>JAWLRI010000333.1:3773976-3798415 GCA_034781795.1 Crypturellus tataupa | reverse complement strand
AACAGGACTGGACCAAGGACTGACCCCTGGGGGACACCGCTCAACACAGGCCTCCAACTAGACTCTGCACCGCTGATTATCACCCTCTGAGCTCTGCCATGTAGCCAGTTGCCAATCCACCTCACCATCCCACACCTCCGGAGCTTGTCTAGGAGGATGTTGTGAGGGACAACATATGTTTGACTTCTTTGAGTGATGCAGTTTGTATAGTATTTTTGTATAACATTATTATTCACTGATGAAAAGAAACACATACCCAGCCCTAGTGTTGAGTAGGGCTTGACTTAAACTTTTGCTGTTGTTTCTAAGTAGGCAGCAAACATTAGAATATATCTCAAGGGATATAAACCCTTATATCTGAAACTACTGCAGCTATTCCAGGGAAGAGTATGTGGAGAACTAATTTGCCAATAAAAACAAATTAACTTGAAAGGAATGTTTTGAAAGTGACACTTCCAAGGCTATTCTGCACATGTCTAAAATTAAAAGGGAGTAAAACTTCTGCTTTCATTGGTTTCAATTTCAGCATCTTGTCATTTGCCTTCCTCTACCCTGTGTATTCTTGATCCCCCATTTGCTCAGACTGTTTGGAGATGCTATTTGCAGACCCAGTACACATAATTAGGCAAGGAGGGAGGCGGCAGGACTATTTCCAGACTTACCTGCTTGGAAAAATACCTGCTTGGAAGGTGAAATAAATGTACAGTAAGACTAGCAGAACAAAGATATTTGGAAATTTTCTGATTTGGAAAAGTGGAAAATAAACTGAAGTCTCTGTGTTCAAGAGACCAGAAGAGCATGGACTGAGGAAGAGGCGATTAGCGCTTGCTCAGATGCACAGATCTCTGCACGGACAACGTGAGGCCACATTAATACCAGCCCAGCAGCAATTAGCACAGTAGAATGAGCGATACCCTATTGTTTTATTGAAGAAGCCTCTGTTGTTTTTCTGTCATCATTTAACATTACTGATGAAGAAAAGCAGGTTATTGAGCGGGGAAGAAGATGCGACTAGGTCTAGCCTATAATGATGTGGAAGGGTTTTTGAAGTTTTAAGAGTTCGTTTACCTTTTAACCCCCCCATTGAAACGCACTGAGCTAGAGGAAGGGACAGCACAGATGACATTAACGTTGTGGTTTAACAATAGAGACAACTGCAGTGGCTCAGAAAAGGTGCAATGATCCATGAACGTACAATGAGAATTTGAAAACCTGCTGCACTGAATGAAGTGTGCGCTATTCAGAAACTGTTATCGAGGCAAAATTATTAACCAGCACATGAGATGATCTGCCAGGAATTCAGTCCCAGGTGCAGAGCAGCTGCTCTCCTTCACTTCCAGGCACTCGGCGTTCCTGCCGGCGATGGGCAGCTCAGTGGGTGCATGGGTTGAAAGAGGGGACTGCAGAGCTTCTAACTGCAGGGCTTTTTTTTCTTTCCTATCAAAACCCAGCTAAGGAATTCTGCAGGAATTAAAAGTTATCATTTCTGTTCTCCCTGCTAGTTTTATCATCATCATGTGCAGACTAACAGAAATCATTGTTATGGACCAGAGTAGGGCCACACGAAGGCGCTGCCATCTCTGGAAGTCAACACCGTTGTTCGCATTACCTGGAATAGATGGTGGTTGATCCACCAGGATTGTCAGCACAAGGAGAAATTATGTTTCACTAAGAGATAGGTCTATGTTGCTATTGGTCTTAGCAAAGACATCTCTGCAGTCGGTTGGAAAGGCAGATGGGCTCCTTTTTGACATGTGAAAGAGGAATGGGCTATAAGTGCTAGGCAATACAGCCCTTTTTTAGGTTTCATCCAACAGCAGCTGAAGTAAATGAGACTTTCTGCTGATTTACTGGCCTCACACCAGGCGCTCTAAAGGATGCTAGGACTTCACTGTCAATCGTAAAACAGCGACAGCCAACGGTGACATAACTTTGGGATAAGGAGATGTTTAGGCAATGTTTTTTGAGAGGCTGGAGTTAGTTCTTTTTATAGTAGAGTTCGAGCTGCAAGGACAAACTGCAGTTATCGTGATGGAGTGGCAGTTCCATTGCCGGAATGCAGCGGAGAAGCTGCACATGAAACCTATCTCCTGTGGTTTAAGCTCATTTACACCTCAGCACAGTTTATGTTTTGGGCAGAGCTTCAGGCATACTCTTCATTCAACCACTACAGCTGCTGATAACATGGGGGCCAGCGCTTCGAGCAGTAAATCCTCCTTCCTTGTCCATTTGTGATGGAAATTGCATTGCACCAGGCTCGTTCTTGCTCCCCAAGTTATTGTTTCTCCTAAGCAATCCCATATGCAGGTCAGGATGGTTTCCACCTGGCTTGTCACCCTGCTGCAGGTGACAAGACACCTCTGCAGAGCTCATGTCCTCCCCAGCCAGGCCCAAGACAAACATCTTCATCTCGTCCACTGCGATAAAAGCCCTTTCACAGGCACAAATTCCAAGCACGTGTTTGTACGAGGTGGTTTCCTTAAGTATTTGATCCTTAAACTTCATCAGATTAGGCATCACCAGTGCTTGTTGGTTTAAGGAAACATCCACATACTTCATATTCATCAGCTGCTGTCCCAGAAGGGATTAGGAGTTGTTTATCTAGTGAAACCCAGGCATATGGTGCCAGTGCTTTCTTGCACCAACTCTAATTGCAAACACTGAACTTGTTCTGTAGAAACTGCTAATTAGGTGAAGCTAACACATATGTTTGAGCTATAAGCCATGGTGGGGTTTTTCTCCTTTTTTTTTGCACTTGAATTACTCCCACAAATGGGGCTGAAGGTTGACAGAATAATTTACACATTGCTTAGAAGAGAACAAGGGGGAAGTAGTCAGGCAGATATAACATACTTCAGTCCCACTGAAGTTCTTTGCAAAATAATGGGCTTAAAAAGTAATCTTCTGTGTACTAAGTAAACTTAGTGTTCGTTATTCACGGCTCTAATCCCTGTGACTGAAATTTAGGATCTAAGGCGCCATGAAATTAAAAGAAAAAGAAACAATTACATGCGTATTCCTTCAATTTCATGTGTTGCATACCCATCCGATTTCCCAATGAAAATTTAAGATGGGAAATAGAGGTTTCTAAACAATGCCTAATGCAAACAAAACAACATAAAACAAAATGCAGGTCTGTTGTAGCTGCTGAAGCTCCTCGTTTCTCCAGGTTGCTCCAGGACACAAGTCACCCCCACATTGTCCCACCTGCCACCAACCAGTCCGCACACAAAGCTTGGGGGCTTAACAGAGTATTAGGAGTGAGTAATGTCTTAGGTCAAGATTGTCAGTCCCGCTGATCTAGCCCTTAATCTTGCAACTGTAATGAAAGCGTACGCCACCTTATCCCAAAGGAACACTTGGAAACCAGGAAAAAAACAATCCCAAAGAGCTTTTACACACACAGTGGGACACTTCTATTCTGCAAAGAAAACTGGTCCTGTGCCTAGATTTTAGTGTTTCACATTCATAAGTCTTCCCAGATAGTTTTTAGTCTCTGAGCAACAAATAATTCATTAATTAGCAATTTTTTTAAAAAAAGGAAAAAGTAAATACAGTCAGAAAAAAAAAAAAAACCCTAAAACAACATTCACTCAGCCAAGCACGTTGATAAAATTATTTGGGAAGCAAATATCAAGGACCGTCACCTAAGCCATTACCCTCCTTTTTGGTCATATATCTACCCTCTCCTATACTACTTTAGCATCTAATACAGGACAATGCAGAATCAGCATTAGGAGACAGGAAAAAGAGATATTTCCCTGGATGTAATTTAGACAATTGCGTTTAGCTATATAAAAGGTGGTGCAATTTGCCCACATACACAAAATGATCTCAACTATTTCTTTATATCGCTAGATCACAGTGGCACTGCACTACCCCAGCCCACATGTAACTCTCTTTGGAGGAGGGCGTTTGCCTGCCCATGGAGCCAATACTGTCACCACCCTACTCCTAGGTATTGTGGTAGCAGCAAACACGTCCTAAATGATGACAGTGTTGTACAAGTACAAGGGGCCTTATCTGTATGGCACAGGGAAGGTATAAAACGTAATATTCTGGCTACAGAGGAGGAGAGCTATAGTGATAATAAAGTGGGAGGAGGTCCAACATCTACCGTCACCTCCAAGCTGCCTTGACCTCTTCAATGATTTTTCAGAAATTCTGATTGTGCAGGAAGGTAAAAGATGAGATTTGCATGGCCAAGGACTCTGCAGAGCGCCCTAAGTTACCCCCGATGGGCTCCCTCGAGCCGTAAGTGGCCAGTCCAAGCAGCCCTGCTGCCAAACTGCTTCTTGCACGAGTCCGTGTATTGCACGAGCCCACCCACCGGGTCTGCATTGGGCCATGCGACTGGCCCAGCTCTGGCTCCTGCTGGTTACATGCAACGAATACTCTTGGTCCGTCGCTCAAGGAAAAAGGGGGAGGTTCTTTACGATGAATGCACTGGAAAGAAAAAAGTCTTGGTCTGTCAAAAATATGGCTAGATATCTACTTGCATGTACCATCTTGGGGCTCTTAAAATTGTCGGGAAGTGACTGAATGACACAGCAGATCTTTTGCAAGAAAATATTTCATGTCTAATGTCAGAATGACACAGCCATGCGCTGCAGCTTAACTCCTTAATGCAAAGTCCTGGATTTGCTTGTTTCGCTACTTAACACATTCTAAGGCTGTGCTAAAAATGGTGCCGTTGAGTTTTGACTTAGCTTCAGCTTAGAAACTTAAATTCCACATAAAAATTTGAAGGAATTGCTATAGCATATACTTATACACACAAGCTGCACCTCGGTTAATTGGAGTCCCTAGGAAATAACAGGGTCCTTTGAAAATAGGTCCTTGCATAATGCGCTGTCCCTTCCCTTCCCTCTCCTTCCTAAACCGGCTGCACACCTGCAAACCCTCCCACTCGTAGCAGGGAGTTCATGCTACATGAGAGGAGAAAGTCGAGATAAGAAGAGAGGAGGCTCAAGGGGAGAGAGAAGAGATGCGATCGGATGGCAGTGGAGCCCTAGGGAGCCCTAGGGCCAAGTTCCCTCCTGCTGCCCAGCGGGGTCTGCAGAGAGCCCCTGAGTTACAAGCATGAAAATACGATGCCTTCTGAGTCACGGTAACAGCTGCATTTTGCCTTCTCCAAGTGGAACAGCAGAGCAGCGAATTGTTCCTCGGGTGCGGGAAGAAGCAGGCAGCGGAACAGCCCAAATCCTGCAGGATTTGCGACGAGGAGCAGCCCAGGCGGGAGAACACGCTGCGTGCAGCCTGGCTGCTCTCATCTGTTCCTTGACTTTTACTGTGGCAATAAATCCAAGCTCCAACGAGGGGGAAGGCGGCACTTCTTGGCTCCCTCGGCTGTGCAGCACAAGAACACGCCTGGTGTGACTGCAAGGTAACTGTTCGGCCACTCACTGATGGCAACGAGCAGGTTGTGCTCAAGATGGGATGGCTGCTCGTCCCATGCACGGGTGATCCAGGTGGGCTCTGTCTAGTGGTCTGCAGGACTAAGAGAGGCCGTTGGCATCTCCTGCAAACCCTTCCCACCTCTTCTATAGTGTCTTGAAGCTCTCTTGGCCTTTCTCTTCCACCGCCAGCGAGGGATGGAGCTATGGAGAATGGTATGGCCAAGGTGACATCCTTTCCCACGCATTTTAGGCTCATCATTACTACCCAAACATGCAATTCAACCACACACAACAAGTACTACCCACAAGCCAATGAACATGACTACCTTACCCGATTCTAGAGCTTTTCTGCTAGTCCTCTCTATATATTTTACAAAGAAAATTAACTGTCACGATCTCATTTTTATCAGTAAAGAAACTAAGCTAATTAATATCCACATACTGCACTCGTGTAGTGGACCACAGAGCCTTCCCTTTAGAGGAGGAGTTTAGAAACTTTCTAATCATGGTGGGCACAACTGTCCAAATTGTGACATTTTGCATGACACAACAGCTACTTCGGAAACCCTGACTTATCAGCATCAACAGCTGGTTTGCTACCGACTTCCATTCCAAGGCAGAGATTGTCGGAAAAATTAGGGTAGGGCAGCCTGACTTCCCCTGCTCTCTTCACTGGATCAGTTTTGCTCTAAGATCCATGAGATCTGGGTGAACTAAACCTATTTCTCACCAAATTAAGACGCTGTTGAATTCCAGCTCCAAATGAGTGTTCTCCCTATCCCTCAGTCTTCCCTCCATCTACAGCCCTAGTGCATGGACTCTCCTGAACTCCATCTGAATGCCAAGACAGATCTGTAAAGCTCTCGAGTTCCCCTGCTGAATCTGGGCAAAAACAGCCGTTCCAGCTCATGCATGAACGATAAGTGACAAATCGCAGAGCGCTGCCTTAAGTTTTCTGTTGTACTTTCGGATTTGTCTCTTTTGGGTTGTTTTTTTATGCCTCCCCTTAGGGCTGCCTAGATACAGCTGAATGTGCCCCAGTCAAAGAATATAAAAACACAGAACAAGGGAAAAAAAAGCATCCCAGACCTTGGAATCACAGAAAACATATGAATCCATTTGGCTATTTTACTAGCAACAGTAATTTCTTTTTCCTAACCAGAGGGCCTGGAGGCACATTATACACTTAACGGGAAGTGTATTCAAACAACACTGTAAACAGCAGAGAAAGAAATCAGGAATGGCCACTTGTCTGGATTATCAGTATGTCTTTATATTTGTTAATGATGCCACATTTGCAAAATCATGCATGTATTCCCTAAGATCCATAATACGGATTTATTTAATACTTGTGCCAGTGATACAGGGTAGAAACAGCCCAATCCCCCACACTAGACTGGAGCAGAGATGCTGCCGCTCTCCTTGTTCAGAGGCAGAATTCAGCCTGATGCAGAGAGGGATTTACACTGACGACTGTAAATGTGCTGGTGTTACTGCAGTGCTTACACACATCACACTGAACACACACACATCCAGACAGTGTGGAAAAGAGGACGCTTTCAGGCTGTGTCAGGAAAGGAAACGCTGCCTCATTAGAAGTGATGCTATGCTCAAAAGGCCTAGGAAAAGAGACAGGAAAAGGGTATGTTCAAAAGACCTAGGAAAAGAGACAGGCAGGGAAAGCCAAATTGAAATAAATCATAATATATAAATAGTAATAATAAATGATACTCAGAAATCCCAACACAGGGCAGGATGACAACTCTGGCAAATACCTTATGTCTAGTTGTACATTCGTTAACCCAGGTTTTGGCAAAAGTGTTTTACAGCAGCACAGAGTTCAGTGCAGGCTGTGACCGGCTTGGGTCAATGAGCCCGAGCTGAATTTGCTGCTGTAGCCGATAGGCAAACTAGTTGTTTTAATGTTGGCAAAGAACTTAGATGTATTTTAGTCATACTGCCAGCCCAGCAAACTTACTTAAGGGGATGCCATGGCCCTATTAGACAGATATTGGAGAGGTGTAAAACAGATGTGAGTTACTCCATGCACAAATCCGGAAATTACTTTCACGTTAAGTCCTTGGTGATTGTCTTGCTTTCCTCTCCTAGCTTGCTGGAGATAGAGAAGATTGGTTAGAGCAAAGCACATATTTTATTTTTCTCTGTTCTTTTGCACTGTTGCTCTCTGGAGACTCTTCTTTCCCCATTCATACAAATTCAGCAGAGAAGATGCAGTCTAATCCCGTGGCTCCACCTTTATGCACGAGCAGAACACAGCTCCTGTGCCCCGTGTCCCCGGCAAACCCCACCACACAGCCACAGCTGCTCTCCTATACAGCATCAGCACTAAAGCCTTTCCAGCTGATTTTGCCCTTATTTTCTTCAAGGAGCTCACTTTTCCTCTCCTCTTCACTCATCTTGGACTTCTCTTAATACTTAATTCTCAGTGCTATCACATAAGGTTATTTTTGTTTGTTTACAAAGTTCCTATCGTGAGTACACTTGCCTGCTGTCATCGCACCCTCGGTGGCTTCAGTTCCTATTTCATCCTGAGAGGTTCAGGTATTTTCTTCCACTGATGCCCATTTCTATGGCAATGGAGACCTTGCTGGAGTTTTGCTGAGGATTTACCTGCTCCTCCTGTCCATAACCACATAACTTTTTCTGCCCATTTGTATTCTCTGATACATTCCTTCTCCTTCAGCTTCTTCCTTTTAGCACTTCTTTCATTTTTGTGCCTACCTGTTTTCCTGATTCTCCATACATGAAGACTTTCAAAAGGGTTTAAGAGAACTGAATCCCCATAGCTTCCTAATTTCCACTGTTGAGGAGCATCTAAGAATAGGTATTTTGGAGGCAGAGGGACGCAGGGGTCTGCAATCCAGTGGAATTCAGTCACAACGGAGCTGTCTCTTCCTACATCTAAGGACATTTAAACAGCAACAGGAGAAGGGCAGTCACAGCATTTCTCTGCCCTCCATCTACGCCAGCACCTGGGCCAGGGCAGCAGGTACCAGGGAGCATCCTGTGTCCATGTCATCTTCTGTGCCTAAAGCACAACAGGACAAAGGGCACAGGGTG
Source organism: Crypturellus tataupa (assembly GCA_034781795.1). Lineage (NCBI taxonomy): Eukaryota > Metazoa > Chordata > Aves > Tinamiformes > Tinamidae > Crypturellus > Crypturellus tataupa. Next base: position 3,789,935 of record JAWLRI010000333.1, on the reverse strand, counting down.
CTCTCACCACCGACATGGTCCTGAGGGTGCAAATACTAATTTTCACAGAGGGAGTCGTGAGTTTCAAGGAAATAGATTATTTCCATCTGCTAGTAACTCCACCTCTTCATAGCAGGGACGCGTTCCTGCAGGAGGCACCTCTGAAATCAGCTTGTGGCTACTCACAAACTATTGTGGCTAGCTTGGGGCTACCCACCCGAACTAGTACACTCTGTTTACTGAAATAACTCCATTAGCAGGTCACACATGCAGTTGATTCAAGGGCCGTTCTTGTGCAGATAGATTCACCTTGTCCATCACATACTGCATCTCAACAAATAATTTATTCAGGCTACAATAACTAAAACACACTTTTTCCAAGCAGATCTTCCATTCCCAGCACCTTGCAAGACACACGAGACCCAGCAGACCCAGCTCTTCTCTGTACGTCAAGGCTTGCACCTTACACACTTTACAGTTCCTGAAAGGCACAGTCTGAGTCTTCAGGACTCATGGAAAAGGTTTGGTACGAAAGTTCATTTCTCTGGGGGTAAAAAGGCTACTCTCTCTTTTTTAATTGTTTCTTTTGTCTCATCTTGGCTTGTTTATTTGAAAATAAACGTTCATTTTCAGGCACCTCAGGCATATCCCTGAGATCATGGAAGCTCTGTCTGAACTACCAAAGATAGACAGAAAAAAAAATAAGTATTGGGAACTTTGCATCCTGACCCCACGGACACAAGCACAACATCCAAAACCTTCTCAAAGGCGACAGACTCATCAAATAGGCCGAATCTGGAGATATTTTTTTACAAAGATTAAGGAGATCAAGGCTGGCAATAATACACTTTTCCTCAGCAAAATTAGTTACAGCAAATGAAAATATCAATAATAACATAAGGCGATTAAACAAGCCACATTGTCAAGTTTGCTGAGAACAGAAGGTCTTAGCAAATGGTTGTCGACTAGACTTTAGACAACCCTCCTCACCAACAACGTTGTAAAAAAACAAACAAGCTGCATCCTGAATAGCTATAGTGGTATCTGCGGAGAAGAATGGGAAACATCCACGCGCTGTGAATGTCTGCATTATTAAAAAGCAGAAAGGGGAAGGCTGCCAGCATCCCCAAAGCCTCCCCTTCCCCAACACGGGCTGGTTCTTCCCACCCCACCATGGCCCCGTCACCCTCCTGGGACATTATTCCCAGTCTATCCTGCACTGAATCCAAGATTTCCCAAGCTTGCCGAGACAGAGAGGCAAAGCCACCTCTAGAAAACTTTGGCTGCTCCTGGCAGGGGTTCAGTCTTAACCAAACAGCATTTTCTAGCAGAAAGCAGTGCAGCTGAAGGCTTTCCAGCCCAGTGCTGCTGTGAACACTGAACTCCTCAGAGATCGCTTGGCTCTGACGAGGGGCCGTTCGGGGATGTGTGTTGGGCACAAAAAGGCGCAAGGCAAATGCTGGCACCCTGCTCGCTCTCCCCTGCTCCTCTGCTCCTGAAGCAGTGGCCGTGCCCGATGCGGCTGCCTTCGGTACCAGGGAGCAGCAAGAGCAGCTCTTCAGGATCCAGCCGGGCCTCCGTGGTCTCCTTCCAGCTTCACGTGGCATCAAGGGACAAGAGCTCCCCAGGGGGAGGCTGAGCTCAAGAGGTGCTATGAGATGGGCCAGAAGCAGGAGACACGACCTCGGGTAGCTCCTCCAAGAGAAACATAGCCCCATATTTGCAGTCGTTTCCCTTTTGCCCCATATTTGGTTCAGTGTTACTGCAAAAAATTTGCCTGGCATTTGTAATGCACAAAATAAAATACGCTTTAAAACACAGCAATGAAGGATTTATTCCAAGGAAGGGTTTTCTCGTTTTCCACCAATAATCTCTCATGCTGTACTTGCTACAGGGTAAGGAAATCTAAAAGGCTACAGCTTCTGTGTGACAGGGACTAAGTCTGTGGTTTTCCCGCATTAGTGTATTGAAATCCCTGATTTGTGGGGTGGCAATAAAAGATGTGGAGAGAAAATCTCCCCTGGCAACGTGTACTCTTGAAAGGCCCTTTCAAAGCAAACATTCCAGCGGTGAGAAATACTTCAGCGCTCTGCAATCTCCTCCGTGCTCCACCGCCTCCCCAGCCTCTGCTCTTAGTATTGAAATAATAAATTTCTTTGTGCCCCATCTTACAGTGTTTCTGGAAAGAAACCATTTCACATCCCCTTTGTGCAGCTGGTGGGGGAGACCTTACATCAAAGGCTACAGTCGTTCACACAGGGCCAGGAGTATTTTCTGCTTATTTGCAGACAAGTGCTACCAGCTGGCTATACAGCAGTCAGGTTTGGGGATAAAAATCACTGTATTCTGAAATACTGATTGCATCAAATGTCAACTAGATGGGAAGACAGTAAGCACGCTGGGCTCAGGCGATTAAAAACTCGCTTAGAAAATTGGTGCTTGCTGAGCCTCTATGGAAAGGAATGAATTAAGAAGGAAAACAATAAGGAAGGGCATGCATTAATTTTGCTCTGCGGTGGCTAATGTGGAAGGTAAGAGACCTAAGGAAAGACTGTGCATCTTAAGGATTTTCTCCTACTTTATCAGGAGAAAGCCTATCAGGCAGCGGGGAGCAGCGCAACTTAAATCCAAACAGTAAGCTCAGGAGAAGTAATCAGAAAAGAGCAAATAAATAAACCAAATAAATAGCAGACAGCGTTTCCCGCTAGGAACTTTCCCATTTCCGACAACAAGGCTCCAGCAGAGAACTCCCCGGTGCCGGCAGCCCCGCCGGGCAGCTCCATCCGCTGCTCCCTGGGAACGCCGTTCCCCTCCGCGCGGCGCGGGGCGTTTGCACAGGGACTCGGTACGGGATCACCTCCCCGCTGGGCTGCACTGCTCTAAGCGCCGTGTAGCCGCAGGATCTATCGCGGAGACACCGTGTCCACACGGCGGGTTCACGGGGTTGAGTGCACTGCCAGCGCTCCGCAAGGGATATGTACACGCAACTCAAACAGATGCCCCCATCTTATTCGATAAAGTACACATTCGTTTCACAGCCTTTTCTTGACACTGGCAAGAGTTCGTTCTCTCTCTGCTCATTATTTCTCCATTTATTACAGGGTGTCCTTTCCTCTGGCTCGCATGGATTTCAGACGGGCTCTCGCGGCTAAAGGGGCTTTCATGCTTGACCCACAGCACAGCACGGGGCCCACATGCTGCTGAAGTGCATTTGCACAGAGTTTGCAAGCCACATGCTGTAATGTAATCTGTGTATTTTGCATTATATTTTATGTATTGCATAGATTATACAGAGCCAGAGAGCAGTTCTTGCAGCACAAGTGCTTGTCAAGCTGAGCGACAGGGCTCCTCAACACCGTCGCGCTTCTACCATACAGGTGGGAATGAAGCTGCATGAAACGTGCCATAAAAACAGTGGCCAACAGCCTGGAGCAGGAGTGCTCGGAGGTCTCTGTCTTCCAAGGCACAGGCTGCAGGTCTCAGAGGTGGCAGGAGGAGCGTCACTACCTGCGGCTCTTTGACCGCTGATTTCTTTAATGGAAAACCACAGCTTGTTCTGGAAGGACCAGCCCCCTCCAATGCTTTTCCTCAAGAGCACAGCATCAAAGCAGGAAGATTAAGCAGTCTCCTATTAATAAAATACTCATTTTCCTACTTAATTCAGTGGAAAAGCCAGCAAGCATCACAGAAGCACAAATTTGCCCTACTGAAGGGCTGTAAAATGTACAGGGAATGAATTCAATACTATTTCATACTGAATAAAGGTAAATGTTTATGAAAAGTTGTAAGCACTACTTGTCGCTTTTGATTTTTAGCAGTACCCTGCTCCAGCAGCCTGAGCGTGGCTCACAAGAGCAATGTTTTGCCCTTCTAGTAACAAGAGGAAACCTCACACCTAGTTTCAGGCCTTCCTAAAGCACAAGCCATTCCTTGTGCTTACATGCAGTAAGAAACATCATTTATAACTTCATTTTGGTCTTTCATCCTTACTTTAGTGAGTCATTGAGCTCATTAATCCACCAAATAGCCTGTATTTTTCTTGCTCGATTTCTCCTTTCCACTCAGGCTCCCAGATACCCCGGTCCTGACGTACAAAGATGCTCTCTAACTAAATGCATTTCTCCTCCTGTTGTTGTTGTTTCTATGAAGGAGATCAAAATAGTTCCTATTCTGACTTCCCATTCTGTATAATGAGAATGCAGAAACATTGATAATAAAAAAAAATATAGCAGGAACAAAAATGCCTTCCATCACAGAGGAGAAAGGGAGTTGGTAGCTGTCATTGGTAGGTGCTTTTTATGTCAAATAAATTAACTGCACTTCAAAATGACGGTGGCGTGTCAGCCTCATCATCTCCATCCTCAGCTCTAATTATGCACCTCGAGGGAGTTCATCTTAGCACACATTGCCAAAACGCAGGTGTGGAGAAATTAAATTGCAGCGGCGTAAGACGCGAGCAGAATGCAAAGGCCGACTGTGACCTCCGGGCCAGGGGACACCCTGCTGCAGCCCCGGGCAAGGCTCAGCGCTCCCCAAACCCTCTGTGTAGGGCCAAGGGTTCAATGTTGCACAGACACCTTGGTGCTACAGGGCATCAGTGCCCACAATGCCACTAGTTACTCCACGTGGGCAGTTGTGCCACCCAAAAAGCCTCCTTTGCTGCCCAGTCCCACATCTCTGCACTCCCACAGTGGTGGAGATGGTGGAAAGACTTATTTCTCATCCTTATCCTTTAGCAATGAGACTTATTTCTCATCCTTCCCATCCTGACAGCTAACAGAAGTGTTAACTTTCACACGGAGGAAATTTTGCCCTCTGGAACCCCTCTGTCACTCCGCTGCCTTTCACGCTGCCACATGACTTTAATCAAGAGCACAATTTGGCCCTGCAGGTTTAGGTGACAATGGGAATGTGAATTAATTTGCCCAGGCAGAATGATAGTTCAAGAGGCACAAGAGCCCCAGAATTCACGAGGCTCACGTGTCCTCAATTAAAACATTCAAATGACCCGTTGCATTAAAGTTCACCAAGCAAACTTCGTTTCCTGCAGAACTCGGAGCAAAAGCCTCCAAGTTTGCCGTTTTCTCCAGTCAGTTACTTTCTCGTGTTACTTTTTGCTTTTGATGAGCCTGCGCTCTGCATCCCTTAGCATAAAACATGCAGAGTTTATCCTGAGCGGTGCCCGGCTCAGCCTAATGACTGTTCCCCAGCACTGGGATCGCTGCCCTTTGCATTTCTGCTCTCCGAGCAGCCAAATGCCAAGCCACAAAATTGTTTTCCTCCTCGGAAGCAGCAGCTGGTCCCTTGGAAGACACCATAAGCATCTCCGCCGAAGTCTGCGTAATTGCACATGTCGGCGTGGTCTGTTCTTAGCGCATCCTCTCCCAGACACAACAGTTCTCTCAAGCTGGCTTTGAAGACTGTGTATGTTTAAAAATAGCTTCAGGAAGCTACACACATATATTTTGCCATAAACTGTGTACTGCGTGCACTGTGTACAGAATATTAATTCCTCAATATGTGAGATTTTGTTAGAGTGCCTCATTGGCATCCTTACCGCTATACATGGAGCTATTTTGCCTGCAAATAGCATTCTCCACCCAAAGTTTACTTGGCACAGTCATAAAACACTATAGATTTCAACCTGTTGCTGTGTAACACAGGTCTTTTGTAACATAATTCTTTACTCTGCAGTGAGTCGTTATGTTACTCTTTTCTGATCATGCGTTGACTGGTTAGAAAACTAATTAGGAGCAGCTGATGACCTGAATGTCAGAACCTCTGGTATTGCAACAAAAACCCAAGCTCCTAAACTCAGCATCAATACCCTGTGGAGAGATTAACCGTACTCTACTGCCCATCTCTTGTGACTCCTGGAGATGAACTTTGTATGGGGGCAAAAGAGATTCCTCGCCGGACAAAACTGGAGACCATGAAGATCGAATTTACAAGTCTGGTGCATTGCAGGCAGCTCAGTGACATTTAATTATTGCTCCCCCGTAGGTATACCTGTCTACAGCTACAAAAGCAAAGATCCGTTGCCTTGAGCAGGTCTTGTGCCAATAAACCCGATCGAGACAGGAGCATCCTGAGCATGCTGCTCTACCAGGGGTGGGAGCTGAAGAGAAGGTCTGAAGCAGACAGAGATAAACAGAATTTTTGAGTCCTGTGCAAGGTCCCCAGCTGCTGGATAACTCTGTTGCTCAGCTGAAGCGTTCGCTGCCATCAACATCTCTCCTGTGGAGATGCTCCAGGCATCGGGAATTTCATGGGATTTGTAATGGACTGCAGAGCCCATCACCTCCCGGCTCCCAAGCACGGATGCGGATGAAGCTGACAGGGACTTGAGGTTGTTAGCAGGTGATTTCACGGAGCTGATGATGCTTCGCGGGCACTAACGAGGTCAGAGGAAGGGGATGGCATGGGCATGGAGCTGGACTCACCGAATTAACCATCCGCTCTTGGAAACTTCCTAGTCTGCGCAGCCCTGGTCGGCCCCGTCTGGGGACACGCAAAGTGCTGCAGCCTCTAAGGCTGTCAATGTTGATGCATTGAGCGCACAGAAGAGAAAAATCACTTAAAAAATAAGATCTCGTTCAAAATGAATTGTGCAATAAACTGACTGGCACCAAAGTAAATCCATCATATAAACAAATAAAGACTATTTTCAGCGCTTCCCGAAAGACTGTGGACTCCTGCAGTGAGCTGATTTCTGAGCAAGTGACCGCAGAATAAAGCTCCTTGGTAGTGGAGTAATCAGAATTCAGAAATATGATAGATGGAAAAATAAGATTATCTGCACTTCGAGTGCAGATACAGTGCGCTCCTGGTTACAGCCTTTAACGGCAGAGCAGCCGCAGTGCTTGCAGGCTGCGAGTGCTGGCTTCATCCTCAGTGCTCCTGCACCAAGAGCTGCCCAGGAGCGTGCAAAGAAATTCAGCATCATCTTAGACTACCACAAGAACCCTCCCTCTTGTCTATTTATTCTCCCTTCCAAACAACAAATACTTAGGTTATGTGAAAGAGAGGATCAATTAAAACGCACTTAAGCTACTCTGATCTATTGATTAGTGCCCCGAAGCGGTTGAGTTTAGCCCCGGCTTATTCCAGGTATCTCAGCTGTGGTGCCTTGGAGCAGCTACTAAGCCCGGCTTAGACGGCTGTGCCCAGGGCTGCTCTATAGCGAACCCCGCTCACCCACCTGCTTTGTGCAGGGAGAGGGAGGACCCCTCCTCAGCTCCATCCTAGTCCTACCTTCACCTTCCTGCCTTTATTACACTATTTTTATGGCACATTAGATAAAGCCTGGCTGGCTGCTGCTAGGAAAATTAGCTCGTCTATTGTTTCACGTTAATTATAGAGAGTTCAAGGTAAGGTTTGTGAGAGAAAAGTAGGGGGTAGGAACGCTTTGAATTTGACTTCCATTATAATTCAACAGGAAATTATGAAAAGGTGAAAAGCACTTAAATGCTTTCCCCTAGCAAGCAAACAGAAAGCGTGTGCTCATGCAGACGGGTTCATGGGTTTAACGTGTCTCTGCCCGGGCACGTCGAGCCCGGCCGCTCTGCACTTCACACATGGGCAGAAATGGGCAGGACGAAGCCCCCGACTCCCTCCTGCTCCAGCAAGGGCCTTTTCTGACACCAAAAAAATACGCTGAATTAGTCCATCGGGTAACGCCATGGAAGCCATTTGAATTGCTGCACGGATTAATTGGAAACATTACTCAATTTGTGCACAACTTGCAAAGGACACAAAAATATGACTAATCTAAGAATGAATTAATTGGGCAGCTGTCTCCCTTCCATTTGCACACTACTGAGATAAACATTTGGACTAGGAAACTGGCCTCATTTTAATTTCCTCACTCGCTGCTACGTCATGGGCGACATCCATGACTCCCATGTAACTGGAATGTTGCCGGAGTTTTTATTCATATGAAATTCCCGTGGCTCAGGCTTCTAAAGGCTCTTTTGCAGGGATGGAGCAGGGCCCTGACCTTGCTTGGAGCATCGCGGCGGCTGTAGAGACTGACTGTGCCCAAATCCCCCGCAATGCAACCATCACTCTCCACTAGCACCATTGCTCTAATCCCTTATTTCCTTCCAGCCACGATGCAGAGGCCAAGGAGCCAGGGACACTCACAGGAACAGGCCAGCAAAACTATCCTGCTTCCCGGCAGGATAGATGAGCCAAGGAGCTGCCTGTCGTGATGCAGCTACTTTCATCTTTTAAAGTATTCTCCACTTACAAAGACTGAGGCCCCACGGCACAGCAGATATACAGGAGGGTCCCTCCATGATGCTTACAACTCCGTTATCAGCGTTTTACCCATTCCCAGAGCAGCTAAGTAATTGCTGCATAAATCACATTTCCATCACTTTTTTTCCAGTTGCATCATCCCACTTGGCACTGGTTTGCAGGAAAAGCAGGGACACAGCAAGAGAAATCCTTGGAGTCACTCCTCGGTTGGTGGAAGAGCAGGGAAGCTGGATTCGGTCCATTCAGAGGTAACAGCAGCACCAGCAACCGCAGCGAGCAGGGGCTGGGGACAGGATGTGTCACGCAGCCGTGTTTGCAGATGAGGTTGCAAGGGGAGTGAGTGATTTACCCACCGCCTCACAGGAAATCAGCAAGAGACATGGAAATTAATGCTGAGAAGCATTTAGTGCCTTAATCACAAAGCCAATCACTTCCCTCAAATCCCAAATCCCCGTATTAAATGTCCCTTTGCAATGATGGGAGTTTCACCAACTCGCAGTAATGTAATGCTAATATTTTTTGAGGGCAGGCACTAGTTAAAACGGTCAATGTTATAACCTATGCCCTGTGCACCATCAAGAATAAAAATAAAACAGGGGAACTGCAGTCCAACCAAGCGAGTTTACCTGTGAAACTCCTTTAAGGGTCCACGCTAAGGTCTGAAACTGGAAAGTCAAAAAGCAATGCCTGTATTTCATTATATTTACCACTAATTATATAGGCTTTGAAATATGCAGACTGAAATATTCTCTTGCTGGGAAGCTATTAAACTGTTAGGTTGGGGGAATATATTGCTTAGAATAGGAAAGATTCACATCCCTTGTCTACAAATAAATCACCTCCACATCATCTACCCACCCGACTCTCTGAGCAGTGTTTATATCGACAGGGTATATAGGGAGATGCCCAGGTAAGCACACTCAGTAACACCTATATAGAGATAACAGCCTGCACTAGAAAATGTTTTTACTTAAACTACCTTGAATTCATTGCTGCTTAATTGAAAATAATTATCTTACAGAAGTGATCAAAGAATTGTCTTGTTACTATTAAATTACTTGTTACTATTAAACCATTACCTGTTGAACAGAAATAAAAGGTTAAGAATGCAACACTTTCTGTTCTATCCAAAAGAATATGAATATCTCCCCAATTACAAAGAAACAATAAAGCCAGAATTAACAGTGAAAAGAAGCTCAGGATTGGAAAATTATATCCAAAATGCCTAGCAACTCATACTAGAGAGTTTAGCAGTACAACCTATATAGAAAAAGGCAACACAAATCTCAAAGTAAATCAATGCTGCCTTTACCAAAGGGACTTGTAAAGCATGTATGCATTTTTCTGAAAATATACAAGCTTAATTCAAATAATTACAACTGATTCAATTTTGCAAGCAATATATATGCATATTTCCAGTTTAAAAATATGCCTGAACAGCATTCAGCCTGATAGCCTCTTTCAGTAATTTAGGAGTGAAATCCATTATAAAGCTTGCTGTAATTTTCACAAAAATAACATTATTCCCATTTTGAGACCTTTATATCACTGGGATGAAGCAAGATGAACTCGGTGCCGATCACATTCAGACCTTTTCGTTTTATTCATTAAATAAAAAGAGCCCCAGAGGCATTCTCTGCGGTCAGGTGATTTAATGCCCAGATAATTTCACAAAACAGGAAAATGAAGTTCTGATTTATACCTGAATTAGTCACTTAGAAGAGAAGGGAAATACCGTGCAAACCTTTAAAACCTGTGCAGATTTTTGGTCTGTATCTTGGTCTGTTTTATCCAAAGCCATTGAAAGGAATAGGAAGACACTCATCAACTGTTGGGTGCTTTGGAGCAGGTATTTAATTCCACCTAAAAATACAACGTCTTTTGAAAAAGCAAGAAAGCAAGAAAGGCAAGAGCTTTGCTTTCTCAGAGTGTAAAAATTCACGGTTGCACTGGAAGTCTCATCTCTGCTCACAGAGGTCATGTCAACCCTTGTTTAGTTGTCAGCTCCAGTGGACCTTTTAAATTTCGGAACCTTTTAAATTTGAGCATAAATTTACACCCAGCTTTGACAGTATATCCATATGGACAACTGCTGCTTAAGCTAAATGGACTTTACACAGGCAATGTTATGAAATGCAACTCCTCTCTGAAGTGCATAGATGTTAACTTTAGCAGTGGAAGAGGAGGGAAAATCCTTTTTCTGACCTCTCACTATCTAATTCAATGCAGTGTTCTATAAATAACAAGTCTTAGAAGTACTAGAAACTTGTATAATACAAAGGCATGGCCACATAAACCGCCTTTTAGATCTGGATCTGTTTTTCAGAAGTGCAAGAAAAATAAACGAAAACACAATGTCAGTGCTATGCTGATTATATATAACTTGGTTCTTGAGTTTACAATGTGAGCAATTCATTATGAGGTGATAAATAATAGCCACTATTTGGATAAGAATAACAATATGGTACACAGAAAAAAAAAATATATCCTTTGAAAACTATGTAGCCATCTTCAGCAAAAGTCTTCAGCAAAAACACTGGAAGATGTTGCCTGAGGAAGGCTTTCACCCAGGCAGAAACTTATTTTGCCTTTCTTATAGCTACCCAGGAGTATACGAGATCCTTCATCTAATGGCCTCAGAGAGAGAAAATCTGCTACAAAATGTGAAGTTGCAAAACAAGATCTTTAACTGCAAAGGAACTTCTTTGCGGTTGGAACTGAAATGCAATGAGATTTTGTTTGTGTTAGAGGTAATTTATTCCAAAACAATGTAACAAGCTCATTCAGAATTGTCGAAAATAAGAAAGTGAATGTTTTGTTCCAGTATATGGGCTTCAAAATAAGTAACAGCTTTGTTGTGTGCATTTCTTTAGCTAGTTGAGAGAAAATGAAAAATTATCTGACAAACTACAAGCTACCTGTTAGAACCTGTTTAGTTTCATCTGCAAAGAAGTTACAGTGATATGTTACAAGAAGACAGCTTTGGATGTGGGTTTCAAATGCAAGTTGAAGAGAACTTACAAAAGTGACCAGAGTTGGAACATATTCAGACATGACTCAATTAATAGCTGGAATATTAGGAAGCTTGTTTCTTGAAAACTACAGAGAGAGTCTGCAATAATACCTATGGGTTAGAGGTATAAAAAGGGGTAGTAAGCCAGGCTACTGTTTTAGCCTTTACATACAATATATTGTAGATTCCTGGAGTAGAGGCAAGGAAACCATCATGTCGGGTCTATTCTTTTAACCTTCAGGGAGGTTAAAAAATGCCTACATGAAGGCTACTGTACTCATTTCTGAAGTTCATTTAAAAACAAAAGAAAATCCCCAGTCTGAAACCACATATGATAAACCAAATAAATGCAGTAAAGATATTCAAAAGTACCCTTTTTATGCCTAAATAATAATGATGAATTAAGACCTGATAAAAAAGTCATGAAATAGTGTCACAAGTCATACAATCAATACCATGATAAAGGCACATTAAAGCTATTTTCATCTCAGCGCTGGGGAGAACCAGCTGAACACACTACAATTGAAAGAAAAGAATTGTTTAAATCTCCCGCATCTTTTTTTTAAGATTGTTTGCAATATGGCTGTCGTTTTCTATTCTCCATCCTGCTCCACATTTTGGTAAATTTCAGTATCTTTATTTATGAGAAACTGCTGCCTGGGAAGCAGGTGATGCAGTCAGGAGCCTGTAGGAATTTCTCTGTACACTGCTCCAATATGCTGCATTATCTGGAATTTGGGCTAGGTGCCCATATGACGATAGCAGAGGAGAACAAGGTGAAAACGCCGTTATTTCCCCCTCACTTTTCTGCCTTACCTTTATGACGTCTTCGTCTGCTGACTTGCACTCAGTGGACTCGGAGACATCGACCACTGCTCCATCCTCCTGCACGGCAACCACTTTGACCGGAACAGACACCGTTTTGCCCGTCAGAATGGCCGTGTTAAGGACTTCGGTGTCCTGCGTGCACACACAAACAAGCAGGGATGTTAGAGAGCCATAAAGACAAGACTGTAGAGACCCCGGCAGCAGCCAGGAATCGGCAGAAAAGCATGGAGAGAGTGACCCATCCTCTGAGATGCTCTTTGGACACCTGGAAATCAGTGGTTTAATAACTCCTGGACCTAGAACTTGGGTCTAGGCTATCATGTTTTGCCCATAATAGGCATTTGGATTTACTTTTTCCAAGGCAATTTATGGCCTTGGCTGCTGTGGCAACAGGCACATCGGCAGCTTGGCAGAACCACAGCCTTGGTCGGGCTCTGCCTTGAGAGGCGGCCAGCAGCTCTTCCCACCCGTGTGTCCCAAATCATGCCAGGGATTTGGGAGGTGATAACCAAGCATCACTATAACGGCATTTCTTACTGTACTTACCCTGTTCTGCATTTAAACACATGAGAAAAGCTACACATGAGGTTGAGCTACTACAAACTACGCACAAGCTTTTTGTAATCTTTCCCCATCAAAATCCCTCCTAGAGATGCTTTGCCCCATTTATCTCCACTCCTGATGAATTCACAGCTCTGCACGCTAATGACTCCATTAACGCAGCCTTCCTCCTCATCTCAGTGTGGCTCTGCTTGATTAATTACTCCAAATGAGTTGCTACTATGAGCCCCTGCCTTGCAGGAGCTACGCGGATTGGAGGGGAAGAGGCTCCAAAGCCTCCAGATGAGCTTTCCTCTGCTTAATCAGAGCTCCAGAACGCGATATAGGTCCATGGAAGGAGCCAGCCTGTGCTTTCCCTCACATAGGTTCAGCCTCAGCCTTCTAGCAGAGCCTGCAATAGCAAATACTGCTTTAAGTCAAATGCCTTTTCATTTTTCAACTTCCCTAAAACTAATTGCTTGTCATCCAGAAGAAAAAAAAAAAAAAAGAAAAAAAAGTTGTTTCCAACTAATCTGACTTTCAACTCCATGATTGGAATTGGTAGGAGAAATGGACTTCAGTGAAAAACTTGATAACAGCTTGCATAGGCATGGAGATATATTCACTATCATTTGCTTCTGTCTGCTACTAGATTGATAGAAAATAATGGGTATTGACCACAAGCTAAAGACAGCTGGAGAAGCCTAATAAATAACTGCAACCAAGATGTATTATTAATCAATATTAGGAAACTTCTACAAAGAGTACCCTGAATTAAATGAGTTCAAGCACTAATACCACTAGTGCCAGCTAACTAATACAGTCTACTAGCACTTTATGGGCAGTTATGTTCCAGCAAAGCACTTACGCGTGTGCTTGAGTCCATTTCTGTGCAGAACAGCACTAAAAGTATATGCTCAGCTTGACACTTGGACTTCAATACGGTTTAAGCATGTGTTTAAGTAAGCGCTGTCCTGAATGGAGATGTTTTTCAGAAAAATATCTCATGAAATAAATATACTGTCTCCGTTCTGCTCTCGTTGAGGCACAAATCAGATGTTTTACACAGTAAATGACAGCCTGGTTTTTGTTTATGCTGAATGGCATCATTTTATCCCATTTATCCCAGCTGCTACCCGTGAGCGTGGGACATGGGGAGGGAGATGGAGATGTTTGTGACAGAAACAAAAAGGTGAAAGAACAACGGCAAAACCCTTTACAAAGTCAGGGCTTGGAATAAAACTAAGGAGAAAATGCCGTGCCACGTGCAGAGGAAAAATGAGACGCCTCGCAGGCAGAACTGGGTTGCGTGAGACAGATAAAGACAAACCAAGGGTGCTCCATCCGCGGGTACACAGAGGAAGAGGGAAGGGAGACTTCCCAGGCCAACGGCAATACCCTACAGGTCCCAAGCCATCCATCTCGTAGAAACACGCGCCACACACAGTGCCACCTTGTCTAAATCGTACATCAAAATGTTCATCAGGGGAAACGGTGTCTTTGCCAAGTCACAAAAACTGTTGCTAATTTTGCTTCCAAAGCCCCTTTGGTTAATGCAGATATATTTGTATGCCACGATCTGACCCCAGCCCTGATGAGCCAGGGCTGAAATCCTTCTCCTGCCTTCAGCAGACCTGGAACCAAGTTACCAGCAGGCCAGGAGCAATTTCTCCTGGGTCTTCTGCACTGCTCTGGCATCACCCTCCTGGTGACCTTCACGTGTGATGGATGGATGGATGGATGGATGGATGGATGGACGGATGAATGGATGGATGGACGGACGGACAGACGGACAAGCCCCGTGGTTCCTTCTCACCTTGCCAGCCACCCAAGGGCAACACAGAGAGGTCCAGACGCCTCCTGCGAAGGGGACACGCGCCAGGACGTAGTCACCCACGGGTGCTCTCAGATAAGCTCCATGGAGCTCCATGCCAGCCTAACCCTGCACCTTCCTCCCACCCTGAATCACCCAGTGCTGCCTCAAAACCCTACGCCTCAACGTCAGTGATGCTGTGACAGGAATCAATATTTGAGCCACATGGGCCCAGGAGCGAGTGTTGCACGAGTCTAATAGGCGGCATAAAGACCTTTCCAAGAGCTCGCTATTTACAGACTGCAAAAATGTATTTCCTCTGAGGAAGAAATATGAAGGCAGAACTGAACTAATTGCCTGTCCATTAGATTTATAAACAAACTTTTTTTTTTTTTTTAGTGCATCTCCAACAAGTAATAACATTTCATCTAGATTCTATTAGGCTTGGTTTATATTTCCATGATAGGGCTTACTTCAGGGGAAAAAAAAAAAAAAAAGAAAAAGCTCTGAATTTATAGATTTATGGTACCTGTGCTGGTTATTACTGATGCGTCTGAGATGCAGGAAGGGATAAGAGATCTGACTGACTGGCTGGTCCTCCCCGTCCTCCCCAGCTTCCCTGGATTACCTGCAGCAACATCCACTGCCACCAGCCCAAACTCTAGTCCCAGAGGGAAAAGCAGGAATTCCCTTTTCCTCTTTCTCTTGCAAAGGGTTTTAACTGTGATGGCTTGTCCAAAACCTGCGATTCCAGCAGCCCGGGTGAGAGCCACGTCTCGCCCCGCTCCTCGAGCCCGGAATAACAATCGCCCGCGTTTATCTCGGGTTCCTCTCTCTACCTGAACGCACTAACACTTCAGCAGAGCTCTTCTTAATTACAACTGTAACCTGCTAATAGCATTTCTTTGTTGTCTGAAGGAATCTACTTCTTATCCAGCCTAGGCTAAATTAAAATTTAATACAACATCAGGTCGCAACAGAACTAGGAACTAAATGACAGCTGTTTAATTAAAACCTAAAGCTGATTAGATGGCACTACTGAGAGAAATACTCCAGAGGAAGAGCAGAAAACTACTGAAACTCAAGGCCAGGATAATGGCTTTATTTAAATATGAATAAACCCTGCGCACAGCCGCTGTAAACGTCTGACAACTCAGTGCTTTGGGCAAGTGCAGGGGAAACGGGAATGGGAGACTTGTCAAGAGTGATGATAGAGCTGGGATCACCAGCACTGCCACTAACCCCAACATCGGCAGCAGGAGCAGGGATGATAGGGAAAAACTGCCAGGGTCGTGCGGACGCCTTCTAGGAAATCCGGGCATGGAGGTCCCAGGATTTAGGTTTTAATAGCAGCACCCCAGAAGGTGAAGCTCTCCCCACGAGTTTGCAATGGCAGTTTGTCCCCTTCCTGGTTAAAAGAATTAAAATAAAATACAAAATAGATTAGAGTAAAAAATAAAATAAAATAAAATAAAATAAAATAAAATAAAATAAAATAAAATAAAATAAAATAAAATAAAATAA
>JAWLRI010000333.1:3753224-3764785 GCA_034781795.1 Crypturellus tataupa | reverse complement strand
GGGGTCCCAGGGGTCCGGGTGAAGCAAATATCTTGCCCCATGGACCAGTCGCACTGGAGGCTCTGAATAAAAACTCTACCCACCAAAACTTGTACTTTAGGAACCACCACGGGACACTGCAAACAGCTCATGGACCGACAACACGAGCATCATCCCAGCCCCTCGGCCCTGCCTGAACACAGCTTGGCGCTTCACACAGGTTTCCTCGCTTGCATTTCACTGTTGCTGGAGACCTCACCGCTATTCTTCTGTCCACGTGCCCCTCACAAATAGCAAGAACAATGTTATGTGGTGAAAGCAAGCACAGAATGATTAATTGAGTAGATTAACCTCCAAAACACGGGGCCAGCTGTTTCAGCATACTGAGTTTTCGCGGCCAATATGCTGAGCCAGCTGTTCTTATATGTAAGGTAAATTCGTCCACTTTGTTTTGCAATACGAATAGTTTCATCCTACCTCATATCTTACTAACTTTAACAGACATCTGGAGCATTGCCAGTATTTTTGATAATAAGCCTGCATTTCTTTTGCATGATATTAGCAACTTCACGGATGCCAACTGATTTATTCAACATGATGAGCAATAATGCCAAGTTTTCCATGTCTTTCCATGGGATGCGCACACCCGCTCCGAGCGCTGCTGTCCACAGTGAGATCCTCGAGGAAGGGATGAAGGAAGGTGATGGTTTTGACCAGACTCTGCTTTGGTTTCAGGCGCTCTCTCCCCTTGTTCCCAAGGCGACTCAGTACACAGAGCCATGCACACACACACGTGTGTGTCATTAATATCATTTCCTTTTCCAATGCGTGGAAATTCATTTGCTAATGAAATGCTAGCCAGCTGTCAGCACAGGGAGCATCTGAGACAAACTTCTCCTGGAGTAATTCACAAGGGGAAACCATTCAGAAAGCCTTTCAAAAAACCCCTGTACAATTGAGCACATTTTGGACACCAGGATCTCTCCTGTCCACAGAAATCAGGAATCCAGAGTCCACCTCACACTCTGCCTCCCCTTTGCAGTGCAATGTGGCCAGGCTCCTCCAGAGAAAAGGGAAATAACTTGGGAGGCCACTTGCACATACAGGTCAAGCTGCAAAAACGGCTGCAATTTGTGAGCAAGGAGAGGCCATACAGTCTCAGGAGTCTTGAAGAGCTGATGAGAGCACTTGGCACCAGGACACGGTTGCATCCGCTCTTGGCATTTCAAAAACCTAACTCGCTGCAGAGCAAGTCCCAGGCACAAAGATGGTTTGTCATGCCCAGCACTCCAGGCTTAATTTGCTTAATTGGTGGGATTTTACGAGCTGGAGGTCAGACCCAGGCACTGACTAGCGAGCGAAAACTGCACAAGCGAAGACAGAGTCTGACAAATCCCAGTGTTTATCTGAGAAGTGAGATGTGACAGGAGGGAAGCAGCTGGAAACTGCAGAAGATGTTTTGAAAGAAAGAATTCTGATGAATCACTGTTCGGCATTGTTTTTGTATTGCTATTTCCCTCTATCCCCTGTTTTTTCCCTTTGCATAACAAAAAGGCCGCGATTGCCATGCTTGCCGGAGGGGCTGTGCTCCTTATTCCCACACTGAATGTCAGGGGGCTGCTGCTTTCCAGGATACATCACTACTGCGACCTGGGTTGACTCTTACACGTCTAAAAATCCTGTTAATCACAATGGAATGGAGGCGCAAACAAATCCGGGCTCTCCTCAGGGGTCGAGTGCCATTTCCAAAATAAAATCTACTTGCAAAGTATGTCAGCGAGATTTGCAATGCTGCTCGGCTAAATGGGGGTGCAAACTCACGGCGAGGCAGAACCAGGCGCAGATTCTTGCTCATATCCCACTTCCCCCAGGCACGGATTTGGAGGGACCTAAGTGTGATTTACCTCTAGCTTAAGAGTGGGCAATTAGTAATTAGTAGAATTACTTATCTTGAACTTAGTTCAGCAGAGGGGCTCATTCTGAAATAGCCGTCTGTGACAACATATAGAGAACACAGGGTAATTTCATTAACGTCAATACAATATCTGCAGCCTAGCTGGTAGGCCACCATTTGCCTTATGTCACCTCTTGTTTATAAGGAGGTTTTAGAAAAGAGTTAAAAAAGATGATGCTCTTGGAAAATACCTAAATTCAAAGGGAATCCTGCATATCTGGTACTAAGAAAGCAGTTTATGAGTACAGTCCCCTTCATTTATATACTCATCAACTTCTCAAAGTTGCTGCTGTTAACTTGCACAACGTGTAACCCTAATGGTATTAGGACACATTTTATATTACATTGTTCTATTATAAATGGTTTATAAGGGACTAATCAATATTTAATATGCATTTTAAATGTGTAACACACACAAGTAGCAGGTGTTAGGCAAGGTTTTCCGTACATTGCGGGAGGAGACTATAAACACCTATAATCTATGCCTCCTAAGTAACTTATTGGGCTGCTTAGTTTCTGTAACAATTTTAATAGGGAGTTATCCCATTAATAAAAGTTCTGCTAATAACTCATTTTTTCTACACAAATTGGAACAGGAAATCTGCTACAGAGGGAGGCAACTCTGTGACCTATTTAGTGTGCAAGAAGCAGGGAGGAAGAGACTATAGGTTTGATTTTTAAATGCCATCTCCCTCTGTAGGCTTGAGCGAATACTATAACATTTCCAATGCAAACACCATTACAGGGTCATTCGGAGATCTGGGCATTTTATCATGCTTCCTGAGGGTTAAATTCTGCTCTAGGGCTCATAAATGGGAGCCTCACAGGAGCCCCTGGAGCTGCTTGCTGTGCTATCTGTGTGTGTAGGAGGGCAGAGTGTAGCCTTTTTATTTACAGTAACATTAATTAAATTACTGCAATTAAATATCCTATCACATTGCATTAAGATTACATTAAGAACACAGAGGACTGTCAGAATTGCTGCTTGTATTAGGGTTAATGGGGGACACACACAGTTAGTTTTTAATGCACCTCCCTATAAAACACACCCCAAAGGATGCAGCTTAAACTGACGTACACAAAACCAAACTTCATGCAAACCATCTTTTATGAGGGCCTGTTTTTTTGCACCATTTCCCATCATTTCTGGGGATTTTCCGCTGTGCTTTTCTGAAGGTGAGGCGCCTTGGGCCAAATGGAGACACTTGGTGAATGGCAGTTTCTGATGAACTCAGAACCATCGATCGTGCACCCAAAGGTACCGACTGCAATTAGTCCCTAGGGAGGTCGTTCAATATCAAATACATTTGAGTACACTGTGTTTTCAACCTAATTCTTCTCTAATTAACTGTCATAATAATAGAGATTCCTGCAAACAAATTAAAGGATTACAAAGAAAAATATTCTCTCCGCTACACCCAAAAATCCCATGATTGGTTTGCACTATTGCTCAGACAGATCCACGGGGGTCCCAGTTTGTGCTGCAGTATCAGACTGCCCATAGACCGTCTAGAATTTAACTTTTTTCGAGACTTTTACAGCAGAATTAAAAAATAAAAGATGTTTGCTTACCCACTGATCAAATTAGCACAGAACTCTATGTGCCTATATTTCTAACCAGAGGAAAACATTAAAGAGATTCAATATTTATGTAATGTTTTATGGAAGTTCAATAGCAAAATCCAATATAATTTCCCAATTAAAATCACCTGCTAGTTGACTTACATCCATTACCATTATCTCAAGCTGCTGTATACTGAAGCTATCCACACAATAATGTTAATGTGAGCATACGTAGGTTAAATATTAGTAATTACTGTCTAGACAATTCACTGTTAGCTATAGCTGAGCGAATATAATGAATAATTTATTTGATGAATTTTACATTCCTTTTCCTCTGTGCTAACTGCTCATGACCAGTCAGGAAAACTTGAAAATGACTCATTTATCAGAATTATTTTATTTATCAGAATATAAAAATTTTAAAAGAAATACTTTTCCACCAACTGCAACTAGCTGAACTTGTGGTTCAAAATTTATATTACAATCCGTGGAGACCTAAAGTATTGGTTCACTTTTGCTTGAGCACGTAATCATGTAACTGGCAGCCACGGCACAAAAGCTCTTATACAACGAGAAACAAGAGTTTGCAGCTAATTTGTTATATAAATCATCCAATTAAGACACAAGCATAGCTTATTATCCAGCAACCAGTCTAAAATCTCAAATGGCAAATATACAACTGAAAATAACTAGAAAATACAAACTGATAAACAGACCTATCTGTCCTAAGCATCCAAAGGTTTCTCAATAATCCTTGGGTTTTTCTGGGCTCTTTCTAGGCTGAGCTAGATGAAGTCCCTTAGGTACCCATGGGCATTACAGGCCACTACAAAAGTACTTCTGCAAAGGGGATGGGACCCACGTGGGCAGCACTTGAGAGGAGCAGAAAGGCTGCAGGAGGGACCCAACCGCACGGGCAGACCACAAGACAACCTGGTTCATCAGCAGGACTCCAAATTCCCTTCTCTTTAGCACCTCCAAGGGATGAAATGGGCGGCCAGGTAGGGCTGGAGGGCTGCTTTAGTCACAGACTGCTGGTCCCTGGAAACTAGATGATATACGGTGAAAAGCTCTGATTTCTGTTGGCGGGGATAGGCTTGAACCCGCAACCAAGAAGGAAGAACCCACAAGAAGCATTGCCTACCTCGGCACGGTTGCAACAGCGTATTTGTCCCTCGGAAAATTAAGTTCTCTGGGAGGAGAGAACTTAACTCTGTGGGAGATCAGACACATGTTGACGTCCTTGCTCTGAGGAAGAAATGGCACATGGATCCAATCCGCCTTTTGTCATGTAAAGCTTGAGCAGCGCCTAGTACGACGAGCCTGAAGCCATGCCAGGAGCACCAAAATGCTGCAGCATCCAAATGGTCTTGCAATGAGCAAACTTCAAGCCTTGGGGCTTCCCCTGCATCTCAGAGGTCAACACTCCATGGCCTTGTTCCAACTGCAAGGAAGGGGAACAAGGAGAAAGGTCTTCCCAGGACTGGGGACAAGCAAAGTGCCCCGCAGCTCAGCGAGGCTGTCCTGGATAAGGACAAATCCTTGTCACTGCGGCCCCTGGGCCACAGCAGAATGAGGAGCTCTCCGGTCGCTGCTCTGCTCCAGCTCCATGATGCTGTTTTAATTGATTTTAAAAAATAGAGATTGCACGTAAAATGATTACAACGCGGCTAGGGAGGCTATGTAAATTGGAAGCAACTACACTAAGGTCAATGCCCGCTCTGAGCAAGAGCTCGCTTCAATACAAATGACTTAAAAAAAACCTCTCCAGTGGAACAATATGTACATAAGAAATACAGTGCTGCATATGCTTGGCAAGAATATGGCTCTGCCTGCATAATCTAAGAATAAAATGCATCACTCAAACGTGGACACACAGCACAAAATTAGTTCCTGCAGAAGGGACACAGCTCGCAGTACATCTTATTAATACAGGCTGACAATTAAACAGTCCTAATAGGACTTACTCTCCAGCTAGCAGAACAGTTCAAAAACAAATATCATTTTGCTACGTGTTCCCATTATATTCATGTGCTGATTTAATTAACAGCAATTTCAGTATCTCTGAGATTTCTTCTCTGTTTTACAAAAGATGCCCTTTTGATGAGGCCTTTAGTTCAAATTACAGGCCAATCAACTGCAGACTGAGCCAGGAATGCCAAGTTAATCGTCGATAAAACCAAAATGAGCCTTCTGGAAAAGAAATACAGACAAACCAAATTATTGGTGAGTGGTTATGGACCAAGATTGCTCATTTTAGGTAGGCACTAGCAGGTCTGTAGTTTCCTCGGGTGTGCTGGGCACCCCAGTCTGGGTCTCTTCATCGTCACTTTGGGCTGGCTCCACTGCAGAAGGTCCCACTGCTCTTGGCAGCATTGAACTCCCATCATCAGATCTCCAAGAGGTCAACTCCCAGCACGGCTGCATGGAGAAACACCCATTTATCCATCAAAGAGCCCCTCTAAATTACAATTTCTTTCCGAAGGGGTGGGTGTGCAGTGCAAAATTCAGTCATCAGTAGTCCGATCTTCACTGAGAAGCATCTCCAAAGCATCAAGGCTAGAGCAGAATGACCATGGAAGAGGCAATGCACGCAGGTTTTGTGCTGGCAAGATCCATCCCAGGAGCGGACACAGCGTCGATGGGACAAGGGATCATGGATAAGGGATCACGGCCGCCCGTGCCAGCGGTCGCGAGCAGGAGCAAAGAGTGAAGCTCCCTTTAGCTCCATCCAGTAAATCCCTGCCCGGAGCATCACTAAAACTGCTCTTCAATAGGATGACAACGAGCCAAAAAAATCAAAGCCGGTCTTATGCCGCTTCTAAGCAGATTATCTCAAAACAGACGTCAGGTTGGGGCAGAGAAGGAGCTCCCACAGTGCCAGCAACTCGGCACCGCTGCTGGCAGCCCAGGAAGAGGGAGGTTTTTGAGGAGCGCTGAATGCAGGAAGCCAGCGTGCGGCACCGGGAAGGACCTTCATCTCACGGGCTAATCGTCAGCTCTCAGCAAAACTGAAAACAACCAGCAATATGTGGTCAAATCACTGCAATTTGGTACGCTCCGAGGCATTTCCAAGAGGAGGATTAGTGGCGCGCGCTGCTGTTAGGACTCAATCCCCAGGAGCTTGCAGGAGGATCTTGGAGCACTTGGCACCAGCCTCTTCATTAAGAGCTTGGACTACAGGAGCAGCCAGCATCAGCAAGAGAATCTGATGTTATGAGAGAAAATTATTGCCACACAGTGGAATAACACGGTGGTTTTACTCAAGCAGGCATAAAACATGAGTATGAAAACCCTCATATAATCTCCAGCTATTGTCATTCAGTGTTTATCATCCAACACAGTTGAATACAATCCTTATCTTTGATGGATGTGGCACACAATAGCTGTTTTCTTGAGTGCATCATAAATATTAATGGCATTCACAGAGCTGCTTCTCAAAAACTGCCATGTCACAGTGGAATCTTGCAAAATGCCATTATTTTTGTCCCACCAAGAGCAAATTCTCTTTTGGTTTCTTTCACACATTTTTACTTTCAGCATTAAATGATAGGAAAACTTTCACTGAGCAGCAGATGGAAGGTGCGGATGGCACTGAGCAACTCCAAGGCCTCGTTCAGGTGCCCAGAACGAGAGGGAAAGAGAAAAATATATATCTTTTTTGATAATACTGTTCAGGTAAATTTGAAACACTTAGCGAAATGGAGGGGATTTGGCCAGAATTTCATTTTTGGAAGAACTGAGTATTACTTAATCAAATGCATTAGTTAACCAAAAAAAAAAAAAAAATCACTAAAACAGTTTTGATCACCCCAAATAGCTTTTTCTCAGAATGTTTCATCATAAAGAATGCTGAATTGCTGGTTTTGCTCAGTCAGAATGAAGCCCTTTGGAAACCCTTCATGGCAAGCATTCTCCACACATTCCTGTTTCAGATTATTTCAGAATCAAATTCTCCTCCTGGCCCAAATTTAATGAAATTTGTAGAGGTTTCTATGTTGGCCGATACAGTTCAAGTGTCTACAGAAAACTCCCCCTGTGCTTGTTAGAACAGCCTTAAAAAACAAAGCCATTAAATCCCCATAACAATTAATTTCAAGATGGTAATAATTGCAGAAGATATTATCTCTGCTACAGACACATAAAACACTACACTATGGGCATGTGTAATATAATAATACAAGGGAAGAATTTCTTTTTTTCTTATCTTGCACTCTCTCCACAGCACTTAATTTGCTTTGAGTTTAAAAGCCTTCCAGGATGAGGTTGAAGGGAAGTTCAAGCTTCAATCCTACTTCTATTAATCAATGGCAAAAATTCACATTGACATCTGTGATCCTGGAGGCGCCGATTTGGGGGTTATTTTTAAAAAGTCCTGATAATTCCCAATATTTCGGGGATGAAGAACTCCTCTTCTTTTGAATTTACTTTTAAATACTTTTTAACACACAAAATCACCTCCTCTGGGGTAGATTTTCTAGGCCAAATAAAACAGACATGCATTGAATAATTTTAAAGGGAACTGGCAAGGCCAAAGGCCAAAATGATTTCAAGTAAGAAAAATGCACTGAGTGCAGCAGATATACAGGTATGGGACACTTTGCCCATAAATACATTTTCACCAATCTTTTCAAAAGTCTATGTAGCTCCTTGGGGTTTGCTACCTATTCTGTATTATTCGATGCTCTAGGATTAAGCGTATTGGGCTTTTATAACTGACTCAGGAAAAGAGTCTGTTAGGTTTGATGTTTCCTTATTTTATTTGAAGAAGAGAAGCTTCTTTCCGAGGCTGAGTCAATTCCCACCTTGCCTTGAGCTGCGCGTCTATAGCTGGCACGTAAACGCAAGTTATATTGACATTAGCAAAAAAGATTTCTGTAGGAAAAATAAAAACCTTGGAAGACTTCTCACTGCCTGCCCACTAGCTAGATTCAGCAGGGCTCAATGCAGGAACAGGGACGCTTTAATTCACATTCCTTCAGACTCCTTTCACTTGTATTGACTTAAAACAAACGCAGGGGAACAATCTTTTCCCTGAATAAGGGCACAGGAATTGCCATTAATTGAAAAAGTAAATCTGAATTATAGAAATGGAGATTACCCAAGTAGACATAAAGAAAAAAGCTACAAAACAGGAGGACCAACCCCAGGAACGAGCGATTTCCAGACTTTGCCATGACCTTGTTTATTTGTCCTGAGGACGAATGTCCAGGAGGGAGACCCACTGCAGAAGGTCCCACGCTGCCACTTCTGCAAGGGGGATTTTGTGGCCTTCCCATCACCCATCCAGCAGCTACAGAGCTGGAAATGCATAAGAAAACCCTGTGCTCTGCATTGCTCTTCCTGGAACAAATAAAGCGTTGCACTCAGCAATCCTCTTTCAAGTGTGAGTTATAGAAACGGGCATCTTTAAGGCCCATTTTTCCGGGTGTTCCTGTCAGCATGTTTGCTAGCGGCGCCTCGAGATGATGCTATTATTCAGCCTCTCATTTAAAAGGAACCTTTACTAGAGAATATGCAGCCAGCTGGGCTTCTGAGTGATTCACAACATTACTCAGCCATTAGTCAACCAAGAGCTTACATTTCTGGGGAGGAAACGAGATTTCTGAAGACACAGATGAAATGCTCGTAGCACATACGGGAATGCTGCAGGCCGAGGGGTTAAGAGCACTGGGGAAATACTGCTGGCTGCATTTGAAAAGCACTTTAGCAGCAACAGACAGGAATTACCATCCCGCTCCTGTACAGCAAAGAGTTTGTTGCATGTGGGGCTGAAACACCAGTCCCTAAACTATCATTTTCCTAGATAAGAAAAGCACACTAAATATTCGGGTATTACTGAGCCTGCTGTTCCTCAAGCCTTCAGCCTCAGCTGGTGCCTTCTTGCAAAAACAGTTAAAAACCTCTCTGCAATGCCTGGCTCTTTACTTCGACTAAGGTCCTGGTTGCCTAGAAACTCTCTAAAAACCTGAATTCTTCCTTTTTCTTTTTCCTCAACAGGTAGTTAGATAAGTTTAATCCAATCGCATATGTTTTTGTGGCAGAAGCCTGGATGCAGCTCAGGAGCAGCATGGACACTCCAGATTATGTTCAGAACATGGAGAATGGAACCACCATCGCACGCTATGGATTTATCTGTGCTACCAATTCCTATAAATAGCACGACACACTCTGCACTTTGCAAGACCATTATAGATTAGTGTAGCACTGGTTTTATTGCTTCTCGATTAATTAACCTGTCAAACATGTTCCGTTCACATGCAGAAGCCCATTAGCACTGCTGCAGAGCGACACACACGTCACTCGAGGCAGGAGAGCAGACCCGAGCAAATCCCGTCCTGGGCACTGAGCACCGTTCGCGCCGCTGCTGCATCAATGACATCTACCAAAACCCCGTCTTTTCCCTTTGTTTTTTCCTCCATATGGAATGTAGTATATAGTGATGGTCCAGGAGATGGAGGAGAATTTCATTCACATCCGTCATGGTGCTATCTGTGAAGTGCTAACAAAAGTATACAACAAAACCCTAGCACAGTGTCCTCACTGATCAAGGTAAAAATGAAATCTTTTGGGTAAGGAGGTGGCACTATTCCTAACGTTTCAAGGTCTGTTGTTTGGTGCTTTTAGACTTAATCTTCTTTTGTAAGAGGGCCCCCATGGCAAGGTAACAGGAATAGAAAGATGCTGTAAATTCAATGCATGCTCACTTAAAAACAGATACAGGTTGCCAGTAGAGTTACAACCTTAATGTCAAAAATATGATAACTCTGCTGTTCCCACTAGTAATGGGACAACCACAGGAATTTCTAAGAGGCACCAGCCAGCTGCTATGGGCAAACAGCAGGAGTAGCACAAGAGACCTCCACCAACAACAAGAAATTACAATACACATACATGGAAAACTCTAAGATGTTAAGAACTCCTCCTAGTCATCCGTGGTCTTTTCATGGAGGAGAGAGATGTGTGACACAAGATCAGGACATTGGGTTTCTTGCCCGCAGAACTCCTCTCTCATCATCCACAGTATTTGTATTTAATATTGTAATATCAGAAAAGTAAATCTTGGTATTCGGGAAGATAAAACAGTGAAACTGGTAAGAACTTCCAGTGTGCGTTTGACATTGCTTTTCTTCACCTTGGCCTGTTATCACAGTCACCACGATGGAAACAGACCTTTCCGTCTTTGGGGACGTCAGCAGCACGTGTTAAAGGGTCCCCCAGATGTTGGGGGAATCAATTATTGGAGGTATTAACTGCCAAAAAGGAAGCAAAACAAACCGCACGGGAGCAAAAAACCTGACATTTTCATGTGCCCCTTGGCCATCGTGGAAGGTTGAATACAACAGCAGTTGGGGACGTGTTTACCCCTGGATCCTGCACTCGGACACTGCAGGAAGCCCCACGCTTCAGCCTCAAGAACTGCCCCAGTTTCAGTCTCCATCGTCTATAGGCAACATTTCTCAGCAATTTTTTCTCTTAAAAGATGACATTTAAAAATTAAATAAAGACAAAAATCTTCCCCCGAAAACCTCCATGAGTCTCCATATTCTGTCTTCTAAATAGACTTCAAACTAAAGGGGTAATCCTTCCATCCATATATTTTTACCTGAATTAAATTGGCTTAAATAGTTCTGCACAGCTTTAGGTGATAAAACAGCATTCCCATTCTCCACAGCCGCTCATCTGTGCTGTCATTAGTTCTCGACATTATAAATCCTACCTCTTTTCCAACTGAAACAGTTTTCAGAGATATCAAGCAATATTATTGTGGGATTTGTTTTAAATGTTTTAGAAAGTACTTTTAGGAGTATTCATAAATTTCAGGACTGATTCATAAATCATTCAGAAACAGGTAAAACTGAGTAACAGTGGTTTAATTTCCATAATTTTTTTCATTCTTATGAAGCTTGGTTTAGCCAGGTCTGGTTAACTAGTGCTTGGAAAATATTTTGAAATTATAAAACACTATATAAATGCTACATAACAATAGCATTATTGATGGAAAAAATAATTTGTTGATTTTCATGTAATCTAAGGAATTTGTATTTATTTCTTTTCCCTATGT
>JAWLRI010000333.1:3725043-3753124 GCA_034781795.1 Crypturellus tataupa | reverse complement strand
TTAGGACAAAACACCTTTGGGACAGAAAATGGTCCGAAACACAGGACAATATTATTAATCATCACACACTTTATGTGACGCAGCTCAAAAATTAACTTAGCGTTATTTGCAAGGTTGTATTTGCAGGGACACACACAGACAGTTTTCTTGCATTCTCAAATCCCAATTCCACTGAATATGAATTGGAAACAGCGCTGGGGATGTAGCAGGCACTTTGCACTCTGGATTCAGCACACAGATCCTATTGCTTCATTTCCACACTCTTCTCAGCAGCTGGGAAGGATGGAGATGATGGGATAGCTTAACTGGAGCATTCCTGCTACATTTCCTATAAAGGGAGCTCTAGGAGGGAAGCCTCTCTGCAGGCAGCTGATTTACAGGCACAGCCACAAGAACAACTCCACAAACAGCGGATCCATCAGTGCTGCAGTTGGGTTATCGCAGCTCCCATCCAACCCAGCTCCCGAGGCGAGTATGAAACTTTGCTTGGTTTTCTCACCTTAGTTAGATATTTTTATTTATTTAAATATTTATTTTGAGCAATTCCCAATATTCCAAGATTATATCTCTCTTCTTCCAAACCTTTTCCCCACCTCCAAACAAAGAAACCAAAAAACAAAACAAAACAATGCAGCATTTTCACACTTATCAATTAAAAAGAATGAAGTTAAGAACAGCTGGTTTGTTACACTAAGTATTTCTAATCTAATTGCACATGCTAGATAGACATTTCTTTGTTTAAACTAATAAAAGATGCATTTTAAAACAAATGTCTCCAACACATGCTTTCAAACTCCTTCGTGATGGGGATAAACATGGAAATCCACCTACATATCCAAGGGATATCTAAAAGGAAGGTCTGAGATTGCAGAGTTTGACTGGGCTGCATTCATGTCCCTTTAGTAGCAGGAGTCAAAAAAGCAGCATCCACTCTCTGCAAGCAGTAAAGTTTTTCCTGAGTTTCTCATTAATCAAGGTTCATCCCCAAACTTAAGGGTTTATTTCTGCTGCAAATTTTATTACAATTTTCTCGGAATTTCAACAATGTTGCTCTTTAAAGAGTGCAGACCAGGCTGCCCAGTAATGCCCTTTTCCCCGTGTCTGCAATGTGCATCAAACTCCCAAGAGACTCCAGTCGTTTCGTACAAGTTCACCAGTTTCCAGGCACCTCCTAATGCCCCCTAAAAGTCCTGCTCTGTTTTCGCTGCTGTATACAGGCAGCACACTGTATACAGGCAGGAACACTCTGCTGACTTGGGACCCAGCAAAAAGCTGCTCTCAGTTCCTCAGAGCAGGATTATCTGCTAATGCAGAAATAGTTTTTGTTGCATAATGTGCAGAAACCAGCTGGCATTGCTTAAAAACACTCACAGAGAAACAAAAAAAAAAACCTCAAAATGCCTTTCAAGCTTGCAACAAGATGTAAACGTTAAGAACATCAGATTTGATATTAAGTGCTTCATAAACCCACTGAGGCAAGAAATCAGCCGTGCTCATCAGACTGTTTTTCAAATGTTCCCATGCAGTCTACCACCCCCTCGGATCTATGAGGGAAAAGACCAGGCTAGGAATGAGAAAAACCACTATCCCCAGCACTATCTCAAGAATAACTGCAATGCAGCAGCCAAATAAATCATACGGGGGCTCTTGCTGTTTTCCAGTGTCTGTTTACAGGAGTGCCATGGGAAACCTAAGGATGAACTCGTGATCAAGGGCAGGGAAAATAAAAAAAAGAGTAGATATTCTGTATGGATTTCAGATAAACTATATGGGAGAGGACGTCTGTATACTAAAAGAACCAAGGTACTTATCAAAAGAGACATGCACATTTAAATTCAACTTAAATCTCTTTAAAAAATTGTATACTTTGCATACAATTGTATAGGATTGTATACTGAATTTCTGTACACTGGATTGTGTAGGATCGTATACTGAATTTCTCTTCCAATGAGCTACTTCAGAACCCACCTCAATCCTCTCACTGGGAGGAAATCTCTCCCGTTTAGCTGCTGATACAAGCCCACTACCCCACGCTTCTCCATTCAGTTGTGCCTCTCATCAGCACTGACCAAACAGAAGATTTTGCTAATCCCATCAAAACACTCACTCCTGTATAACAAGGATCCAGTTTTGCACTCATGCTCCAAGATGTTCCAAAAAGTGATAAAAATGTCTAAAAGAAGCATTGCTCTTCCCTCTGCAGTGAGTTTAATATGATGAAGTGCCTGAGATTAGGTTAACTCCATGTCAAATTCAGGTTCAGATTTTGTTCAAGAATGTTTAGAGATATTTTAAGCAAAGCTTAGACCCAACCTTCACAACAAGCTTTGGTGTAGGACGTGCTTTCCTTGCATGGCCCAAACTCCACGCTGGCCTTGGAAACGGGCAGGACTACGTGCAAGTCACATCAGGCACCACTTTCTGCTATTAATTTTATTTTGAGTTTTGTTTCATCCCCTCAGGCCACCGTGCCTGCTTACACACTTGAAAGGAGCACCACAAAAAAACACTCTATAGACTTTTCCCATATAATTTCTCCTTTGTCACCGAGTGTATTACTATCATTGGGCAGTCTCTAAGTGCAGGCTTTGGCAGTGGGAGCTGAAAATAAGACTCGCCGAGGCCTTGTTTATCTTTCCAAGCATCTTTGCTGTTATCCTAGCAAGAGGTGGTGCTGGTTGTGCACAGGAAAATGCCGGTATTTGTTGGTTGCAGGGTAGCATAGACAGATAACAAAGACAAACGGCTCACAAAGGAAAATATAATTTTCATGGAAAACAAACCAGCTGGCCAGGGTGTTTCTCAGGGAAGAGGTGTAAGATCCAGGCACTCAAATCTTATATTTAGTTTTTTTAAAAAAGGCAAGAAGGAAAAATGGGAGAAAAACAATTAACCCTTAAATGTGCCCAGTTAAAATCCACATAGACACAGCAGTTACTCTAGCTTTATAACAGGTCATACCCAGTGAAGACACAGGATTTTTGTCAGCTTAAACATCTAGTACTAAAAGGTTCATAAGGCCCAAGGTAGGTCAAGGGTTCCCCTTAGGAAAAGCTGCTTTGGAGTTTTGCAAGGAGATATTTGCTTTTTTCATGCAAACCATTCAAGCTTTCTGCACACAGACACATCAAACCCTGACTAGAAAATCTGGCCTGTATCTAAGCCTATGGAAAGTATTTTACCCCCTCTCTATAACTCCGAATAAACCAAATATTCAATTGACACTTTGCAGCTCGCTGAGCTCTGATAGGCAAGTGCAGGTGGGCACTTTGGAGAAAAAAGAAAACAAAACAGAAAAGAGTCCGGTTGTTTGGCTTAGCAGTGAGGTTCCCCACACACGCACACTAATTTATTTCAGTGAAAACGTCCCGCTAATTGCACCATTGCACCCTTTACCCTGTGCACACACATGCACGGCAGTCGCATTAGTACTCCAGGAGACAAGGGCTCCCAAGGAGCTAGAACAGTGCACCAAGCCAATAATCCACAAATGGCAAAGGATTTGCACAAAAGACTCAAACGGTTTCCAAGGAGTCATTACGGCATATCAGGTAAATAAAATATTATTGAACTGTATTTTCTTTTGCATTTAAATCACTTGCAGCAGGTGCATAGGAAGCAGCACATAATAAAATGGCTCACGTTTCCTTGAATACTAACAAGAAGCAAAGGAAGCATTTAGCAAAAAGAAACAAAAACCAGGTTCTTACCATTGCAAGAGGGACTATTCCCACAAACATGGTTCGGCTGACGAAGATCTCGGAGACCACGAGTTCGCTCAGGGAGTCATCGCGGGGATATTCCACCTGCCAGGTGATTTGCTGGGCTCCTGTCAGGCTGCTGCTGTTGTCGATCTCGAAGTCCATCTGCAGGATCTCGTAGGAGGAGGTGTTGACTCTGGAAAAAGCAAAAGGCAAAACCAAAATTTGGCATAAATGAAATATCTGTAGGATGTCAATAGCAAAATGCATTTTTGTTTTCTTTCCAGTGCAAGAATTGCCACTAGACTCAACATGTAGATTTCAAGATACTAACAAAAGCCTAAGTCAAATTATGCATTGGGCAACAGCTCTATTTTATAGATAAGATGACAGAACGTCTTCCAGCTTCCTGCAAATGCAGGCATTAAACTCAGGCCTGCATTCTACATAATCGTTATGAACTTGCAGAATAAGCCCCAAACCAGGGAACACTGGTTTGCACAGATGTTGCTGAATTATTTAATATAGCATTATTATAATTTTATTCCTGCATTTACTGATGCTCAGAAACTACACAGTACTTGTCCATTCCTTATACTACATCAGAAAAGAGCTCATGGTGCAGAGGGAGGGGGAAGTCTTTCGAACCCAAACTGGTCTTTACCTTTGTGGGAAAAAATGCATTTGCACAAATTATACATGACAAAAAATGGGGGATAGATTATCCTCATTTTTAATTCATGAAAACATTCTTTTCGTCAGTGATGTAGACTTATAACTGTGTGGTGAGCATTACTTATTTTTCCTCTGGGAATAAAAAGTTACAGGTAAAGCAATGGAGGTAAATGCATGATATGCAGAGCTGTATTTACAAATAACTTCTGCTTCTTTTGTGAGCACCATCACCTAAACACTCTTCTACAGTCCAACACTATGTAATTTTAATAATTAATCCTGAGGTTAGAAAGACGGATATCCTTATCTTTAAGTTATAGAGCAGAAAAGACACCAAGATTTCCTGAGCAGCACTCAGCATACCCACAGCTGAGACCTATCCAGCAAGCAAACTTTGGCTCATCCAGTGCTTTGCTTCCAGAAAAACACGAAGATACTTCACAAAGCAGCGTGCAAATCCCTGCTCCAGTTCCCAGACAGGGGACCTGATGCCAACCACCAAGAGGGAAGGGCTGGAAAGGGCTGCTAACCCGACTGCTGACCCAACCGCTTTATCCCTTTACATCAAGACAAGTGATGTGATCGCTGCTACTCGAGTGGCAGCGCACACGCTCACAAAATAGGTTAAAACCTGCGCTTGCAGCAGCTTGGCCACTCTGTAACGACTTCAATGTGCTCTTGGTACCCACACGAGTGAGCAGCGAGGGTTGCGTCCCGAGCACCCCGCATGCACATGCCGCTCTGTAATTTCAAGCCCTGTCCCATCCCTTGGCACGTTATTTGTCCTCCCATACCCTAAAGAAGTGACACCAGGAGCTCTGCTTTTACAAAGTTTGAGCCTGCCACTCCAAAGAACAGAGACACAAACAGGCTTTTTCTCTACCCTATTGCACAGAGGCAGAATCTGCTTTTTTGCCGTATGTTTTTGAAGGCACAATTGTAAAGGAAAAAAAAATCAGAGGAGGAATTATTGATTTTCATGTTTTCTTTCTGACAACGAACACCACAAACATATGCTCCAATGCCTGGAGGATAAATATTTTCCATGCTGACAGAAGATTATATCCACCTTCAGGCAAAACCAGAAGCTATTAATGCATCTTTTGGGTAGCCAACCAGACAATCAGCAAAAGCTCTTTAGGACAAATTTTATTACACAATGTTAGGGCTGTAATTAGGCAATTTCTGTCAAAAAAACACCAGCGTGGGCACCAGGGCGGAATACTGAGCTTCATGATTTTCTCCTCATGTTTTCTGATGGCTTGTTTTATCTCATCATCAAATGGATTTGCTCACAGCACAGCAAAAACATTCAACACCCGAGCTTTACCCCAGCTGTGGATTTGGATATTAGAGCCGTCAAGGTCTGTTTGGATCTGCAGTTTGCATTCCGGCTGTTACAGTCAACAGTTGCCACTCACCAACACTTGTATTAGTTTCAACCTCTGAACAAACTCCGAAGGATGAGTTGGGTTTAGATTTGTCACTTAATATGTCAGGTCTGCACTGATAAATCACTGACAGGCACTTCCCTGAGCTCAGCTCATCCTGCCTTCAATTGCTTCCTTCCTGTGTTTCTTTTTATACACCAGAAAAATAACTATAACAGTGGTTTTATACTCTGAAGACCTAGACTCTCTAAGAAAAGCACATGCACGCAGCTCATCCACGCTGCAAACCAGAGTAATTGCCAGGGAGTAAAATGACTCCTGTCCCTGAAAACACGAAAGATCTTCCCTGCATCTTCAGCATGGCAAAGAAACCTTTGCTGTATCACTGGACAAGCCACGTGTTTCTGTTAAAGGCAGACGTCTTTATAGACTGCTGGTTTGGAAATCCCTCTCTGCGGATCTAGAAAGCAGCAGCAATTCAGATGCGTAGACCTTCCACGGCTGTAAATAACATTAACAAACTAAAGTAAAGATGACTATAGCAAAGCTGACCCAAGGTGGATCCTGCTTCTACAGAGAATCTTTACCATTACCTAGAAAAACGGCCTCGGAAGGAAATCGCATGCCATGAGATATTAACACGGATTAAAGCAGGACCCACTTCTTCTCATGGGGAGATTTGAGGAGAGAGCTGGACTTGCCATATTCTAACCAGGCTGCATTTTTAGAGTTTCTCCACTGAGCACAGAGCTTTAACAGCAGGAATCCGACTTTCTGGAATGCATTATGCACCAGCAGGTCCCCAGCTACCTCCGGAACAGCAGGTCACTGAATTCCCCTCTAAACGGTCTCCCTTTTTTCCTCTTTTGGACAAAGATCCAGCCTTCGAGCAAAGCCAAGTGTCACAGTATCCGGGACACGGGATACCCCAGGGACCAACCCGCCACCTTTGTTCCAAGTCCTCACCCTGGTTACAGCTCCAACAAATCCAGGATAAAACCCATAAAGTGAATACAAAATGCTACATGTGGAATACCCACAGGCAGATAAGACGATGACTGTAACTCATGCTGTTATCAGCCATTAAATCCCTCTAAACCAAAGTTTATCCTATAAAGATTTTTAAGCTTTTACTTGAGACTCATCCCATTTTTATCTTAAGTGCGTTTGCACTATTGAGAAGAGACTGATGGAATCTAAGGCCCGCAAATCATTTCTCCTTTCCACATCTTTCTTCTCTTTTTAGTTACACATTTTTTGTTGTCCAGTAAAGTCTTTAAGCAGTTTAGAAGGACTTTGCCAAACCCTAGTTTAGAAGAGCAATAAAAAATAAAAAGTCAAAATTACTTTTATAAAAAAAGATTATTTCCTGCAAGCACAAGGAAAAGACCTTATAATTTTAGGCAGCTGGCATGCTTGCTAATAAGTCCATTTCTATGGAAATGAGTTCATAACTATTAATTTTGCCTGCTCCTGATCTATTCTTGATGAGCCTTTCAAATTTAGAAAAGCGCTTCATGATTCTCTCAATTTGGTAATTACTAACTCCCTTTGATGAATCCAGCCCAGTGTTTCAGACATGAGACATTCATTAGACATTTTTCTTTCTGGGGAGAGGAGAAAAAGAAACCACGGGCTGAGATTTATTTCCTCTCTCAAGTTCCAGCAAGCAGGTCATCCTCTTCAAAGCACAATTTACCAGTCTGTTTATGGCTTTTCCCAACACTGCCTCTGCTGGGCACTCAAAGCCCCCAAAACCTGAGATTTTTTGCACACCTTCATGATGCCTTATCAATATCTCTTGTATTCACAAACAGGGCTCCAACAGCCCATTCAAGCTCTGCAGTGTACACAGTCATTATTTTACACCATATTATACATATTAGCAGTGGGCATGGCTGCAATTCTGACTTGGAACAGTCTCAGCACATGGGTTTTGATAAACCCTTGTCAAATCTCTCTATTTCAAATGTGAATGGAAAACAATCCAAAATTGGATTTTGTTTCTCTATGCTGATTACTTACCAAGTGTTACCACTGAACTGCACAGACTCTTTTCAAGCCTTGTGGATTACTGGCAATGTCCACCATAGCGCTGATGTTAGACATCTTAGCACATCCTACAGAATCCCTTGGAAATGCAATATTTCTGAAATAAATTTATTCTTAACCTCCGTCTACGCAAAACATTGAATTAGTGAATTACGTACTGCAGCGATACAGTGATTGATGTTATGATGGCGGTGACAGTCTAAACAGTTAGTGGTTAAATAAAACAAATGCCTGTTATTAGCTACTAAGACAGATGCACGTTGCTAACCGACCTGCAGAGCCCTGTGTGTTTTTGGGGCAGGTGGAACGTGCAGGACGTGCAGGACGACGGCGGAGGCCGCAGTGCGGGAGCACTTGGCTGGGGCGGAGGTTTGCTGGCTCCCGCGGCCGGTTCATCAACCATTTACTCGATAAAAGTCAGAACCTTCTATGAGTGCCGTTGCCTATTACAGGAAATCATGAGTTTCATTCATTCATGAAATAACGTTTTCAGTAAATGGCAATCTGTTTACGAGACACACAGCAGTGTAAACAAAGCTCCTAAAAATGGAGCAGACACTAGGTAATTGAAAAATAATAAAATGTCTGGAATCGCGTTGCTGGAGAATATTTGCTAGCTTTTTCAAGGCTAATAATGGTAAATTTTTACTCTCCTTGATGAATTCTCGCCAAATTCAATGCAAACAGGATTATATAGGCAAGGTACATTAGTTTATATGATATTTCAGTAATATAGATCTCATTCCATTGCTCTCAAGGGTATTAATTTCCTAAGTATGGTTTACTGAAGAGTAAGCACAAGAGCAGATTTTGGAGTTTTCAAAGGCCCCATTTCCTGCTGGAGTCAAACGAACCAGCAGATGGTTAGAACCTCTGGGAAAAAGATCCAGCTTAAAGGTCCTGCCCCTGCAGAAAGTAAGATTCCAGAAGCCAAGGAAGGAAATCACACCCAACGGCTACCAACAGAGCAGCATCCAGCTTCTGAGCTACAAGGATGTACATACCCTCTGCCCTTAACTTTTGCTGGCTGCTGCTTCCCTCTCTGCAGGCATGGACCAAAGGAGCCAACAGCAGAAAACACCTTTAAAGCTGGATGTCCTCTACCAGGGACACCCTGCTCAAGCAAATAGTCTGCTCAAGACCAAGTTATAGAGGGGAAATGTTCTACCTTGTGCTACATCTTAAGCTTGACTTGGTGATGGTAGTTGATATTAAAACCTACTAAACTCCTCTCTCTCAACATTTTTTCATTACACTGTAATGGCATTTCAAGGCACTAAGCTGTAGAGCGGCTTGAAACTGCAAGAGGGATGAACAGCCCTGGAAGCCGGAGGAAACCCCACTTGGATGTGTTGAACATTTACACAGGCTTCCGCGTCAACCTGAACGTGTCTTTGAAGGTAAGCAAATTCAGTACGGGATGGACGTCATTCTGTGGGAATGTGCGGAGTTACAAAGGACACTCTCTTGCCTTCCCTGAAACATTGCAAAATCAAAACTTACAATTTGCTCTGATATCTAATAGGAACCTAATTCTAACACTCAGTTTACTTATACCAACCACAGGCTCTTTCAAACCGCTCCTTGGTGCCTCATCTTGGTCTTCTTGGACCTCCCTATTAGTCCTTGCTCTTCACAAATGCATGGGCTGTGTACATGGATATATAGGATAAAGTCAAACTCTTAAACCTATTAAGAATGGATGGATCGACACAGCAGTTTTTAGCAGTCCAGTAAAAGCCATATAAAGAAGAAGAAAACCTTACTTTTGCTCAAGCCACACCACCAAGACCAGGTATTATTCATGTTGGTTTTGCTTAGCCAACGTTTTCCCACCACTGAAAACAATAAATCTAGATAATAAGCAAACCTTTTAAGCTCTTTGGCTTCTTGCACTGCCAATTCACAACTGTGCTCCTCACTAACAACTTGCAATAACTTCCACTTTATTTGATTTTTATCAACATCATCATGACAACCCTGGAGAGAACTGAGACAATTGCCTCAATTATTTTTATTTGCCTCTCTCTTTGTGACAGTGTACAGAAATTGTGCTGGTAAACGGGTCCTTAGATACTATTTCAGTTACCCTTTAACAAAATAGGACTTTCAGGACCAAATTCAATCTGGGTGTAATTGGTGTGCTCCACCAGCAGCCGTGTATCCCTGTGCACTGGAACTTCATTCGTTCCTTTTTCTTGACTTTCCCCCTTTCAAAATACATGCTCTCTTTAGGGGCTTAAAAGAGCATTTCAATTGCACCAGAATAATTTTGATTGCTATTTAGAACCTCTTTATTGCTGTGCTGGGTGTTTCTTAAAATAAAGCTCCTCTGCCAGGAGAAAGCATCTTGCTGGGGAATATAACAAATGCATCCAATAGGAAGTTGGGCCAGGGTTCAGCTGATTTTGGATGCAAATATAGAGGAGCTATTTTTGGTTTGTTTTGTTTTTTTTAAAAAATAAGATTTTATGATGAAAGATTTATGCTGAATTCTAACCAGCTAATATCACAGCCCTAATGGTGCTTATAATTTTTCTTTAACTACTCAGAAATCCTTACATATTTACACACCATAATCACACGGTGTGTTTTCACATTGCTGTGCAAGCAGCTGTAATGCACCATAAAGCAGTGATGGATTTTTAAACAAATGATGATTGAAAATTCAAGATAAGAAGTTCAATAATACAAGAACTTCTTGCAAGGCAGTAACTGACAGACCTAAAAATCCCTCTCTGCAGAGGCTCAAAAAGACCTTTACAAGAACAAGACGACAATGCTGTGAGACACTGCATTACCATGGCCTGTGCTGCAGATGTACCAAGCAGGCATGGGTGCCTTCGTCAGTGTGGTGATTATTTCACTTAAATTCAAATTGAACAGTGTGAATGGCTAGGATCAACCAGTGACTTATATAGTGCAAAGTAGCCCAACAGTTACCCGCTTCAAGTCCTTGTTGACACATTGCAAAGCAATGGGATAAACTCTTGGCCTCTTTATTGTGTCATGACGTAGCAGCCAAAAAATGTTGCCTTCAGGTAACTAAGGAGAAGAAAAGGGCCAATATTCCATCAAGCTTCTCCTCTATCTTTGTACTAGGTTAGTGGTCAGTGTGATTGAATTGAATGTGCTTCATTCATGGTCTTGGTCTTCTCCAGCAGACTGTGAAATGGAAAGCATGTTCAGCAGTTCCATTTCCCTGGATACTGTTGGAAAGTCTTCCAAAATTCTTGTGTGTGTGAGGAAGAGCGTCACTAAGTTAGAGTTCCTGAACTCAGACAATTACATAGATGCAATTACTCAGATCATGTAATTAAAATATAGAGAGAGGTTCCCAGTCTTCCCAGCTAGAGAGAAGAGCTTGGGAAGGGATTTGCAGGGAACCTGGAGGACTCAAATGGTAATTGCAACAAAAAGCTGCTTTGGTATTTTAACATCTTTTGATTTTTACATGCCTGCCATTAGCAGCAAGTGATCACACTCATTTATATACATCAAGCACCTCGGAGAATATAAATAAATGAATAAACAAACAGACCTAGAAAGAAGTTACCAGCAATCCAGTTTGGGTTTTGATGTCAGAATGACGATTGAGGCTGACAGCTGGGTCTCCTGGGGGAGACAATTCAACCAGAGGGGATTTAAAGATCCAGCTCTCCACGTGCTGGATTTATGAATGAAAGGAAAGTGGAGACAAGCTGCAGACTGCAACACAAATATACCTAATGCGCTGGAGGACACACAAAAACAGTGACAAATGGTGGATTTTAAATTGAGGATTTTAAAATCCTAATGCACCACCTTGAACTTAATCCACTGTTTAACAGGCAGAGAGTGAAAAGAGAATGCCAAGCCTTTAGCAAGGACAAGGGAAAATTAAAAGGACGGGTTGTTTTTCTAAAGCTTGCTAAGAGCAAAGAGCCACCGAGTCCTCTGCAGAAGCTCCTCTAATACCCGCTGCATGAAAAAATTAAATCAAATAGGAACATGGGGGAAAATTATTTTATTCCTCCTACATTTTATTCAGATTTAAGCAAGATTAAGCATCTAATGAATTAGATTCAGGTTTCTTTGAGCCTAATGCACCCCCTGATCTGTCTCAGATGGAGAGGGAAGGCGCAGGGCAGGGTGCAGCTAATTCACACTCTGCTAAGAAATAAACGGTCACACCAACATCCTCAAAGAACTTAGGGCAGGGATCAGCACAGCCCATTAGCATGAGCACAAACGGGACCTCCTCTCCCCTCGCTTCCCTGGGACACACGCTGTGCATAAAATTGTTTTATGTTGTAATCTGATAATTATGAAAGAACTGAATTAAGATTTTCCTCTCACTGTTGATACCTCAAAGCGAAGCTGCCAGAGGCATCTGAGCTTCCCCGTGTTTCAGTCAACGCAAAGATTAATCCATGCAGCTGCCCAAGACGGGCTGGATCCGGGTCTGCACTTAGCACAGCCCCAGAAAAGGGCCGTTCATGGGCACTTCATGCACCTTCTCCCCTCGCCGGTCAAGATCAGCCTCCAGCCTTGATCTGCTCTGACAAAACCAAAAGCGCTAGAGAACAGCCAGTCATTATAATGTAAGTCACTGCCCAAAGAGCCTATTTTTGTCCCCCAAATGAATGCCAATTGCTCTAGAGCTGCAAATGACAAAAACTGGAAGGGCAGATTTAATGTTTCTGTCTTTTTCAAATTATTTCACAATTATTTTCTAATGTCATGAAAGAAGGTCAACGTAATGGTCACCATGTAACGGCACTAGGTCACCTTCTCCAAGGGTAGTCATTATTTTGTCACGCTTGCAGGATGATGATTTCCCAACACACAACAAATCCCAGTGCAGTGACAGCTAATGGGCTGCACGAGGGATTGTTGGGGTATTGCTCATAGCTAGGGTCATACCATGAATAAATGAGTCTGGCCAGAGGTGAGCAGTAAGTGAGGTTAATTCACTTAGGCTCTGAAAAGGAATAATTAGAAATAGAAAGGGGAGAATTAGTGCTCTGTCCCCTCTTCTGCAGTCCCCTTCTTTGTGTGTCCTCCCAGGGCTAATTTCAGTGCATTTCCTGGGAAAAGAAGGCTCTAACACCACGTCCATGGAACCGTGGTCGCCGCTCATTGGAGCGAGGCAGATGCACCAAGCGCTATCGGGCAGGAGCTCCATCACGACTCCAAGCTGAGGACTTCACTCCTCCAGCCAAACCTCATTCCCTTCAGCACTAACTTCCCCAAAAGCCACCAAGAGGTGCAGATCTGCAAAGGGAATTGCTTCTCCTTGCAAGGAAAGAAGTGACAAACTCCACAACGGCTCTGCATATGCGGATGCCCTGCTGACCAGCAGCCACCAATCCTAGGGATTATCCCTAGGAAATTAAATTATCCCCCATGCTAGGGATAACTTACTGCCTCTGGCCTCAATCCAAACAGTCAAGCACGTCGTTCAGTGGAGTCTACAAAGGGCTGCAAGGAGAAGAAAAGGCTCTTTGCTCAAGGCAGAGCCATCTGAGCAGTGCATGACCCAAGCAGAACCCAAGCAGAACCCATGCACAAGCAGCTCTTATGTTGGATGGACGTGGCATTACACGGACCCCCCTGTCACCCCGGGAGAGGCGCAGGGCTGGGCACCTCTCTCATTTTCCTCACCACAATTAAAAACA
The DNA here is from genome assembly GCA_034781795.1 of Crypturellus tataupa. NCBI lineage: Eukaryota > Metazoa > Chordata > Aves > Tinamiformes > Tinamidae > Crypturellus > Crypturellus tataupa. The sequence continues at coordinate 3,739,645 of JAWLRI010000333.1, read as the reverse complement.
TCGCCGAAGCCAAGGCCCAGCTGCCAGCAAGAACAAAGCAGCACATGAAAGGATTTTTAGACACGGGTGGCAGCTTCTTGCAAGTGCTGCAAATCACACTAAACTACATAAAATATCTAGAATCCCAGCGTTAACGGTTAATGTAAAGCAGAATTTACAAAATCATTCTCTTTACATTCTTCTATTTCCCGAATCTTTTCAGGATTTCATAATTCCTTCCCTCCTCTTGCTCCCCTCAACCCCAGCTCTCTTCCTCCACTTACAAGAATATGCTCAGCCTGGAAAAATTTTAGCTGAAATCTTTAGATTTTGTTGAGTTCTGGCATTCTTCGAGACAGCTGTATTTACACCCGTTGCTGGCGGGTAGTCATGCTGGAAGCAATTAGCTTTCATGCTGTTTCAATATCCCCTTTCAAAAACTTTGCGATCCCTCGCTGCTATTGATTTAGATTTAGGAAGAGCAGGGGGGAGGCGAATTCACCCGCATGCTCTGAGCTCCTAATTCAAATGCAGCAGCTTGGGCTCCCAGCTCATCCCTCCACGGGCAAATTCACAGCCCTCCCAGGGAAAACACTCGGAGGTCTTAAAAAACCATCCCTGCAGCCCTTAAAGACAGGAACTTCCAGCACGGTTGGGTCAGCAGCCAGCAGCCATCTCTCATTTATATCTACAGGTTGCGCTGGGGCATCTTCGCTGAGTTTAACAACACTTTCAAGCATCTTTTATACTTACTGGGAGCAAACTGTCACTGCTGGACTACTCAAATGAGAAAGAAAAAAAAAAAAGAAAAGGAGGAAGGAAGGAAAAACATGGTAAGATAAGACAGTAGCTAAATGTATACTGATTGCAATAATTGCATCCATTCCTCTGTCGGGAAGTCTTGTATTGTATTTCTAATATGCGCTGATAAGTGCATTCACAACATGATTAACTGCCTCGAGACAAGAATGGCTATTATGTTTAACAAAGTGATTAGCAAGTGACAGAGCTGCAAACTGTACTCCTAGGAAATTGGCTGCTTTTAAATTACAGCAGCTTTTTTATTGTCCCATTTTTAAAATGCAATGGTTTGTTACACATATGCAACGTAATTCCTAACTGACAATAAGTAACAGAGGATACTGAGCTTTTAACTTTTAATCTTCAGATCTCAATTAAGTCATTGGTTGTTTTCCCTTTGATTGCACTGAAATCTGCATCATCCATGGTGCCCATCATACCATCTCCTGTCTTAAATGGCTCCCAAAAAGTATTTCCGATCACAGGGCAAGGATTCCAGCCCGCCTTGTGTTCCAAGACCTGCCTTGATTAAGCTACTGTTTCCTCGTCTTGTAAGCAATCGGCTACGACAGCATTTACTGCCTTTCCCCTATTCCATACGTCCTGTTCTTACTGCCAGGAGCATCTTCCCCATGGACTTCCACGAGCACCAGTGATCCTTGGAGCAAGGCAAAGCACTCTGGTGCAGTTACCTCCTGGAACGGGAATCAGAGAGATCTCCGTCCCAAACTCGGTTCACACCTGCCACTGCATAAGGCTCCCCTGTACCCACCCTGCTGACCCCTCATTAACGACCTGCATTTTATAGCAACAAACAGCAGGATTTAGGCACATCGTTGTGTGCTTCTGAAAATCCTGCTGTCAATTTTGTGGTTCTGTTTTCATATTTTCACTGCTTTAACATATGAGAGCACTAGTCTTGGATTTGGGCCCTCTATTTCATGCAAACATGAAGTAAAAAGACAGGCCTGGCCTCAGAGAAGTTGCATTCCACAAGACAGAGGGAGGCAGAAAAGAGACACAACAATCTGCACTACTTCAAATTCATACAAAAAGCACAAGCCCCTTAAGGAGGAATTTATCTGGAGACTTCCAAGCTCAATGACATCATGTGCTTCAAGGCAGTTTATTTATAACATAAAGCTTAGTATAACTTGTAAGGAGAGAGAATAAATCAATTTGCTCTATCAGTGAACTTCATCAGATACAATACAGATGGCTCCGCTACCGTGGTTAAAAATAACCTAGACATTTTGAAATCGGCTCTAGGCATTTATCAAAGGAGGAAACTGGTGAAGGAGGGTTGTGCCTAGCTTGTATACAGCAGTGGGAACAGCCACCTAGCAATGTGGTGCTTTTATTAATATGATCTCGCACATTCATCATTGTTTTCTGGAGAATCAACTGAACTGGCAGAATTCACGTTTCCAAGCCATTTGCTTTTGCAAAAGAGCAGGACAGAAAAACCTGAGCTTGTTCTTTGAGTGTGGATAAGAGGGAAAAATCCAGAGTAATGGGATCATACAAGAGAATGTGAAATAGCTTCGTAATGAAGCTACTGCAAGGAGAGCCCTGGGTGCCAACTGGGGCAACCCAATACTTCATGCTGGATGAGAAAGGGTGCAGGAGATTAACCAGGTCCCAGCAGGGTCCTCAAGGAGACTCCAGCACAGAAGAGACCCTGTAGGTCCCGGCATCCTCCCGCAGGTCCTCATTATGGGCTACTTGTGTGCCAGCTAATCCAAGCCAAGGAGGGAGACAGAGCACAAACCATCCCACAGCCCTACAAGTAACGCCGTTCAAGATGACTCTCTGTTTGAAGAATGAAATTCATTTGTTTCTCAGTTTTCATCGCTCTCCTCCTCACATTCCACCCACAGAAGGAAATTAGGTGTTGTTCCTCACTGAGGTTTTATTTACTGAAGGATTTTACTTCAAAGAGCTCTGCCCAGCTCTGGTACTAGTAGGCAAACTGCAGTAGCCAGTATCTATTGGCAGTATCTCAAGAGAAGGGCTGCATCAACGTGAGCAGCCGTGAACACGTATACCCAATCCATTCACTGTGCTAGGAGGAAACTCCAGTTACTATGTCACCCCTGCAAAACGAGGAGGGAAAGCTCATGCTGTGACCAAGTTTTTTTTAGTACCAGGTATAACAAGTTCTCGGGTCAGCCAGGGCTTCAACATCCACTACCTTGGATTTTGCTTCATAATGAGCTCCCTGAAGAAGACCAAAAGGCTTTAAAACTCAAAAGAAACGCCAGGTTTCATCCAAATAAACCCTCCAATATGTAACTCATTAAACAGAGAAAACCCAAAGCAACTTGACCAGACAGAGGAGAAATTAGAACAGGCTCCACAACGTCGCTGCAGGCTGGTCCTGCACCCCTGGTCCCAGCTCACCCACAACCTGTTGAGCAGCAGCAAACCTGCCCCAGGTCCCGGAATTATCTCTGTAAGTCGGAATAATGAAGCGTGACCTACTAGTCCTGCGACCAGGAAGCACCTCAGGGACTATTCCCTAAAGTGCAGGCTCAGTGTGCAGGGCAGGAGCATGAGGGACTCTCCTAAGCCAGCGCCAGCTCTGTGGCTGATTGCAGGGGGCAAAAGATGAGGATCTGTTTGGATTTAAAGTAACTCCTTTTCTTGAGGAGGACAGTAAATTATTAAAAGAAAATCAAGATACAATAAATTCTGGCTAGAAGATCAAGATCAAGGTTTACGTCTTCTTTTCTAAGTTATATTAAAAAAAAAAAGATACCATTGGAATTCATTAGATATACAGGTGAGACATTGCTTACCACTTCAATTTGCTGTTTGCTACCACTTCAATTTGTCAGCTGCCCCATGCCCAGACTTTGTTTTCGAGAGGATTACAGCAGCACAGCTAATTAGACGAATGCTTCTGCAGGTTGTAATTGAAAATGAGATCGGCTGATAAACTGCTTTGATAAGAACTCACGCACGTACGAGGGGAGGAAGGCGACTTCCATCCCTGCTGGTTCGCTCCTCCGCGTTGGCCTTAGGAACGAGACGTCCCTCCCTGCCCCAGCTCACAGAAAGGACAGGACACACGGGACGCGGGTGGCAGCTCGAGGAGCCGCAGGGGAGATCAAACCTGTGAGCGTGAAAACGGCACCGCGTTTCCCCCTGCTCGGCGAGGTTGTTTGCAGCACCCAAGTCCTGTATTGCAGGGCAAACTCAGCATTTAGCTAAGATTTAATAGGAAAACCCGGAGTTTTCTGGGGGAGAGGTTAAAAAAAAGACTGTTTTCCAAAATTATTCCTCAAATATAAGAAAATCTTGAGGGGGGGCTGCTGTGCTCATAAGCAGAGTATTGAAGCTGGGCAGCAAAAAAGAACCACTACCGTGTTCCTTGCAACATGGTATTAAACAGCATCCACGTTTAATATTTCTGATTTCCAGATTATACTAGTTTTCCAGATAAATTATACTAGTTTTTAAGTTGCTGTTAATATAGGAACATCAGGTGAACAATTTTATCCCCTTTGACTGTGCGCACCAAAGGGGACGGTCCCTGTGTGCAAGTCTGCTTGTTCTGAAGAAGTAACGAACCCAAATCTACTTATCTGGGGAGAAGCAATGGCATCTTCAGTCTGGGGCTGTGGAGCAATCTAGCAAATCTGGCAATCCTGAAACACTTAAATATCAGAGAAAAGGGGGAAAAGTGGTAAAGAAGGGGAAAAAAAGAATGAGAGATTTGAGAAAACAAGGGAAAAAATTCTCTTGGAAGTCAAGACTCAAAGGGAAAAAAAGACTGAATTTAGGGGAGAGCCCCTGCAAGGGGGCATTGCAGGGAGAAGGCAAATATCTCCCTCCGTTCAATGCACGTTTTTCCCCTCCATTTTCACCCATATTTACAAAGTGCCCCAACCCCATCAGAAAACTACTCCAGCAATGAAAGCATCCAGAGTGGGGAAAGCTGGAGGAATACCAATCCCGCAAACGTCTAGGGAATGACCCAGCAGGCCACGATGCTGCTTTGGAGACGCGCGAGCAGCCGCGAGATGACAATGCTCTGGTTATAACAGCAAGCTGCAAAGCGCGTCCAAAAGGCTCCCCGCACCAACCAGCTCCTGCCCAGACACCGGGCTCTGAAGAGAAACCAAGTTGCACTGGGTGTTGTTTCCATAAAGAAAATACAGATAATGAGGCATCCCTAAAACTCTCCTTTTTTTCCTTTTAATTTAAAATTGAGAGATCCGTGTGAATAAAAGGGATGGTGTCTGCGGCAAGGGGACAGATGGTTCTGCTCCCAGAGCAGTGCACAAAAACGAGGCTTATTAAAAGCCTTTTATTTTACTTTTTTTTTCCTATTTACTCGTCTTTCTCTCTTCACTCATCTATTCATCTATCCATCAGAGGATTGAAAATTCAACTTCTTGTTCTTCACATTCACATTCAAATTCAAACGCATATAAATGCACAGCACAGCTTTCAGTGCAGAAGTTTGAAGAGTTTTGCTGGAGATTCACAGGGAGTTTTTCTTTTTAATTTAAGTGTATAACAAGCCAATTACAGCCCCTGAATCAGTACCTGCTAGATGAATACCCAGGAAATGACAGGAATGTGACACACTTTCCAGCCTGCACTCCCTGGAACGGGTAGTATATGCTATTATTTTATGTATAACGAGTAACTTGCAATGTGTTTATCTCATCAAGAAAACCACTTTTCCTCTCGTTTTCTGCATTCTGTGGATGCTTAATGAAGTGGTTTTGCTTCTGATGAAGGTAAATGCATGAGTAATCTCTTCAGAAGGTGCTGCTGGGCTTTGGTCACGGGCTCCATGGATGCGCTCGTGTCCCCAGCTGCCAAGGAAGACAAACGTGGCCACAGGTCCCTGCTCGAGCAACCCGTGGGCACAGGAGAGGGTCTCCAGAGCATCAGCTTGGCGTCTGCAGCGCAACGTCGCATCGGCCACGGGGACTCCATGCGGGTACCCAAACACCGGCCCTCTCCGGCCTTCCCGCTCGTGCAACAGCTAAAATAAAAACACTCTGCACCCAACGTGCACCCCCACGTCCTTAGAGTCACACACAGAAAGAGAAAAGCATTTAATTATAACAATAGCAATTTGAAAAATGTTTTGTTATAATTAAAAGGCCAATTACCTTTCCCTATTTTAGCAAACTCATGAATTAAAAATGTAGGACAGCTTTGGCAGAGTAAATTTATTTGCATACATTACTAATAACACGCTCTCGTGGTATTTTCTCTTTAACTAATCATGTCTTCTCTAAGCATCTTTAACCAGCTTGTAATTTTAATTTAGGGACAACGGTTCTTAAACGCTTTCACTTTGCTCGGTTTGGAGCACTTAGGGCCAGTGCCACCGCACAGGTCACACATGGTTCCAGCCCACGTGTCCCCAGACTTCCAGGTTTTCCAGGTTCCTGGTGCAGGGAGAAGCAAGGGGAAAGCAGAGAGCAAAGAAGAGCGCTGAGAAAATCCACAGGACGGCACCGGCACACGAATCTCCAGACAAAAAGTCATTTGGGAGAGTTATAGGGCAAATCACTTCAAATGTCATCTAACGCGGTCACATTGCAAGGGCCCGTGGACAATTCAACACAAGCAGAAGCAAAACAAATCACTGGCTTTGAATGGTACGTCCAGCTCGGGAAATTATGTTAAATAACTCACTGTAATGTCTGGGTTTGTCACCTGTTGTGATACCAAGAGAACAAAAAGCTTTGCTGAAGAAAGGCTGTAAGCTGTTTAGACTGCCGTTCAGCAGCGATTTTATATTGTTTGCAGGTGGAGGTCACTGCTGAAATATAGACCATGATCCCTGCTGCTTGAAATATAGATCTCTATAAACAGTCTTATAAAACAGGCGCTGTCTAGAAAACTGCCACACTGTTAAAATAAAATAAAGTAAAAATAGGCACATGCCTGTTACTATGTTAAAATCAAGACGTCGCTGAAGCCCGTAAAGGGATTCAAAATGAAATTGGAAGAAAATGTGAACCATAAGGACATTTAGTACATAATTATTTAAGCAGAAGACCCTTAATGAGCTGCATAAACAGGCTCAGTTTATAAACTCAGTTTCACAAACTTAGCTCAGTTTCTGGAAAAAAAACATTACCTCGGAGTTGCAATGTATTTTAGTCTGTCTGTTTCTTCCTATCTATAAACTAGACAATGTGAAATCAGGAGGAAATGCAAATATCAGCCATGGCAAAGAATCATGAAAGAAAACACATGAAGAGATCATATAACCAGGCAGTAAATAACTACCCACTTGGAAAATAAAAATAAAGTGATACATCTAAGTAGCAGAAAGTGAGTTTCCAGTAAACCACGTCTGCACAAGAGGGTGGTGAAAGGCCTGGCCTACAAACAGGCACCGTATGAGTGCAGGACGGTGGCAATCACTCTGCAGAGGGGACTCGAGGGAACGCTGCACCCTGTGGTCCTGGGGCTATCGGTCTCCCTGGGCGCATCATCGATACAGGCGAGGCAGATCCGAAAAATATTAACTCCTGGCGGGACGTGCGTGGACCCAGAATCAAGGAATGATGCATGGGTAGACACGGAGGCAGGAATGTATCAGTACTTAATGCGTATAAACAGAGATGCCTTGGGGCGAGCCCAGGATTTGCACAAGAGGCTGCGCCGCTGCCATCCCCGCCGAGCGCATCGCGACAGCTCAAGAGCTGCAGCACGCAGCCTCCCACAGCTCGCCTAGAACCACGCAGAAACTAATACATCGCGAGAGCAGAAACTAGCTCTGCCCACAAGCACTCTTGCAATATTTCTCCATCCAGACTGCACGAGCACCCGAGTGCCATCGCCTGATGCTCGCGCACGACGCTGCGCTCAGCGCTGCTCCCTGGCCTGCTCCCTCCGCGTCCGAGATGCTGCATATGGTCTCCCCGCGGTGCTGCTGAGTCTCCTCTCTTGCAAGTGCAGCTCCACAGCAAAAGGAAAGTCTGAAGGCCGTGTCAGTACATCTGCAGTCTGGCACCACTACGCCTTGTGGCTGCCAATTTGAGGAGATTTTTGTGGATAATGCTGTTCAGCAACACCAGTGACCATCTGTTTCTTCCTCCTCCTCCTCCTTTTGCTTCTCCTTTGCTTCCACTTAACTCTCTCTTAAATGACCAAGAGAGCCTGGAAACAAAGGCAGACAGGAATATGCAGTGGATTGTACAACATCTGCTGATTGAATTCCCAGGAATACAGGGAAGGAAAATTGCAACCGGGCTTCGAATGAGGGTGTAATGCAGAGGGTTAATGCAGAGAGAAAGGAGCAGCGGGAAGGTAACGTTGTACGATCTGACAGACTGTTTCCCTGGGGGGCAGGTGAAGAGCAAGGCCCCATAGAGATGTGCCAGGAGCAGGAGGGATGTGATTGCAGTGGGCTCTAACCAAAATATTATTTAACTAAATCAGGTGACTTTGGATTAAGGGAGATATTACAATGACAAGATCTCATTCAGCACCCAAATGGTCACTGCATGTCAATAACCCGCCTACACAAATACCTGGTACCCAGCTGTTAGACCTAAGTGACAGAGCGGAGAGGAAAGAAAATAAAAATAAAAGCAAAAAGCAAAGGCAACACCATGAACAGAGGTGCTGCTTCCACAGATCCATCCTCTTTCCAGACCCGTAAACCTTCCCCATACAACATCCTAGGGCAATGCCTTGCATGGGATGAGCAGCCCGTGCAGGAGCACCTGCCTTTCCTGTGATCCCACCAGCTGCTGGTTCCTTCACCCAAAGCCACCAAGAGACCGTAATTTCCCTTCTCACCCGAGATAAGGTTAAATTCTTCAGCCCTGACCCGCTCGTACCTTCTGCCGGCGGATATATTCGCTTTCCTGCAGAAGAACTCAGATGCTGAATTCCTAGCTGCTAATTTAAATCTTTTTCTCTTAATTGAAATTACCTTCTGCATCATTAGCTTCATAACTGCCTAGTATATTTAAGGTAATGCAGCTCATTGAAATTCAGTTAAAAAAAAAAAGCAGGTAAATAGCTTTAAGCAACAAACATTACAATGACATCCATTAAAGTCAACCGGAATTATGTTATTTTGAAACTCAAACAGCCAGGTCTGCACTGATCTCAATGAGAACATACATCAAGACTTACCTCTTACAGAAACCTTCTATCTGATGATAACTTGGGCCTTTAATTTTTGTAATTGCAAAGATGATCTCATAGGTATCAAAGCGAGGCTAATACAGTGCTGGCTAACAAGCAGTGCGTCTCACAAAGACCTGGAGAATCCAAAAGGAACAATTCTTGTTTCTAAAATAAGCTGATATTCTTAGAGAGAGGCATATACCCAGGTGCAAACTGAAGCAGCAAGAACCTGGAGTAACACTGACTGCCAAGGACTAAGCAACCTGTGAGCGTGGCGTAACAGAGCAAGACTCAACCAAGCATTTACAAGGAAAGAATTCCAGTGCTCAGTGCAATGCAGTTTTAGAGGAAAATGGATGTTCTGTTGTGATACAACATAAATGAATATAAATGAATTAAACCTCTTTAACAGCTTCTCAACAATAACACATATTAAATGCTTGGAAAAACTCCTCCAGGCGGCAGTGATTAAATAAATGCAAAACGCTTTCATATTAAAAGGGCACGATCCTGTGTCAGAAAAGAAAGGGTTTGGGCTTCCTTTTCAACTCCAGCTTCAAAGCACGTACATGGAGCACAGCAACGTACTGGTACCAGGTCACACTCAGCATCCAGCCCCAAGAGAAGAGAGTCTGCAGGAACAGAGCTCCGCAAGAGCGGGATCACAGCAGCACCAGCTCCGGCCGGGCAGGGAAGCGGGGTGCCACCTCCCGCGGCAGGCAGGACCTGCTGGGATGATGGCACAGGGACAGGGGGTCTTAAAAAGAGCCACATGCAGAAATTCCCTGTGTTGGGGAGTCACTGTCGCTCCAGGGAATGGAGATAACGTTCCCCATTCGCGCCGGCCGCCCCAGCCCAGCTGCGACAGGCAGGTGCAAGGGGAGGCCGGCACGAGCCGCCGCTCCAGCGTCTTGCTGGCAGAGACCTCTGTTAATCACCAGTTTAACAATTATTTACGCACAAACAATCTCCCAAACACTCTCTGTAGAGGAAATACAGCAAAGGGGCCGCAGGCTTTGAACTGACTCCTCGCCCTGCCTCCCGCGGCCACACGAACACGACACGTTGGTGCATCAAGTCACAGGCGATCGACCCATGCCCTGGAGCCAGTCAAAACATAGCGTGATTACCCGTTATCCTGCACGGACACACGAAATTCTTCCACTGAGAAACAACCTTTGCTTTTCACCTCCTTTGTGACTTCTTTCTACTCTGCTCTTTTTCATTTGTCTTCCCAACTTTTTCAATTTTCTCTATTCTTAGATGTAATCTCTTTTTAAGAAAAATCCTGAATATTCTTTGAGATGAACTCAATCATCTCTGAGTCACCTCTAGAAATAGTAATTATTTCATGCTCTACACACACAAATGTATACACACTTCTTGTTCCCAAGTGCCTGCCAACATTTCAATGGTTGGGTCATGATTCTGGCTCTAAGGAAACACAGCAAACTCCCACCACAATTGATTTTATATACTATCTTTATAATCTCAAAAATAATTCCATTCTACATCTACAGCAAAGAAATTGGGCCACCACATAACTAAGCAACCAGCGGCGTCTGCTACTTGGAAGCAAGTGGAAGAAGTTTTACTGCGAGCAGCTAACGGCCGCGTTGCCTGAGTGGGAGCTGTAATTGAGACTCGTTAGAATTGGAAATGTGGGGAACGGAGGCTCGCAGAAAGATTAGAGCCGTTTTAACTGCCGAGCTCCTGGGTTTGACTGGCACATGGCACAAGTCCTTCCCCAAACCAACCTGGAGCCAAGGGAATGCAGAGAGCTCCAGCCCAACGCGCTGATCCCGAGCTGCAAGCTGCTGGTCACTTTGCTCCGTTAAAGGCTGCATCTCCAGAAAATGCTACATTTACAAAACAAGCCCTAAAAAAGCCCAAAATAACCCTCAGGCAGTTCTCACTTCCCTGATCCCTTCACCACCCTCATTACAAACTGCTTTCGCCCACCTTGGCTGCCACTTGTATGGGGTTTCTAATGGAAAACACATGCGAGGCCTCTTCTCTTAAGAGCATAAGGACCGAGCTGGACCCGTAACAGATTCAATTCCACTTCTGAGCACCACGGAAATAAATCTATGGTATTTCAGAGGCACGGGACATAAATTCTGGCTTGGGGGTAATAAAGTGTTCTGCCCATTAAAACATAAATTCTCAACTGGGTAGCGCTGATGAGAGGCTGGGGCTAATAGGAAGCACTAGGAAATCAGAATGACAGGAATGCTCTTTCCAGGCTGACTGTGGGAATTTACTCTCCTCCCTAGGGTACTTTGAGATGGCAGAATTAAGACAGGGTGGTTTGCATGGGAGCTCACAACTAAATTGTTAACACCCACAAGTGCATTCATATCAATAAAATGCGTTTCTAATGCCATAAGCAACACCCGTTATCCCCAAACTGCCCAGTCCTCATGAAAACGAAGAAATTTAATCCCCAAATCATACTGTAAAGTAGGTAGCAACGCATTAACACGTTCAGGGACCGTGATGGAAGATGGACATTTCCCAGTGTCAAGAAACAGTGTGGCCAAAAGCAACAGATCTGGGAACAAAACACAGGTCTCCTGAGCCCTACACTCCTAAAGCTGGTGTCCAGGGCCGGGAATGAGCAGGAGCTTTAGCAAGGAGCCCTGTTCTCCTATAGCAGTTGACTGTGGCAGAGCACAGAGGCAATTCTCCCTGTTGCATTAGGGATAGGCATTATTAAGTCAGAGATTTTTTTTTCAGGGTATATACGCCAATTAATGATTGTCAGCCTAAAAAACAGATCTTCAGGTCCTCTCGTGAAAGTCCTTTAGGTCAAGGCAGGTCTGTTACTTAGCTGTGAAGACACAGAATCAAGGCAAAAGTCAGTATCTTAGAGATGCATCCAAGGCTGCATTAGAGCCCTCAAAATATTCAGAATTTAATCCAAATCATTTCAAACTTTGCATACAGCTTCAGCCCAGACACATTCTTAACACCTCCTCAGGGAATTAAGGAAAAATACTCAGGACCAGATTAAAATGTTGAGAGGGATCAAAAGGTCAGCTTATCATCTACAGATAAATCCAGACTTTCCTAGCTTCTATCTGCCAGTAATATGTTCTTTGACTCCTGAACCTACCCTTCCCTCAAATCCTTGTTTCCTAAGCAACACTAACTCGCACCTCTTATTTATGGTCTATCTATGCTATTCTTTACTCTCCCGTCCTCCACCAGGGCTAAAAGATACTGCTGAGAAGCAGCTCCTACAGAAAGGCTGCTCGCTAGTTTGGGAAGTGTTGTCAGTGACACAGAGAAAGATTGCACTTCAGTTCCATTTATATAAACCTGCAACACACGCTGCCAGCTCTGCCACGTATGTCCCTGGGCATCACTGAGAAAATAGGGCTCTCTACCTAGCTCCACATTTTGAAAATGATGATTGAAAGTCAAGGCAAATTGGATGTCTGTGTTTACAGAAACTGTACCCGTCCCTGCTGGGGACAGCTGTGGGGGAAACACTTTAACTAAGAGTTTGTCTCCTTGCAGGACACAACTGATGTTATTTAAAGTCTGCTGGAGACATGAACAGAGCAGAATAGCCATAAGATAAACAAATTACAGTGGGTCCTGTCCCCGCTGCCCCAGGACAGTGAATGGCCGATTCTCCATTAGAAATAAAGTAGAAAATCAGCCCAGCACTGAAGCATTGACACCTGCGACACAACCGGGCTGTGTTTCCATAACATCTGAGCTAAGCAGCACTGGAATTGAGACACAGGTCCCAGGCTCCCCTCTGCACCATGATTCGGTTTTTATTTATTGCCGAAGACACTCACATGCGCTGGGACAAAGTTATTTGTTGGCCTTAAATGAGCCGTGCGGCACCAAATCCAAGTAGGCTTGGAGAGGTATCAGGAGGGAATTTAGGGCTGAATAAGGAAAGACAGGGCTGAACAAGCTAAAAGAACGTGAGTGAAGACAGGTTAAAGAGCCAGGGGTCCAGAAAGAACAACTTGTGCTTCAAACGGAGGAGTAATCCTGCCTCCAGCCTCGCGCGGGCACCAAAGACACTTCTCACCTTCCCAGCAGGTCCCCAGCCAGAGGGACCACCCGACCCGCCAGGCACAAGGGGATTTGCAGGCACCCCAAGAGCTCCAGAGACCAAACCAAAATCCCGTGCTTTCACAGCGTCCAAAACAAACAAACAAGAAGTTTTAAAGCAAAAAGCACTGGCATCATTTTGCATCTTTAGCCAACTGGAAAGAAAACAGAAAATTTTCATATGACTTAATTATAAAAAATATATTTGGAGTTAAAGGAACTTTTGAAATTCGGCGACATGCAGTGATTGTGTTCAGTATGTTCCCTGGATGGGAGAGAAATTGTTTGCTCATGTCCTTGTGAAGTGGTTACCCATATGTTCCTCGCATTAGGAGGATATTTAATGTACGCCCTGGGCAAACAACAGACCAGGCAGTATCCGAAACAAGCAGAACCGTCACCTAAAGAGGATACTTATTTCTGCCTTCTTTAAAATTTTAAAAAATAAATAAATAAAGGGGAAAAAAAACAGAAACAAGCAGCTAGTTACAGTAAATTAAAAAGATATCTATCAAATCTCACTTATGGTAATATAAAGCTATTCCTGAACTTTAATTATTATGACGAACCGGTCTCCTGTGGCTTGTTCATTTCACGGAGTTAAAAAAAAATGTTAACAGCCTTTTAATTATATCAGTTTTCTGTGTAAAAAAGCTGGCTCACATTTATTACTTTGTCTAAGGAAGCTATAGATCAACTTGCCATTCACTTAATGCTTTTAATTTACATATCAGAAATACTAATAAGTGTGGCGTTATTAGATCATATTCCCTTTCACTTCTGATCCAAAAAATGGCCCATTTTGTTTAGCTACCACAATTAAATTAATTTATTTTTTCTATGGCAGGGTTTTTGATAAGGGCTTTTATCAGAAGTTTGACTGCATTAGGCTTAATAGGACATCTCTCTCATTAAAATAAAATGCAAAAGGAAAACATGTTTCATTAAAATCAGACAATGCCTTTGCCCCCCCTCCACCCCACTTTGGAGTCATTAGCATTTTTAATAGCAGATGTAATTGTGCCTTTGCCTTGAACCAGAGCCACTATCTGAAGCTCTGGATTTGTTTAAAGTTCAGTAATTACTGGTATCACTTACTTAAATTGGGCACATTTGGGGTGTGTTTGCTCTTGATTTACCCATGGGCACTTCTCCTGGTGGTCACAGCACAGCACCAAAGGATTTGCTTTTCACTCTTAGAGTATAAACAATGTATTTCAAACATCTCTATTATATTTCATGGCTTATGAGCAGCAGACAAGATCTGCTATAGTCCACTGCGGGCGGACAAAGTACCTGATTGCAAAGGAACAGAGCTGCAGCCTGGAAAACCAACCTCTGCTTACACCGAAGCAGGACACCTTGTCCTGCTTTCCAATGGAAACGAATTTGGATGATCTTGGGATCATCCTTGGCAAGGCTTCCAAAAGGAACTGGAAAAATCACCGAGTTTACTGAGCCAAAGAGAGATCCTTTTGGACTGCCAAGACAGGGGAGAAGAGTTTCGGTGTAGATGAAATTTGAGCCTCTCATAAAACTGCTTAAAAATGAGACAGTAAACTCGCGTGGTGGGTAACAGACAGGCCAGGGAAAATAAAATGTACTGTAATCAAAGCTG
>JAWLRI010000333.1:3692786-3724943 GCA_034781795.1 Crypturellus tataupa | reverse complement strand
TTAAAAATGAGACAGTAAACTCGCGTGGTGGGTAACAGACAGGCCAGGGAAAATAAAATGTACTGTAATCAAAGCTGTATACACATCCCATCCATCACTGCCCGAACGGATTCAGAGAGTGATTCCATCCTAATAGCACTATTTCAGCTAGGTTCATTCTTTTGTTCTTCCCCTGGCACCTCCTTAATTCTTCCCTTCCGTTTCAGGAGGTTTCTAAAGTGGAAACTTTTGCTTAACCAGCTGTATTGCTACTTCATATCCTCTTTAAACATATTTCTGCTCACAGCCGAGCTGACATGAGCTGCCGTAACAAAGCAGCAGTCCATATGCAAAGTTTGCTTGTTTGCACCAGCCTGTCCTGTGCTTCAGCTCCAAGCCAAAATGCCCATATGGCCTCTGGGAAAAAGAAGGGGGAAAAACAGAGAGAAAAAATGTTTAGTTGGTTCTGCTGGAAGTGAAGAAGTATCAATACAGAAAGTAGATTAAGGCCTTAGTTTAGCAAAGCTTCAAGTCTGTCTTCTGCTCTATGGGGCTGGGAATTGCAGAGCAGCAGCAATTGCTTCCAACCTGCTCAGTCCTCTGCTCCAGGTGCAACTTCCTTGGCAAGAGACCTCCAGGACCTGCTAGGATCACAGAGCAGCCTCAGATCTGAGCAGCTCAGCCACATCTAGGAAAGGAAGAATGGCACTCTGAGGTCATGAGACTATTTCTGTAAGTTTATAAGAAAAAAAAAAATATATATATATATATAAATTTTTTCATCAAGCTGTTGTCAAAGAGTCGCTTCATAAGCTGTTCATGTGTCATACATTTATGTAGAGGAGCTAAAAAAAAGATTTTTTTTTTTGTGTCAAGATCAGTTTTAGGACTCCGATTTAAAAGCAAATCAGGGCGAGGTTTGAATTCTTATTTAAATGGCTGCAAGCTACATTCCTAATATTCTGGTCCAAAATAACACAGAAATCTTTCAAGCCACAAGTCCCCAGATCTCTGGGTATTTCTGCCTTCAGGGTGGGCCCAGGGTGGTACCTTTATAACCGCGGACCTCTGCAGGACCCAGCACCAGGAATATTTAAAGCAGGGCTGGAAATTACAGTGTGGGTTTGAGGGCCACGTTTGGGCAGGAGAACAGCAGCAGCAGCACAAACGAGCGCAGGGAGGAAGCGATGAGCCAGCAATGAGGGTACCTGGAGCATATGCTCGGAGCGGCATGCGAACATCCCCGCCGGCACCGCGGTCCCCGGGCTACACGTCTCTAGCAGCGGGAAGCGCGAGGGAGTAGCGTGAGGTTTCCCAAACTCCACTGCTGCTGTCTGAGTTTATTATATTTATGCATTTTCCGGACCATCACTTCTGCAGCTCCGAACGCACCCCGTGTGGATCACGAGAATGGGAAAAGCACGGGGCACCCGGCGGCGTCCTGGGGAGGAACAGGCTGCCGTATCCGCGTCTGCTGCCTCCGAGGATGTTCCAGGTCTGCAGTTTTATTCAAACTCTCCTGTCTGAATGCCAGCTGCATCCGCGGCCCTGCTGGTGCTCCCATTTGCTGAATTCTGATGTCCTTCCTGCCTGGCCAAGGTTTCTTTGTACACAACCCTTGGTGTTTCTTTGAGCAAGGCAACAGAAATATCAGCACTCAATTTACTCCTGCGCCCTTGTTGCCTTACCTACAGGGCTCCTAGATTCAATTCTCTCAAAACAGACTTGCAGACCAGTAAATGTCCCTACTACATACATACAGCTTCACAAACGATTGATTTTTCAGAGTGAAGCTGAAAAAAAATCATAATTTTTTTTCAGTTCAGGTCAACCAAAATTTAACGTTTTACACCCATGTTAGAAGGTCGGGACCTGCACCTTTTGAAATTCATGGTAAGAAAACATTAAAGGAAAACAATTGAAAACAAGAGTGTATACAGATATTAAAAAAAAAAAAAAAAAAAAAAAAAAACAAAACAACACTTTTCCAAGGTGTAGAGAGAAGAAAAATTGATCATATTTTTACTTTTATGATACAAATGTGTAAGTAGTTCATCCATCCACTTCCAAAATGGACAGTCTGAGGAATTGCCAGCTCCCAGTACATGAAACCTGACTGTACCTGGAGCTGGATCAGTAGCAGCCCAGTTTTCCACGTCAATGTGGCCCTGCACGACGCGCAGCACTGCAGGGCTGTGAAGAGCAGCCGGTCTCTTTGGGGTGGAAAGCAGGAAAGAGCCACCACGTCCGCCTCGCTATGACCTTCCTGTGCATGACTTCGATTCACAGCCTAGATCAACAGCCAGGATTGCACACATTAAGCATAATCCCCTCCACTCTCCCTAATGCTTCTGTCATCCCTCTCATTGTAATACTGAAGAGAAAAGCGAATTAACCATTCCTCCATGTGCAATTGAAGATTGTCTTCAATCTCCTCTCTTCCAGGCCCAAGATGTCCCAGATCTAGGATATCCAACATCTCCTGCTCCACGCACACTCTCTTCACACTTCATGTTATCGAAACTTAACGGTTTGGTAGAGTATGAAAAACAGAGAATGGGACACAACTGCATAATACGAGCAACAACTTCAAGTAGATGAATAGCAAACCAAATTCCTCCCACTCACAGTAAAGGAAACTGTAGATCATGCAATTTAACTTAAAAGAAACAATATTTTAAGACTTTTTTTGTGCATGGTTCAATCTTGATTTATTTTGGAGTCTGAGAAACTGGCTGACCCAAGGTACGACTGAGGTCAAGAACTTATGAGAATTTAATTAAAAGATAAAGACTAATTTCTGCAGCTGCAAAGATTTTGCCACTGTTTCCGCAGTGAGAATTGCAGAGCCTTCCTCGGCAAGCTCTAAGCACAACTCGAGCTCAAAGAGGGCTCCCAGCTCAAACCAGGGCCAAGAATGATCTCCTGTACACTGCAGGGCATCAAAAATGTAGAACTTCTCAGGCAAAGAGCACGTGGATTGGGGTGCATCAATGCAGGGAGACTCTGGGCTCGTAAGTTGTATCTGATAATAACAAAAGTTGGGATGGAGAGAGAAAAAAAGAACAAAAGCAAAACAATTTTCTCCATAATAAATGATAATAAATAAATAACAGAGGATGATAAACTGATGATGAATAATCTAGAAGAGACTTTTTAGGGCAGAGAAGAGAGAAGCAGAGTTTTCAGCATCAGAAGGGAGAGAGACCTGCAGCTAAAAACAACAAGCTGCAGATTATTGCAGAAAGGAAGGAAAGATCACAAATGCCTTCAAGAATGAAGGTGACAGCAATACAAATGGTTGCGTGGCATCCTCCAGCACAGACTACGAGTAACTGCCATCATCTGAAACAGGAGTTTCCTGGACTGTCAGTGGGAGACTAACATCTAAAGAGGAGCCTGCAGGCTTGTAATTGTAAGAGAAAAATTGATCTTAGAGCAGGAGGATAGACAAGCTGGGGAGAAGCTAGAAAAGAGCAAAGATTAGTAACAACAGAGATCTGTTTTGTGGGACATGGCACAGCAATGCCCAGCACTACCCATTTAGCTAAAGGATCCAGGCACTGACTTCAGTAAAAATAACTTGTACTTTAAAGTTGCACTCAACTATTTATTAATTAGTATGCCCTAAACGTTCACAGAAAGCTATTACTTAATGTGTGCTACTCTCCTCTCCAATCTTCTTTAAATGAAAGGAGTTGACTGGACTGATGATAGGATTGAGAAACACCATCAGAAATGCCATCTGAAGATGCCCAGTTATGTGTTTTTTGTTTAAATTTCATCAAAAGCTCTACAAAAGGGATGGCAATGACACAAGAGCACAGCCAAATGCATCTGGCTTTACTGAGAGTAACTGTAATATCAAGTGCCTTGTTGGGTTGTGTCTTTTGGAAACAAAAACAGCCCATTGTGCTGCTTTGGAAAGGTTCCTCCTCATCAGTATGCAACTCATTTTAAAAGGATGATTTAAAACAAAAGAAACATTAGCCAATATTAAAAGTAACCGTTAGAAGGCTCATTAGCGCAGTGCGCTGAAGCTACGGTCTTCGCAGCTCTATTGCATAGCTAAACTACTGTAATTAAACCATGGTTCCTCTGTGTTATTTAGCAGAGTAAATAATTATATCATGTCCCTGAGGTTTATTGTTCATTTGCAGCATCGGGCAGAAGCTCTTGCTGTCGTTCCTAACCCTGTTTCACGGGACCACACACCTATCGTGCTGCCCCGCGACTGCACTTACTGCCAAAGGAGAAGGCTCGTTTTGAGACCTCCTGCCTACAGATACCCACCGAAAACGTCACTGAAAAGGGGGAGCATCTGTTGGGCTCAAATATACATATTTACACACACAGAGAATGCCGAGGGAGAGATCCAATGTATGCATACATGCACATATATAAAAAATCCTCTCTTGCAATCTTGATGGTAAATCAACATCAGTAGCGTTCTGGGTATTGACGAGAGCTCATTAGAAGTGGTGTGATATGCTCTGCGCACGAGGGAAGAAAACGTGGGTCAGTCTGACAAGATTTTGGGGTCCTTCAAAAGGAAAGAAACAGAACTGTCAGGTATTTTTATGTATATATTGCCGTATGCCATCATTCCTTTTAGGTAATACATTCTCAGGTTGACATTCCAACATAAGTCAAGAGCTTAAGGATTTATTTTTGCTGGAGAAAAATATTTCCACCTAAAAATTTGAGACTAAAAGTAAACAGAAATAGTGGCAGGTGACACTGCAAAAGGCACCCTGTAAAACCTGAGGGTTTCTACAACCGGTGTAAATCCTATGGGTCTCTGCATCTCTTTAAGGCTAAATTAGCAACATACCTGGAGTTTGGCATCACTGATTGAGCTTGAGTTCACAATGACTCCTGAACACCAAGTTTTTACACCTCAGGGCACTGTCCTGACTTTTAATACTCAATAGTTTTAATGACTCAGGCTGACAAACAACAACACTGGCCAAGCAATCCAAAACTTGAACCTCATGAACTCCTGCGCCAGAGCTGTTGAGGCCTCTTTATTCCCTAACACGAAATAACAGAACACTGGTTGGCAAAAGACCATAAATAAGCTATTATTTATTTCACGATATTAACTTATTATACTATTTCTTGGAGTTGGCATTTAATTTAATGAATCACTGTTCTCCATAGCTGATTTTTAATGTACCGCACCACGTTTCTTATGGTGTCTCAATCTCACCTCCTTTTGATTTTCCTTCTGGCAATTAATCTACTGAAACAAAAGAATTACTCCTTACATCTTATGGTTAGACTGTGATAATTAAATGTCCTCCACCGTGTTATTTTTAAGCAGCTCTTTATTTAGCCTTCAGTGAACTGCTACATGTATAAACCCAACTTCATTATATATTGTGATTTGAAAGGTAAAATATTGCCACTGTTACCATAGTGCAAGACACTGAATTGATGCAGAGATTTCCCAATGCAGAGGAAAAGACAAAGCTGGATTGGAGGGGACCTACTGCACCAACCAGGCTGTTCCTCGGCTATCACACAGTATTTGCACGGCTTTAAGCTCTGGTTTAGTGGTGGTTGTTTACCGAGCGTCCCTCCTGGGTACAGAAGCTCTTCCCAATAGTCTTGATGTTGGACTGGGCTGTTGGATGGCTACACCTCTATGGTCAAAATAGAGCTCATTTCTCCCAGAAATAACAAAATAGCTTTAGAATACAAAAATGCTTTCCAATCCTAACAATTCATGGAAACAGCTGACACTTCAAAATAACTTCAGAATTTAATCCTTTCGATTTTAGATGCATAAAGTGTACCTCTCAAGAAAAATCTCCCCAAAATACCAGTAAATACAGGCGTTAGCACTTTCCTCAGCTCTATCCTCTATCAAAACATGATTCCTGGCTTTTTCCACCAAAGGCGTGATCCAAAAAACTAAAAATCAGTGGGAGCTGTTCCCTGGCTTTGCTGAGGTCTGGATTAGGCCCCTTCGAAGGGCTGCTGCTACTGTTAAAAAAGAGAGTTGTGGGCTGTAACCGCAGTCCATGGAGCCATCTCTAACCCCGACCTCCTTAAAACTGTTCGGAATTACCTAAATAACGCCCTTCCCTAAGACGCCAAGCCAGGAATCATTTCCACGGTCTCTTTCCCTTTCTAATTCCTGTTTCAGGCCTCGGAGGGGAAGTTTCCTGGTTACCAGAGAGGTTCGTACCTCTCTGCACGTGGGAAGCAGCAGCATTCCCAGGGGCAATGTGCACGATAGCAACCACAGGGCATAAAACTCTCACTTCTACAACAAAAATTGAGTATTCTCTAACAGCCATAAAGAAAAAGAAAAGAAATCCTTGACATGCAGCTTGGTCTTTGAGGCCTGCAGATCGGCTCCTTGCCTTTTACACCCTTCCTGGGTCCGCCAAGTGCCCAGATCCATTACCCTGACAGCCCCGTGCATCACTGTAATAGCACGAGTCAGACAGGTGATTTTTGTGAGCACAACAAAAGCCGAGTGCCATCGATTGATGTGGGGCTCCCTACTCGAAACCATAATTTCACAAGGATACCTGCCTTAGATCTTGTTACTCTCTGCTTTAGGTTTAGCCAAACTTGCACCAAAACCAGTCGCTTGTTTTACGGTCTCAATGGGTTTCTCTCTGTATTCTGAGACCCGACAAATAGAACATAACCCTTCCCTGAGCTGTTTCATTCAGGGCTTCTTCTTCATTCTTTAATTACCCAGTCTTATGAGGCCCTGGACAGTGTCTGAATCTTTCATGTTTTCCAAGTGAAGGTTGGGATGTTCTGCTCTGGACTAAAATCTGGGCGTGCAGGTACTTCACTGCTAAAACTCTTGACATACTTGGACATGAGCCAAGAGGTTACCTTGGTGCAGGGAGGATGGGAGGAATAAAGGAAAGATGAAGGGGGTAGATGAACTACCCCACTGTAATACAACTGCCTTTACGATATTCAGGAAAAAGGCTCAAATTTCTTCTGTTTTTGTCCTTCCATTGTCACCATCCCCTTCAGATCACAGTGCTCTATCTAGCTCAGTACACGCACACATGGCAGGGAACATCTGGCTGTCAGCATCTGCAGATGCTCCAGCAGCCAACTGAAAGCAGCACAAAGAAGGTCACCTAAACCCTATCCTAACTGGATTTACTATCAACAGTGTGGGCTACATATTGACGCACAGGGCATCGAGTAAGGCATGGCTTACTGCTTCTCACCTGGTACCTATTTGTAGCTCATACAGTTTTGCAAACATCAGCATATAGCGCTAAGCAGAAAAGAATGAGGTTCCCAGTTCATCAATTCTGCAAGCCCCTCAACTTCAGAGCAAATGTTAAAATAGTGAGAGAGGCAATTCCTTCAGCGGGTCTTAGCAGGTACTTGGATAGAAGATGCCAGCACCTCTGAATCCTGCTGCCTATTGTGTGTTTATAGCATGAGGAGCTCTTACACCACCGCTGAGGACCATATCCGAGGGGGTGGAGGACGGCTGCCCAGGCCCCTCCAGAGATCCCAAGTATTCCGCAGCCCTGAGCCTCCCATCTGTTCCCAAGAATGGGATGGAGGATCTAATTAAGGTGAGATTAACACAGTGGGCTGGAGGTAGCAGAGTCCCTGCTGCGGAAAATTACCCCTCCGTAACTCACCAGAGGTCTTTGAAGAGGTTAATACAACAGCAGAGAATGGCGAAAGGGAACGTAATTTTCCAGATTTTTTTGACAATTTTCCTTGTAACAGAACAAGAGCCCTGTCCACAGGGGATACAACACTACAGCCTTAGTTCAGGAGGGAAAAAAAAAGTTAATTAAAGATACAAATTCACTGTCACCCAGTACTGTGGGATACTTGCTGATAAATGAGGAATGCTGCACTACCAATCCCAATCCCAAGAGAGGAGCCATAAATAAGACATAAATAAGGGCCTAATGGGGCTTTCTGCCATCCTGCTGCAAACTTCAACCACAGTTAGTTGCAGGGTACTTTCTAAAAGCCTACTGGATTTTATCTGCATATTTAGGCACAAGCAAACAGCATTTATTTTACAGTGTTCTCCTGATTACTTCTCTTTCTAAGAATATCCAGCACTTAGGGTGAAGCTTTCCTGGAGAACTGAAGTCAACACTTATAACGGATGTGCTAGTCACCCTTAGCTGAAGACAAGATCCAAGCCGGAAGAAAATCCAGGGGTGCTGCTGCGTCTGATGAACATATAGCATTTTCCTTAATACACGATGTAACTCTCCGTGCTTAGTGTGCAGGTCCCTTGCAAGAGAGGCAGGTGTCAACACTTCCACCTAATGATTAGGATCCGGGGCCCCGAGCGGGAGCGACTTGGCCGGCAGCACCGAGGGAGCATCTGCTCCAGCAGGAGCTGCTGCCCGAGCGCCAGGCGAGCGGCCAAACGGCTGGAACGGCTTCTGCAGGAAAGATTCCCGCATGGAAACAAGCCACGAACACAAGGACACCCTCATTACAATTAAAAAGGAATCCGCTCACAACCAAAATAGGCTGGCCACGAACAACAGTTAACCCGTTGCGGCAGGAACCTACACTGAGCAAGCGGGTCCTACCACGCAGAAGGGTTTTGGAAGGGACCTGCTGCTCTCGTGACATGGGCTAAGGGCATAAGGGTCTGGCTGCCCATGGAGGGTCCCTTGCAAGGCCAGGCAGGTTCCTTCTCCATACACTGTCACCCAGAGCATCCAGCATTTGGCTGATGCCACCACATCAGCCTCAAGACAGAGCTCTGACCAGCTACCGCAAAGCTAATCCTAGTGTTTCTCCCCTCCCCACCCCAGACGCATTTTCCTGCCCTTTTTCTGCAAATACTCTAGTTAACTCCAGCGAAATCCCCCCTGCGCTCTCCTTTTGTAAGGGTAGATTTCAAATTTTGATTTGTTTTACTTGCTAAGTACTCCCGGGTATTCCCAGTAGCTCCTTTAGCTGACAAGGCTTATCCTTGTCGCCACTTTGTTGTGTTTTATGAATAGGGACCCAGCAAAGCCCCAGACACCAGTTAACACGGCGCACATTAGTCTTTCAGCTCGGCGCTGCGCAGCGCACGCTACCACTCTCTCCACCGCACAAAACGCTCCCTCTAGGCCATGTGCTCGCTCAGGAAGGATATTAACTCCCCCCAGCAGCATCGTGTGACTGGAATCCCGACAATCCCTGTAGTTTAGAGCACAACCGTGTTTGTCGCGCCGGAGAGCTGTCAACACGGCGTGGAGCGGCACCGATCGCATCCCATCTTGGGGCATCGGGATGCGCTGTGCGCTGCTGGACCATAGACACAAACCTGGGCATGTCCCTGGAACGGCTATTTCAGCAACAGAGACCAGGAAATTTAAATAACACCCACTGTGAGCTGGCCCTAACTGCAGGGCTGAGCCCACAGGCAACAACATCAGCATTTAGCTCACTGGGAGAGAGAATATCCCCAAAGAAAGATGCTGTCCAGCGAGACGCAGGAGCCCACGAGGAGATTCCCTGTTGCAGGCAATGGGCAAACAACAAAGAAATGCAAGGAAAGGAGGCAGAATGAGAACCCTGGAGCTGCTCATCTCCTGCAGTGAATAAAGGACTAATACCACGTGCATTTGTGAATTACGAGAGAGCTCTTGCTCCATTTTTATCAGATTTCTGTGCAAGAATATTTGGACCATTGTAAGCACTTAAAAAGGGAGAAAAGGAGCAAAAATAGTCCTTCTTTCCCAAAGTCTTTCAATAAGTTCTCCATGTTTGAAACTGTATTTTTTTAATTCTGCTGAGGTTTTGTTGGAGGAGAAAGGCAGGGTGGCTAATCTGAGAAAGCCTCGACCTTGTGGTCCCCCAAATGTCTCCTGATACAGTCCCAAATCCAGATGAAGGAAAACCCTGCTGCTGCTTGCATGGGAAAACACAACCGGACTCCAGGGCTTGTCCAAGTTCCCACTCAGGTGCTGGGAGCTTTGCTGCAGAAAGCCCAGAATCCTGCTTTATTTTCACTAAAATTAGTTTTCAAAGCATTTAATGAGGTGATAGTAAGATCTTTCCAAGTATCTCTGCTTCAAAATTTGGCATTATAGCATATTCATTAGCATCTGCCACATTATGCTGTGGGACAGAGTTTGCTGCATGAGTGACAGAATGTTTCAAGTCACTACGTGCAGGTGTGTGACAAACAAAATCAGTGTAATCATGAACTCAGAAAATGTTTTTTAATGTTATGTTTATATATATAATTCTGCTAAATTACCTGGGCAGGATACAGATGTATTTTACCTTTATACAACTGCTTGGAAATCCTAAAATTGCAGGTATGAAAGTGGAACTTTACCCACATTTTCCTGTAAAGATATAATGCAAAACGTAAAGCTGGGTCAAGTAGCAAAGTGGCATTCCAAATATCAGCAATAAAAAGGCATCCAACTGTCTAAAAACCAATTGCGGGAAAAGGTTTCAGATAGACTTAAGTAATGCATAAGTGAATGCATTCTCCTTCAGACAGGGACATATTAGCCACTAAAAATTTTCTCACCTAGATCCTTAAACTTTAATGGAAAGATTTTCAGGGGAGCCCATGGGGAATTAGCCGGTTGACCTCTGTAAGGGCTGCAGGAATCATCCCCAAGCACCTTGCTGAAAGCGTCTGCTCGATAAGGGGATACGGAGCGTTTCATTGCGTGGTCACCAGCTCAAATCTCACATAAAGCAGCGCTGGTCGGGAGTCATCCCCACCAAACGGGGCTGCATCCTCCCGGGAACGGAGCTGTGAATCTTCCTCTAGTTTGCACTGAGCATTATCCATAGCGTAAAATCCCTGCCACGTGGGGCCCCTTCCCGGCAGCCTCACGGACATTCCAGGTAATCCCACCAGCTCGGTGGGTAGGGGCTATTCTGCACCACTTCTGTTTTCTATTCCAGTAAGGGCAAAGACATTTTAGTCCTTTGTATAGGCAGCCCCGGACCTTTAATAAGCATTAAAAGAAAAAAATAAATCACATTTGCAACTAAAAATAAAATGCCATTTCATTTGGCAGCTGTGTAATAGTGATTTTATACAGTGCTGTTAAAAAGTAAAATTCAGATGGGAGAAACTGCTGACTGCTGCTAAACTGCAAAATTTTAAAGTTCTTTGAGGCAGGAACATGTCAATCTTTTATATGTCTGCAAAATGGCATGAACACCTATGGCTTTCTATAAATCACAGAGAGAATGATATAGAGCAAACAAGAGTTATGGGATCTTATCTCTTCAGCAGATTTTGCCCTACGGTTAAGGTAGCTTACAAAGCAATAATGAAATATTATCAGCAAAATAAAGTTTTAGTGGCTTTTTATTCTTAACAGTATTTTGCTAGCACCATGTCAATAGACGCAGCGCTTCATCTGGGACCAAAAAGTTCTGATTTGCATATGTTATCATGGAAAATGAGATTTTATTCTGCTCGCGCTTTCAGAAACACTGAGCCATGCATAAGATCAGATCACAAAATTAAAACAATTTATTGTACTGGAAGTCTTTTCTGTTAGCTTTGGCCAAGTTCCCAGCTCAAGCGATTAGTGAAACCACAGAAATACTAATTAGCAGTGCAGGGATCCTCCGAACCTACAGTGTTTGTGTTCATGGTGTGTTAACAAGCAGACTGACCAAGCTCATGTTAAAATTACTGCCTGCTCCATCATTAATTGCCAAGATAGGAAAGCAAATGGCCACTTGCAAAGGATGATAATTTATGCCCCAAAGCACGGAAATCCTGATAGTGCCCAAAGCATGAACAAGCAGGTGCCCTCCTCTGCATCACCAACAGCCCTTGCACACGCAGGAGCTCACCTTAAAGATTCCTCCAGATTCACGTGTTGTCACAGAATTGCACTTTTTCCTTTAAGCGCAAGGCTGAATCCTTCTTTTTAATCACGTGCCTTAAGGAATCAGTGCCTTAGCACATAAATATCTCAGGGCACACAATAAAAACTGCAAGACTTGTCAATATGTCTCACTATTAAAATTTAACAAGACTCTCCGGTGCATCAGGGTACCAGCACCGTCTTAATATTTTATGGTGAATAAGTGGGACTGCAGCTGCAAATAACTTTTGAGCACGTAACCCGCACGGAGCCAATGTTCCACACAACTCATTCCTCTCCAGCACTTGGAAAACTTACGGAGGAGCCAACCCTTCGCCCAAGGGGCAGATCCAAACATCAAAGGTGGTTGGGCAGCAGCACAGCATCAGATGAAGAGCTGTTTCCAGCCTTTTGAGCTGCTGATACAAATCCAGGGAGTTCACACGTTATCTCACACGATTAAGTGACACTACATTCATTATAAAACGTGAGACTCGCAGCAGGAGCACTTTCTGCTTGCAAAACTTGCTCAGAAAATGACAATCTGATTGCAGGATCACAGAAAAATGCCCCAAAAGCTAAGGAAAAGGGCCCTCGTCCTGCCATATCCCAACTGCAACACGCTACATATTCCAGAAGGCATCTCCTACATAATGGTTTCACAACCTACACAGTTGCCAGGAATAGAAAACTACATCAGACTTGAGCAATTAAGTTCTTCTGTGCTATATAAGCCAGAGAAGAACCATACAAAGAAAATAGCAGCACAGAAAATGAACAGAATGGTTTAGAGGCATCAGCATCAGCAGATAAAAGAGTTTCTTTTTTCATTCAATAATATATTTGGAGGAATAAAGCTTGTGCTGACAATGAAAAATGTAAAAAGAGGGACTACAAATAAACTTGTAGCTAGCATCCATTTCATTACAGACTTCCAATTTCAATTTAGCATTCATATTCCATAGGAAATTTCTACCTAGGTCACAGACCTATTCTGGAATTGGGGGCCAATATCAACCTTTACATTGAATTTTATTTGCTAAAGGACAATGGGAGTTATGAGAGTCAGGCATGCCAAAAAAATTCATTGTTGCTTTTGTACGTGAGGTGCTAGTGGAAAAGGAGAATAAAGAATAAACTGGGGCTTTTGTGTGTTGCTCTGCTCTGTTAAAGAAAAAAATTCTGATGTATAGGACTAAAAGGATCCAGAATGTAATCAACTGCTCCCAGCAGGAACCCCAAAGTAGCACTTACGGTGCAGAGCAGACTGACACATAATCCTGGCTGAAAGGGAATTACCGCTCGCATCCCCTCGGCTCTGCTGATCCCCGCTGCAGCCTGGGGCGGCGGGAGGCATTCCCGCAGACAGCCCCTCATCAAACAGATACAACGTGCGGGCTAACACCGACAGCCGACCCCAGAGCCCCAGGGACTCGCTGAAGCACAGGGGCAAAAGCACAAACTGTCCCACTGCAGGTGACCAATTCCTTGTTCCCTATAACTGCTTCGATAAAACCCTGCTCCCGCCCCGCCGGTGCTCCAGCTCTTTATGTTAGACGTATACATACAGGCATACAAACACACATATGCATATAACAACAGAAAAAGCCCACAGAGATTTTTTTTCTTCTGTAAAACGCCAAGAATGGAGCTCTCCAGTGTTTTTAAATGCAAAAATGCAGAGAATAAATGCAGAAATGCCTTGGCATCTCCGAACCAACAGAAACCTGCTGTTATTCTGAGCTCCTTAGAACACACTTGAGCTTTTTGTCTTCACCAGTCTTTTTGGAAGACACACATGTTCAGCTGGCTTGGGGCAGCGCTATATGGAAAACACCAGGAATCAGACAGGAAAAGTTGCATTGACAAGACAGGGGGGGACCCCAGCCCTGCGTGTGACCTGTTCTGCTCCGCTGTTAAGTCCCTGCAAAGAGAAAAATGAGTCCCCACAGGCACAGAAGCCTTGGAGCCACCTCTGTACCACGCTACGAGCCCCCTTTATCCAGCTGGAGTGAATATTCCAAGGAATACAGGAACCAGGGGGAAAGGCACTGTTGGTTGCCATCACCAACAGGATTAAAGTGTCTTTTTTATTATTACTATTATTATTACATACGAGAATCCTCTTCATAGAGGCCAGAGATTGATATTACTCCTGCTGATAGCATCATTTCATAAAGCTTTGAACACAGTCAATAGAAATGCTTTTGTGAGATGGTGAATACACTCTGATGAGGGCTTGAACTTCTCCTTTCCTGTCTCCTTGTAATGGATGAGGAAAATAGCTGTTCTGGTGTGTGTGCTGAGGAACAGGGGTTTGCATCCGTCTAGATCACACGCTGCATTGGGACAGTTGGCTGCTATTTCAGGCAAGTAAATAAGTTTTCAATGTTATTGGCCACTGAGTAGCCCTCGGCCTAATATGTAGGTTACTTACCTGATCTCCAAAGAATCCATTTAAAAGGAAAAGAAAAAAGAAAAAAATAGGAAAAAAGGCAGGAAGGAAAGGCATGCAAAACAAGGTGGGAAGCTGCTCTTCAGCTTAATGAACGTCGGCCGAGGCTCTTTAATGAAGTCTGCAGAAGTTTGGACCTGACCCAAACACTTAGACCTGCTCAAGACAGTGTCCTGTCATGCACTCAGTGCCTGGCACAGCCAATGCCAGACAGGAAAGACTTTTTGGAATATGGCCATAGTGAAAGCCAACCATTGCTTAACAAACCACACAGGTATTTTAACAGCAAGTACTCAAAAACATTCAGTATATGGAGAAGAGGCAAGCAGAGTAAGGATGAAAGAAGTTTTCCTTAAAAACATTTTTTAAATTCATATCCTTTCCACAACAGGTAAAAAATCTTGTCCTGCTGAAACCTACAGGATTACAAGATCCAGCTCAGAAGAGCCCAGGGCTGAACATTCAACCAGCCACATGGGAAAACCTCCCTCACACCCCTGAACTACCTGAGCTACTATATTTTAACTGTGACATCTGCACTACAGCAAAAAGAAATCCCTGTGAACACATTCACAGGAGTTCTGGGTAAGGGTATAAGGATGATAGTCACCAAAATACTTGGTTTATGCCAAGGGCTTACACTCAAGCAAGCCATGTCATAAGGCAAGGAAAAAGTTGTTTTAGTCCGAGGGAAGAGGACCAGCTGATGTATCCTGCAAATTGTTAACTCTTTAATGATATCAAAAGAGAAGCAAAAAGTTTCCAAGAAACAGGTACGTTTCTTGCCTGCAGGTACGTCAGAGCCAAGCGTTTCCACTGCCGACACCCCAAAGCATCACATGATACCACTCAAATTCTGAGCACATAGGATACAAAATCCAACTTATGTCACTGTTGTATAGAACGAGTCTCTGCCAGAAGAAAGCTAGTGAAATTCAAAAACACAGAGAGGACAAAGGACTTAAAATCTGTAAAATCCCTCCTCTCTCACGCTAGCTGCTTTGGAAAGCCCTTGAAATAAGCTATCTCCTCCTACGACGTGTTTGGCCAGCAGGGAATCTCTAGGTGGTGTTCACTGGATAAATAACAGTCTTCATTATTAAGGCAATTAAGGCATTCACAGTCAACATGTTCCACACTCATCATTATCATTTTCATTAAAAAGAAGAAAAAAAAGGAAGGAAAAAAGAAAAAAAAACATTATCTTCTTTTCCTTAATGGCAAGGCTTGGGAGTGACAGATGATCCATCAGTTTATCTGCTGATTTTTAATGACAGCATTTTGCATTCATTATTCCCTACTTAAATCACTCTTTTTAAAAGAGGAATAACTTATTTCCTCCTCTTGTCACTGACGAAATTAAATGGTACACCATTAAGAAGACTGCTTATCTGACAAAAAGAAACACCAGCCATGCATTTAGAAAAGCCAGCTTGGAAGAAAATTGTCTTAAAGGGAGACAGAAAACAGGAATATCTATCTCCAAATATCTCCACTGTCCATTCACTGCTGAGACCAATAACTTCTAGATTTAAACTAATGCGCCAAAAACTCCTATGAGACAAGACCAAGTATTTCTCTTTGCTCGTGCAGTGCTAAGTGCATCCACAGCTAAGGAGCTGAAACACGTTAAGCTCCTCCGTGACGGTGCTGTTGTTGACTGACGGCACCAGGGATATTCCTTTTGGGAAGGGATTTCCAGCAGGGCTGGAAGGTGCTTCAGATCCTCAGTGCAGGCTAAGGACCCCCGCCAGAAACCCAGCATCTTCACAGGACACCATGGAAGAGCAAACCCCAAAACACTGTTCACCCCATGAAAACCGGACACGCCGCGTCCTGCTACGCAGCGAGCCCCACCGGCCCAAGGCCATTTAAAGCATCAGAAGCAGCTCATTAATTAGCCCAATAAAAAAAGGAATTTCTGCGAGATCAAGCTATCGGCAGTTGGTTTTTAGGAAAGCTTTTTCGCTAAAGGTTTAGCAATTTGCCTTAATAACTGCAATATTTCACAGCAAACCCCTTAACAAGTATCCTGGGAAAATCCGCACGGACCAAACTGCAGAGCAAGAACAAACAGAGGTAGCTTTCAAGTACCTGCGTGCACGATCCCGCAGGCAATATGTCCAAGTTTATTATAAAACAGTAGCCTATATTTTCAGGCAGGGACTAGGGGGACATAACTCGTCCCTTATTACAGCCCCAGCCACACAAAGGGGGTCAAGAGTCTGCACACAAGCTGCTCCTTCAGACCGGGAGCCTGCAGCAAGTGAACACGTTCCTCACTATTTTACTCTGTAAGTTATTGCCACGGGTGAGGAATATTTGGGGAAAAAAAAGTGAAAAGTATTAACTAAAGAAAAAGTTAATTTTTGCAAAGTTATGTTGAGATTTCACACATGGTAATCAAATAAATCAAGGAAAAATATTTAATATTTTCCTGTCTAGCAACAGCTCCTCCTCACAACAAGATGAGTTTACATTTTGGCTACATGCCTAATAAATGAGCTTTCAGTTTTGTACTTTCATGCACTGGCTGTTATATAAGCCAACGGATCTCAAATGGATTCCAAACACGCGCTGGAGGCTCCGTTATCAGGCAAACTCATAGATCGGTGAAGGTGGGAATTAAACAAACCTCAATCCAGGCTCCTCAATTTTGCATTCATGAATTAATTTCTTGCAGTCCTATTATATAAAGACCAATCCAATCATGGGCCTTAAATCTTTCAGCTGATGAAAAAGTAATTTCCTTAGCAACATTTCCAAGGTACTGAGAAAGGGTCTATATTACAGAAGAGTTTGATTGTTGATTTCTACAATATTTTCAGATGTGGCTTCATTACATATATAACATGACTTACCATCAAGACTTATATTTTCAGCACAGTGTTGTCTCTAATTGCTAACCAAGTACCTCCTTTATCATTACAACCACATCCACAGAACTGAGGTAGCTACTTACCACCAAGTACGCACTTAAGTACCTCCCTACAGAACGATGCTCTGGAATCCAGACTGGCTTAGTGTACACCTCGTACAAGGCTTCTCTAAGATACCAAGGGAGAAGAAAAATAATCTCTGACACCTGTATTTTTGCTCTTGTACTTTTTAGTCAGAGGATCTGTTGCAAGAGCAGTGGGGCAGCAGCCAGGCTTAGGCTTCCTCCTTCAGTCTTGAGCTCTCAACTGAGCAGTGGAATGTGTGCATGCATCTCCATGGCAGTAAAGATTCAGAAATTTGCCAAAACTCCACAGATTTTTGTCGTAAGTCTCCTATAATAACCCATGTGCTATCATCTGCATGAACATTAGCACACGTTGAAGGAGACCTAACAGACAGTAGACTGGTAGGGATTCAGAGATGCCCCCAACTCTTGAATATGGCATCACTCCCTTTGGCATCCAACACGGGATAACCACGGAAACGCCGCTGGATAAATAACTGTTTCAACAGCCCTCGCTCGCCCAGCGAGGAACTTGCATTTGAAATTTGCTCACAGCCTCCCTGCTCTATTCTCACAGCCCTAATTACGCAAACTACCCTACCCTGAAATTAAACTTTGCCAACTGTTACATCAATATTAAGATTCACATGTAGGAATGATGTATCCAAAATGAAGCTAATTAGGTCAAATTAAAAAGCAAGGCTCGTTTCGGAATGATTGGACCCATATTTCAAAAGAAACATCATTCGGAATGTCTGGATTAGTATGATATAATGTCTCTGGGAGACTTCAGCAATGCCAGTAGGTTTTCGATAAGGTGGATTAGTCTTGGGCAGAGTTTAGGCCACTTCTTGGGGTTGCTTGTTCAACAGCTCTTTTTGCCTAACAAAAATATATCCATTCAAAGAGACGTGCTTGGGCCGTAATAAAGGCACCGCGCCAGCACAAGGATGGGATAAGAAGAGCCCCACACAGAATCCCAGAATCGTTGGGGCTGGAAGGGACCTCTAGAGATCACCCAGTCCAACCCCCTGCTCCAGCACGGACACGGAGCTCCTGTCTTCCTGCACTGGTGAGCTGGGGCCAGGACGCAATTACCTGGCCCAGCGGTTGGTACTCCTTGTGCCCCATCTCCACTGGGGACTTCGCCACAGCAGCAGCCAGCCTAACAAAGCACGAAGAAGAAAGAGCCGGCGGGCCAGGAGAGCAGCCACGTGGTTACCGGGCTATTAGGCTCCCTACAGGAGAGACAGACAATTTCATTGTCCCTGGCCTTGAATGAAAAAAAGCTCCAGAAATTATATATTCCCACTCGATCCTAGAACTACAGCTTTCTGCACTAAGTGGTCCTTCCTACTGTTGGTAATTTATCTATTATTTTTGTCCTCTGTAAGCTACTGTGAGATGCCAGCGCTTTTATTTTACAGAAACATTTCCAAGGAGGCTTGCATTCTTTTATACACAGAGCCATGCATGTAAAGAATAAAGGCTAGTTAAAATTCTTGTAGCTCAGGTTTTCTTTGTAACTCTGTTAAGTCATTTATGCTTGAAATGTATACGCGATGCGTCTCACCAGAACCCTCCTTACACAAAGGAGGACAGACTCCACCGCTCATAATAGGGGTCACAACCTGAGAACTGGCGCACTGAGGATAAAACTCTCTTCACCAACGGCTCAAGGGATGGTTCTGCCTTGGGGTCTGGCCAAAGGCCAGGGAATAAGTTCCTGCAGGAACTGGAAGTCATTCCCATTCCACATTCAAAGCACATTTCTTTGCTCTCTGAACTAAGCGCAGTGACAAGTGCATAAGCCCTGGGGGGACAGACCCAGGCCAGGTCACTATGTTGCACACCCAGCTCTTCCCTGCAGGACAGGGACTTCCCTGGCCCTGAATTTGGGAACTTGGCATCACCTTTCCCTGAGGAGTCGCTCTAGCCCCTGTGCAAACCCCACTGGCAAGTGGGAACTTACAAACATGTAAATCCTGCTCCAGCTCAGCATCCCCCAAACCAGTTTCTTCCCACAGCACGATCTCATTTTCTACACGGTCTTTGCTGAACCGCCTGGGATTTCTTCCCTTCTTCCCACACCTTAAACCTTTTTTAGAATAATAATAATAATAATAATAATAATAATAATAATAATAAAAGGATGGAAGCCTGCAGAAGCCTTTTTCACTTATATCAGACCAACCTGGCATGGAGGGTTGCGAGCCATCAGCTTCCCTCTCCCCATCGCTCTGTCTTTTTCCCCCCAGCTCTCCTCCGTCAGCATTCCCACCTGCTTTATTCATCGCCTTCACATTTCTTTGCTCCTTCCGCTCCTCTTACTCATTCACTTTTCTTTGGTGCTGTGTGAACTTCACGGCATCCAGACCACCACCTTTCCATGGGCTTTTCCAATAAGGCAGAATAAGGCTGGCCCTCTGCAGCAGTTACTCCTCTTCTGTGTCGGAGCGACTGATCCTCTCTCAGCCTCTCTTGTTGCTGATGCCACTTTACATGCTCAATGTCCTGGGGCCAAGCAAGTTCCTCTGGCAAGAAACCCACCTGCAAGTGGTTCACGGCACGTCCTGGGGCCTTCCACACCGCAGCTGACAGCAAACGGCTGGGAGCTACAGCCTAGAGGCTGACGGAGCTCACAGGAGCACCTAGGCCTCGTGCAAGCTTCACGGATCTGGAGCACGGATCCTCCAGAGCCACCAGCTGCCAAAGCAGCTAATGGAACAACCTGCAGCAGAGCGGGCTCTGCTCTGGAGGCAGCGGGAACCTCTCATGCTGCTCGGATGCTGCATGGGGCCCGCTACGATACGCTGCAAAACACACCCAGGGTCTTTACAAGAACAAGATCATTTATCTGGAGACTGTGCAGGGTTTGCGCTTGGCAGACTACCAAATTTTGGCCTTCTCTGTATTTCAGAAGTATTTTTTCAACGATTCTACATACAGTCCTAGACCTTAGGATCATATCCAAGTCCCTCACAGATACAGTTATTTTATAAGGGAGATGGCTAAGAATTGAATGGTTTCACAGTCCAACAGCCTTGACCCAACAGCAAGTGCTCCTTGCAGGCAGCACTTAGCGCAGAAATCCAGAGATCCTTCCCCACGCAACGGCAGACCCCGGCGGTCTCCGCAATGCCACGGAGCTGCTGCTTGAAGCAGAACCCGGGTCTTTTCAAAGCCAAACACCCTTGTGATCCCGCTGGCCCCACCACGAAGGGATTCAGAGAGTCCTGCTCCAAGGAGAGGCTACGAGACCCACGGCAGCAACCCCCCTCCTTGCTCAGTGCACCACCAAAGCCCCTCGAGTCGGCAGCAGGAAGGGCACAGCGAGGCGCGCGCAGCGGCACATGGGCACTCGCCCGTGCGTGCACTCAAAATAAAGCTTTTCATGCGCTTTATTCAACTTTATTCAACATTATCGAAAAGCAGTTTTTAATACAAGCTTACAGGACTACTAAAGAGGTGAATTTGTAAATGTATTCCTAACAAAACGCACTCTGGAAAAGCTTTAATCTGTGAATTGTGACAACCTTGGACAAAATGGATTTTTAATAGAATATAATGTAAACTGCCTGAAACATTGTGATAAGGATTTTTTTTTTTTAAGTTTTGCACAAAAAGGCATGATGCACTCTGCATGAAAGGAGGAAAGGTCTTAATTTAAAGCATTTTAATGAACACTCAATTTGCGAGAGGAAATATGAGAAACGGAGATGAAAACCTCATGATAACGATAACACTGCAGAGAGGAGAAGGAGAAAGATTAGAAAAGTAAGCAAATTTGAAAGGGCTCCAGGAGATAACACTGGGGACGAGGGCTGGATCATGAGGCGCCGCAGCCCAACGCGCCGCTCTCCTTGCTGCCAGCATCGGCCTTGATGGCCCCTGGGGCTCTTATCAGCACGGCGCAGCGGGGGGGACGCGCAGCCGGAGCAGGGACCCCATCTCCACGCTAAGGACATCACCGCCGCGGTGGCCGACCCAGCACCCTCCTGCTCCGTGCGGGCTCGGGGGCTCAGCCTCAGCTCACCCTCATTTCCCAGCATTAAAACGACTTCCAAGGGAAAAACTGGCTTCCCCAAGGCAGGAACTATTCTGCTTACCAAGAGCTGCTGCAGCGCAATGGAAGAGATGGATCCTGCACTCCCTGTTCATCCACAAGGTGCTATCATGAAGCTACTTGAACTACCAAAAGGAGGAACGGAGGAACCTGGTCTAGTGACCGTTTTGCTACTCTGACCTTACCAGAAGCAAGTTCAAGTCCTTGTTGATTTAAACAAAGCAGTTGAACTTTCAATGTTCTTCAAAAGAAACAAGAGTGCCTCCATTATGACCAAAAAAAAAGGCAAATTAAAATAAAGATCAAAGCTAAATATTTACTCTAAGCACTACAATATTTGCAAAT
Source organism: Crypturellus tataupa (assembly GCA_034781795.1). NCBI lineage: Eukaryota > Metazoa > Chordata > Aves > Tinamiformes > Tinamidae > Crypturellus > Crypturellus tataupa. The sequence continues at coordinate 3,703,329 of JAWLRI010000333.1, read as the reverse complement.
CTGGAAATGATCTTTCAGCAGTTTCTATTTGCATACTTTAATTAATCCAAAAATATTAAAACTAATCTCACAAAGGAAAGGGTCAAATTATTAATTAACTTCAGATGCGTTTCTTTTATGCAATTTAACAGTTCAACACAAAGCAAAAAGCAGTTTTTATTAAAACTAAGTTACTGTGACAGGTATAATTTCATGGATTAGTGAAACCACGCACAAGGCAATAAGTTTCTGTGTCCTCCTTATTTTTTGTCTGACTTTAAAAACCACAAGTGAGTGTCTACAGGCAGTTGCTTCCTCTGCAGCACCCACCATCTCAAGCCTCCCTTGAACCTCAGCACTTCACTTTCACCCTCATGCCTTTCCACACTGCTCCAAGGTCATTTCAGTGGAAAACCCAACACAGAGCACTCGGCGGAGGGCAGATACAGCACAAGCAGCGAGGTCTGGGGCAATGAGGTTGAGATTTTGCTGCTGAGACGTCGGGTATCAACGCGCGATGGCAGGACAAGGCTGTGCTGTCCCCGCTACCAGGACGCACTGGCTTCTTTAAGCCCTTTTGAGGAACTAGGAAATCTTGCCGAAAGACTGAGGATTCAGAAACAAAGTTGGCAGAGCTCAATGAAGCTGTCAGAGCTCTGAATTATTGCTATAACAGCCTGTGAAACCCCAGGAAAAAAAAAATGATGAAGGTGGGCGAGAATTTCCTACAGCCATGAATTCAAATTTACAACTTTAATAAATGTTTGTAGGAAACAAGAGGAAACTTCTTTCTTTGTTTGAATGGAGAGGAACTCAATGAGGCAGCTAATGAACTGAAATGTTTTCCTGACATTTCATGCCAGAAAGCTCTGTACCCCTTGACTTAACCAGAGACACAGAGCCTGGGAATCACTTCCCTTCACTTCCTGCATTTACAATGCAAATTTGTGCATCCGAGCTAGTCACCTCCCAATCTCTGCAGCTTTACTGGAGGGAAACGGGCTCTTTTCGCTTGCTGTTCCCAGGCTTGATCCACCTTAGCACTGCCTCGGTGTCCCTGTCGCCAGAAAGGAACCCACAGTAAAGATTAATTTATTTCTCTAATAGAACTCCAGAAATCAAATAGGAAACAGAGTAGAAACTCACTATTCACTCCCAACTGTCAGAACAGCCTTCCTAGGTCTACAAGCCACTAACATGGGTTTTTCTCCCTTAAAGGAGCTTTCAGAAAAGGATTCATGCAAAAGGAAGACTCCCAAAACTAAAGTTTTGACGTGGTGGTTTCCTAATTACAATACAATTTCAAAGGATATGTACACACAGAGTACTTCTAGCGTAGAGTAAGTGCACAGTGATGGAGAGGAACTGCTTGTTCTGAAAAATATGTAATTCTAACTGAAATTTATCATTACTTTGGATACTGGAGCATTACTGCAATAAATGTGCACAGCATTCATGAGACATTTCATAGACACTCACAGGTGTTTTGCAGCACTAATGAATAACACTTAATAGCTATTACCTTTATAGCTTTTCAAATGAAAGAGACAGCATTGTCCAAAATTGCTCTCAATTATTCTGCATATCTCTCTATTTTAATCCATTTCTTTTTGTTAGTCCTTGGGCAAAAGGAATTCTCCCATTACCCAAAGGTGCAAGAGAAGGGAACACAAGACAGGACCTATCGGCTGCCTCCCGTTCAACTATATCACCCACTTCTGGAGCTCAGAAGCGAAACATAAAAGAAATCTCATGTCGGATCACCTAGAGCTTCTCCAAGGAAGCTGAGGAGGAGTCATTAGAGGAGTCAGGGTGCATCTCGCATGGCATTTGAGCAAGAGTTGGTGTACACCAGCACTCACTGCCTACCTGTTGTCGGCGCTGGGGTCGTTGAGCATGCACGTTATGGTGGCCGTGCTCCTCTCGCTGTCCGTCTCCTCCTGGACGCCCCACTGGTCGGCGTCGCTGACCCGCACGTCCACTATCTTCACACCCGGCGCCGTCTTAATCCTGTTGGGCGACAACAGCGAGCGCTTTAGTTACAGAGTCCGTACAGATAAATCCAGAGAAGGAAACGAGGAAGATGGAAGAGGCAGGCTTCCCGCCTGCATCCGTAATAGATAGATACATTGCAACTGCAAGTCACTCTGCTTTCAAAATATAAAACCGGCCCCATTATTTTAAAGAGATGAAGTATGAGTTTCATTATGTGCAAAAGCTGGTTAATTTTCAGCTCGAACAATGTGGAGAGAGCAAGAATGTTTTCTGCTTCAGTGGCACCACTTTGATATAAATGAAAAAGATGTGACTAAGCATAAGTTGATTTAATTTGTTGGGTCTGTCCTGCAGCTTAAGATTGGAAACCAGAGCCCTGTGGTATCAAATAGATCCTTCTGCTCGTCAACCCCGGGGAGCAAGGTGCCTCCGAGCACTGCGCAGACCTGCATGGAGAAAGCATGTTCTGTTGGTGGAACATCATAACACCACAGGAAGGAAGGGAACATGTTATCACATACGCTGGACTGAGGAACAAGAACAATTTCACAGTTAAGAGGGGTCTATCAAACCAGGCTGGTCTCCCAGTCATTGCAAAACTCTGCTGCCGAAACTCATACAATGCCAACATGGAAAACCTCAATATTTTAAGCACAGATAGAGTCTAAAGGCAATTCAGTAGATGGCAAATGCTTTTGCCATTTGTTTAAAGAAACTAATTTTTTGCCATTTGTTAAAAAGTAATAAGTCCACGCTGCGGCAGGCTCTGCATGAGGAACAGATTGCCAAGGAACGGGAACCAAACTGCCTTAATAGCAGCAACGTCATTTGTGCAGCTTGAGGCCGGGAACAAGGCTGGGATTTCTACAGGAGAGCTGCAGACCTGCCTGGAGAACAATTAGGCTGAAAGCAACTGCCGTAGCGCTGCCTCCACCACTGCTGCGACTTAATTAATTGAAAGCGAGGCCAAGAGGGACCTCTCCGTTGTGCGGCGGAATGAAACGGCGCTGCTGAGACTCGAAGCGTTACTTAACGGTGAATTGTGGCACGTTTGCCCCGATGCCTGGTGGCTGGTCAGGCCTCACGTTATTGCACTGCTCTACATTTCCTTCAAGTTCTGGCTGAGTTCATGGGTCTGATCAAAGCGCCTGCGAAGACTCAACGGGTGGTCTCCTCCTTGAAATGGAATTAATTCAGCCTCTTTTATGATATCCCTTGGTTTTCCCTCTAAGGCTGTATCGACTTGATGGACCAAAAATCATGCCTGGCCTAACCAATGCAAAATGAAAAGGTTCCTTGTAGAGAGAGAATTTTACCTGATATTTTTCTAATTGTTTCCTTCATGTTTCTCCATTTATCTTCCTATCTCCCAAACACCATGTCACAAAGCTTACACGAGTGCCCCTTTCTTATCAGCTCTTCCTCTTTCATCACATGAACATTCATTTATTTTGTACTAACTACACTGGACCAAATCCTTCCTACAAGGCCCAGCTTTTCTCCTAGAGGCTTCTAGGTATCTACATGGCTTCCTTTCAGACTGACTTGTTATTTACCCTGAGACAGAAACTCAGGCTGTCAAGCAAAGGATTCAATTATTATCTTTTTAGGCTTAGTCAATGGCTCTTGAGGAAAAAAAAAAAAAAAAAAAAAAAAAAAAAAAAAAAAAAAACAAGCATAACTGAAAAAGCTTTTCTTATTTTTTTCCCCTTGTTGTTCCCAAATAAATTTTGACAAATTTGCCTCCCCACCATCCTTTTGATTTTCCAAGTTTATCTTGACAAGCCTGCAAATTTTTACCCAAAAATTCCACCCAAGTCAAGACCTTGACTAATAAAAGGCATTTGGACTGGAGAAACAGGGCACGATAGGAGAGATAAATTTCGTCCGTCATTTTAAGATTCATCAGCTATTTTCCGTCTGTCTGCAGCTTAATCTATCCTCCTACACAGCTCTTGCACCACAAGTATCTTAACTCTAGCATTTACTTTCTTCTACTCTGATCTGAATCAACCAGGCTAAGGGGATGCAGAGCAACCGCCCCCAGTTCCCTGCTGTACAGGAGACTTTAACCGCTCAGTGTCCAGCACTCAGCTTCCTCCTCCATGGGCGATGAAGCTGCTGCTTCTCTTCATCTCAATCCACCTGTCCTGCCAAAAAGACTATGGGTGAGAATGCAGTAGCCCTAAATATCCACCTCTATCCACGTTGCTCCAATCCAAACCCCATGTAACACTGAGAGGGGATAGAAATGCTTGAGGAAGACGCAAGAGCACCCAGGGTTCAGTTAGAGGAAGGAGACAACAACAGTTTCTAGGAGCCAAACACATGCAGAGGCTGCAGGTACCTGGTGACCTCTGCCATGCCCACGCTGGACTATGCTCCTACCCCTGCACACACACGTCACACCCTCAGCTACCAGCAAACCTGCTGGGCTATCCTCCCCTTCGGGAAGATTTGCTGTTTTCTCCTGCGTCCGGATGCAGCTCCGGCCCCGGCTGTGCCCATCTGGGCAGCAGATGCGGCTCTCCCGGTGCCCGTCCTCTCGGCTCCTCCTCCAGGGCACTGTCCCCTAACAAGGGCCCTTCTGGGTTTTGGCAGCGCTGCCCTGGTGCCTGTGCCTCCAGGCTTCCCTTGCTGGGTATTTACTGTCTTGCTGGGTTAGCGTCAAGTGAACATCACGCACTCTGCTTCCCAGCTACGTTTTCCAAAAACATCTCAGCACGCTGCATTTTAGGAATATTTCCAGTCTAATCCCCTGCAATGCATCTGCTCTGGTGGGCTGAGACAAGATGTCATTTTGCATTTTTGGATAACGGGAGAGCCAAGAAGGCTGAAAGAAAGAGGCGACTGCATTCAGCTTCTCACTTAGAAAAAGTCAAGAAATTCAAATCAAACCAGCCTTGCATATGGAAGGCTCGAGTCTACTACTCTCTCAGATAAGTGATTCATATCTTTAAACCTACCCCCAAGCTCTGCAGGCAAGAAAAGAAGAAAAAAAAGGAAAAAAAAAAGTGTTGAAGTGTTGATGAATCAGGCTATGGAAACGAGTAGGAAATGGCACGCCGAGCTTCCTCGCGCTCGCTCCGCGGAGAGGGGAGCCCGGCAGACGCGCCGGCCACCCCCGGCCCTTCGTGCCGCTGCTGCCCGGGGAGCTTCCAAGGAGGGAGCTGGTGGCGGGAGGGAAATGTCAGAACTATTTGAGCAAGGAATCGATCAACTCGCTGCTCCCCGACTGAATTCCCTCCTGTTCTCCAGCTACGGATGCGGAACAGAGGAGCTCATTCCAGCTGAGACTCCAGAACGCCCTCGGTCTCCCCAACACTGGTATTTTTCTGAACGATGTGTCCTTCATTTCCCAGAGAATATGCAGCCAACAACAGGACAGACTGAACCGAGCAGGAAAGGAGAAGCATCCTCAGCCCGCCAACACGGAGTAGGAAAAACTATTCTAAAATGCAACCGTAGCCCTGAGTGCATCCAACTCTGGGAATTTTGGAGCTCTAATACTTTTCCCCTCGATTACGGCAACAAAAGAAAAGGAGAAGGTCCAAGTAACAACCAGGGCTGCAGAGGTAACTAAGTGCTGCAAGTGGGATTTAGAGTCTCCGTTAATGGGAGCGGGGCAGGGACCAGCACTGCCTCCCCTTCATTAGCTGCAAAACCTGGAGGGAAACTCGCTGCAATGCCCCCAGCAGCAGGAATTAGAAAGGAAAATCTTCACCAAAAATCTTGAAAATAGAATCAGAAGGAAAAGACATTTAAGCAAATAAACCAGGACTGTGCTCACAGCAGATGGAACATGCTCAAACTGATGAGAAGGGATCTTGTCCACAGCTATTTGAGAGAACTTCTCATCTCCCTTCCCTCCATGCAAAGGGGGAACATGATCTGAACTAAATTCACTCTGAGTGAAGTCCCACTAATAAAGCTTGTGATATTTCAATTGTAATTTCCAAGCATCTCAGTATTCAGCCTTCAACACGCATTTTTAGTTCAGTTAAAAATACACGTACCTCCCTTGCAGGGAATACAGATATTTCCTTGCAGGAAATCCAAGCTGTAGGACAGATTAGCAACCTGCCTAAAACTGTGCAGTCTCTGCAGAGGAAGAATTTGGACCGATGCATCCCAGTTCCCAGACTTGCACATTGGCGAGACGTCCTGGCCTATCTGTAAGTCTACACTACAGCAAAGTGTAGTAATTCCGAGTCCTTACAGAGCATTTTACATATTTGAAGAATTGCACAAACAGCGAGCAATTAGTGCTGAACAAGGTCCCTGGGGAGTTGCTAGCTAAAATACATGTGTTTTAAGCTACATTAAGCCAAGTACTATAAATTAAAATAATCACTGAATTCAAACATCTAGGGGGCTTGGGGGTACGGATGAGTCAGGCAACTATTTTCCATATGGGAAGGCAAGAGCCGGAAGGAAATAAGTGAATTTTGCTGGGAGATATAAGGAGAAGACAGCGTGCGATGCATAGATGTCACATCCAAATGCCTGGATGGCATCTGGAGGGAGGCGCAGAGAGTCGGAGTTCACGGGCAGAGAGGGCACGGAAAGCAAGTCGGCCGGGGAACCGCTGCGGGAGCAGATGGAGACTGAGTGGGACCGGAGCATCCCCGGCAGAGCCGAGCGACCCTCCTGCCCGGCCCGCGCGCGCGGCATCCAGCAGCGGGAGGGAAACGCGGAGAGCAGCCAAAGTCACCTAGGAAACACAGGACAGAACCAGCTATTGAATCCAGAGCTGCCAAGAAGCGTGTTGGTACCTTCGGCATCAAATCACGCTGCTCTCCCCTGCCCCGACACCAGGCAGAGCCCAGCGATGCCCAGGCAGCTGCTCTGCGTCTGCAGCTCAGGGAAGATTTGTTTTCTCGTGCTATTTATTTACAATAAAATGAGGGCGCTTCATCTACAAGATGATCATCCTGCAAACGCTCACCCTGTCAGGGAAGCCAGGATATACTGCACGTCCTGGCACTCGGCCCTAAATCATCACAGACTAAGCAAGGATCTATTTTCCAAACTACCTTTTTCCCAAGAACTTCATTTATTTCTTTGTTCTTTTATGTTTTAAGAGACTTGTCACAGATTTATGTTGAGACCAGGTCCCATCTAATCCTCCTTAAAATAGCAACACGACCTACCCCCTGTACTTGTCTCAGCGTTTCACCATAAGTAAAGTTATTTTTCTAAGTATGTAAAATACACATCAAAATAATACAAAGACTCTTGGGTAAACCAAACCCTCTCCAAAAGGACACGGACGGAGAAGCACAAATAAATCATAAGCAGAACAAGCAGCCTACAAAGCCCAGCGGAGAGGTGAAGATCGATGGCAGGCAGATGGCAATGCAGAGCAGAGGGCAACTGCAACGCATCAAATAACAGGAAACTCCAAGAAAAAGGTTTCAAGTAGTGACGTCAGGAGTGGAAAAATAAACGCGACCTAGGGATATTCCCCGTGGCAAGAGGTGCTACCAGCAGAACAAGGCAGGAGCCGATGGAGCCAAGGTCAGCCCATGGGACAAGGTTGAGTTCGGTACCTAGGGACAGGCTGCAGTTTGCAAAGCGACCTGGAGTTTCCCCTCAGATGTCAGCTCCGCATTTTATCCAGGTTAAAACCAAGTGACTGCCCTTTCCTGCAAGCCCAACGCGCAGTTAGCCCAAATTTGTCTTCCAAACAAGACGTGGATCTGTTCTGCTCTCCTGTCTTGGCCCTGCCGTCCCACTGAAACGGCTCCACGCTGCAGGGCCAACAGCCACCACAGCCTGGGGAAATGCACTCCCCAGCGCTCCCTCCCATCCAAACCTCACCAGGACATTTGCTTTGCCTCCCTGGAATACCTCCATCCTGCATCTGCTATTTTTATATAACCTTTTGCAGATGTCTTATTCAACCCTGTCAAGCATTTAGGATGCAGCTGCAAGGAAAGCGGCTATTACTGGTGTCCATCAGAGCATCAGCGACCGCGTCAGGAACAACAGCACCCAGGAAACACGAGGTTGACAAGCCAAAAAAGACCTCGAGCTCGAAGAAGACAGAATTCATTTGCACTTGCAAAGGGGATAACACCAAAGACGCAGCATGGTACAACTACCACTTTTCCACCCTAAAACGTAAAGCCATCAACCTCACTTTTTCTCAGCCCACCAAATGTTCCAAAATATGCTAAGCATCATGCTCCCCAGCATATTGGATTTTGAATAATGAAAAGGGTAAACAGGATTTTAATTTGGATTCTGACAGTAAAGTACTTTCCATGTGATAAATTAACTATTAGGGAAGACAAATTAACACAAGCCACCCTTGAGTATGATGGCTTATGATTTTGAGGAAGCTTTTACAGAAGTATGAGCAAATAAGACAGGATGAAAAAAAAGAAAGGAGATGATGGGGGGAGTATTTTATCAAAATTTTCCTCTCCTCATTTGGAGTGCAAGTAAAACTTGCAAAGAAGCACAGCAGATTTTTTACCAAAAGCCTCCTATCTTCCCCAAAATTTTAGAGATTATCTTGTATTTCCACAGTCAGTGAAAAAATTCCCAATTTTTTGCCACTTTTTTTTTTAATGGAAATTTTATCTTTATACCAAGGCAGAACTTCCATTTTTTAATTAGCTCTTTCCCTACTTAGGTAAGCAAATAGAGCTTGAAAAAAAAAGTCAACAAAACACAGTGGAAAGACATCCTGAGTGGCTTGAAATTAAAGATATTAATTTTATACTTGTTTATTACAGTCCTATTTTTATGGGTTTGCAACACTGTTAGAGAAAACTGAGAAGATCTGGAGTCTTATGCAGTATGAGATCGAAGTGTGACCTCCCACAGTGGATACAGTTTTCCTTAAAACATGTCAAGTAGAGGAATTTTGTCATACCAGGAGGAGAATAGGTGCCAGAGCAGGAGACCTTTCCCCAAATCCATCGGCTCAGTTTATTAACCATGGAACTGTTTGGGGAACTTCAGAATGGGAATGAGGATGTTTACTCACTTACGCTAGGAAATTCCTCCAAGGAGAGAAGAACCACTAGTCCTGTGGAGACACTGTGCATTTGTGCAGTTAATTTTTGTGTGCACGCTGCATTTCAATATAGTTCTGTAATTTCCCAGTGGGTCCTAAAAACGGTGGATCAAAGAGTTCCTTAGCAATTGGCATTTTTCTTAATAAAAATGCTGCCAACTCTAGAGCAGTCTCAATTTCAGTCCTCCTGAAAACAGCCTTGGGCCTTTGACACACAAATGACTAATTATAAGCAAAGGCAGCTCTGGATTGTGGTGAAACCCAACCCAACTCTTCACACCAAGAGAACAGGTTGATGCTCAGCTCATTAACCCCAGGGTCCCTCTAACGGGGCTGTAGCAACTCCTGCCCTTCTAGTGCTGGAAGGTGGATCCCACCTGGTCCTTTGCCTGCCCACAGGGTGGGAAACACGGCTCACAATTTGCAAACACACACACAACTCCTAACACTTCCCAAGCATTCAATAACCATTAACTAAGTTATTACTATCGATCAAAAGGAGACAGTGAGTCTATCTGCAGCTCTAAATGATCCTCGTGCTACCAAATAACCTCATAGCGTCCCCTGCTCTTTAGCCTGCGAAACCAGGTGACAACTCTGCCTCCATGCGAAAAAAGGACGTTCTCTGCTCCCGCTTCAGCTCAGCCAGTCAACACGGTGACGTGTTGATCATTATTCAAAGGGCTCAAGAGAGCCCGTTGTCGTGCCCGCCCTTCACCAGCTCCCAGGATTGAAGTAAGTGCCCTCTTTTGTCCAGCACAACATAGCTTCTCTGTAGGGAGAAGAGCTAAAATGCTGGTGTGATTTCTGTAACACAGGTCTACGGAACAAATATCAAAGCCTGCTTGGTCTGTTCAACCTTTCTCTGAAAGATCTAACATACAGAGTCTGTGTCCTTTACCTTGAAACCGCTGCTACGCTGTAATAGATAGAGCTGTTCCTTGAAGGCTGGAGGAAGAGGAGAGAATGCATTACCGAGTCTGAAGGTGTCCAGAGTATTTGAACTTGGGATCCTTGCAATCATGCAGAAACAGAGCTTTGAAAAACATAATGAAAAAATCAAAGCAAGTCAGAGGTTTCCTCCTGCAAAGACAAAGATACTTTCTGGTTTTCTGTTATTGAAAGACTCCCTTCAGAAACCTGCGCTGCAAAAATGTTTGCAGCCTGAATAAGTTCAGACCTCACAGGAGAGGGAGAATCTTTGTAAAGGGGTCACTTTTTCCACCTTTACAAGTAAAAGAAAACCTGAAGATCACGGTTTCTGAAAGCACCTAAACAACAACAAAGTCAAAACTCCCTGTATCTTCCTGCAAAACTAGATAATAAGCTCCATAGGACTGTTTTGTTCAAAGTTGGATGAAGCTTTTTAGTATCTAGGACACTCCATCCCTCTGCCACTAAGTTTGCTCACCACCTCAGAGGCACGCACTTCGGATGAGGCAGAATTCTACTAGATATAGTTCAAACTATTATAATTAATAATTATCTTTTACCAGGGCTCCAACTTTGAAAGTTTGCAGAAACTTTTTGTTGCTGAGC
>JAWLRI010000333.1:3627557-3684611 GCA_034781795.1 Crypturellus tataupa | reverse complement strand
TAGGCAGCAGCGAGGCCCCTGTTAGAGCAGACAAAGCCTTTAGTCAGTCCCTCGGAATATTCACAAGACACATGAAAGGAACAGTGGGAAGAACCAGCTTAAAAGTCCATTCATTGTATTTTTTTTCTTTTTTTTGCTTTAAGTATAGCAACATGCAATAGCTTCTTGTGGCACTGAATGGACAATACTATTAACTCTTCTTTTGCTCCTGTACTTCAACCATTTCTATTTACTTTCTTCCACCTAATCACTGCCTACCTGTCAGGTACTATGGGCCAAATCTGAAAGCCCCTATCCTTCCTTAAATTAGCCTTTAGCTAGATTTTAGCACAATTAAACATCACAGAACTTCTTCCTGACAGATACCTGAATAAGGACACAAGACCTGGCCCTGATCATTACCATAATGCTTTCATATTTTCCATATCACCACTTGCGAGCCTAAATAGACGGCATGTAAATCCAGCAGGGAATTAAAGGACCTGCATTGGTACCAGAAACCAATCAGTGAAAGAAAAAGGAATAAAAAAAAAAGAGTATTTTAAGTGAACCTCAAGGCAGTATTGGTAGGAACACTTCGAGCAACTTGCCATTTAAGGCACACGAGGGACAAATTCACAGAGTCACTCCAAAGGGAACGGCCCACCTTCAAAGTTGGTTTGGCCCTTGGTTTCTGCCCCAGAGAAGCAGCCTCCTGCAGTAAGAGCGACGGCAGGAATCAGGTCGGCGGCCACTTCTCCAGATACCACCAACGCTGCTGCTCGGCTGGTGCCCCTCCAAAGCCCTGCACCAGGATTCAGGCCAGATTTGCTTATCGGTACTGAACCGTGAGGCCGGCCGCAGTACGTGCTGGCCAGCCCCCTTTGGAGGATGTCACCTTTCTATTTATGTCGCCCACTTCTCCATCTCCCTGCGTCAAACCAACAGCAGAAATCGCATAGGATAAGCTAATAGGGTTATGTAAGTGTCCATTTGCTGCACATATGCTATCCCTCCTCGGGCAAGCGATCACCATGGTTCTCTGCAGCAAGAGCTGCACCTTCCATCACGGATGCAGAGATGAGGTGCAGAGACGCTTTGGAAAGCGCCTGGTGCCCTCAGTGGAGCAGCATCCCACACTCAGCGGGGCAAGGAACCACCATGGAGATGGAGCAGGACCCGACAGGAGGCCCCTCACCTCCTCCCAGAGGAGACAACTACCCTAAAACAAGACAGAGACGCCAGCTTCACACGCCGCAGCTTTCGTCGGGTATTGCAAAACACCCTGCAAAACCAGACGTGAGCTGCAAGGTTTTCTCCTGGGCTTACTCCTTCCTCTGGCTGCATGAAAGCAAAATTTTTTTAGGTACTCCAGGTACCCAGCTGCAAGAGGCCACTTCTGGCTTTAGATGCCTCTCAGCCTTCACTTGCAAAATTCAAAACTTTCAAGCTAAACCTGAGTGCCTCCTTTCCTGGCTCTTCTAGCATCACTTTCCAACTCTATTTTTTCTCTTTTTTTTTGTCATGCAAAGGCAAAAAACTCAAATAAACAACCAAGCTGCTTCGAAGCAGACTGGTTGTACAAACATGGGTATTTCTTTTGTTTCAAGTATTTACCTTGCGCTACTTACAGACACAAAGAAAAACGTTCCCTGTGCTCTGTGTATTCCCGTACCCTTCTCCCTAAGGTACAACAGAAAAGGCAGAGACAACAAATCCCTTGCTCTCTAGATGCCATCAAGGGCTTAAGATCTCAGAAAACGCGCCTGGGAAATCTAAATCCATGCAGCGTTAAGTTTTAAGTTTGCATTATTCTTATGTATATTGGCTTTTTGTTCGTTTGAATGCTGCTCTCTGCCACTAAACTACTCCCAAATTCAGAAAGGCCCATTTCTAGACAGAGCTTGAAATTTTCTCTGGAAGGGCAGGAATGTCCAATATATTAGAGGTGGATACTTAGCTCTCAAATGTACATCTGCTGTGTATAACATTTGATGCACACCGCTTTCCCCCTTCTTAAGGCTGCTGCCGCTCCATCCTCGGCAGTTTGGATGGCAGAGATGCTCAGAGCTCCCGCATGGACAGCAGCACCACCTCCCAAACTGGCCGCCCCCTTTGATATTCTGGCCAAATCAATTAATAAGTTCCATTTGAGGGAGTCCGCATGTGCAAGAACTATAAAATTCCCTTACAGGGCTCTGTTTTTCCACTGAAATGAGCTATTGACTGCCAAGCTGCCGTGACCTGCCAGCTTTGGGAGAGACAGCAGCTGACGGAGCCCTGCAAGGCTGTGTTTGCCCCCTAAGCCGTGTGTGTGCTCCCAGGACGAGCTCCTGCATCCCTATGCGGCATGCAGCACCTTCCAAACGCGCTGCAGACCCTGCAGCCTCCCCGGAGAACCTCTCCTCTGTGCTCACGTGCTCCTAGCAGGAGCTGGGGTGCTGCCCAGCCTGGAAACAGCTGCTTTTACCCTCCACGTGAAGCACCGAAGCAGGCAGTGGGAACACATTTCTAAATGATCTTGGGGAAAAAAATCAAGGGGTATTCCAGGGAATACTGCGATCACAGGCTTTTTATCTTTGTTTTTCAAAATGATTGTTGCAGCAGTAGCGAGTTTCTAGACCTTCGCTGCCCTCTCTGTTCTCAGCTGCTCTTTGTTAACTCAGGTCCCCTTTGCAAGAGCTTCCAGGGTTGCCTGTGTCACTGTTCCCCTCTGCTCCATCACGGATGGCGATGGCTGCAGTATCCCCGGTTCCGGAGCAAACACACGTAACGCTGCCCGCTCCTCCCCACCATCCTGTTACAAAAAGAACCAATTCACTGGACTCCAGCTTCTCTCGCACAGCAGAACACCAGCATCAAGTCACCTATTAAGCCTGATGTACGTGAGAACTTTTTGAAGGGCTGGGGGAAGAGAGATTTTACTTTGTTGAGACAAATTTAGACACCAGAAACTCCAAAGGTGAAGGAATCCAATAAAATATCATTTATCTTTCTTCTCCATTTAAATAGAACTTGCCAATCTATAGCACGATATTTTTACTAGCGCGCCAAGAATCTGTAAATTCACTTAGCCTAGGTGTTCAGCCCGGGGAGGACAACATTGATTCGTGCTTTCCACTCTCCCATACTAAACACGTGTTCGTGGAAGGAAATCTTCCCAGCATATAGTATTATCAAATTCACTCCAAAAATTCCTTTTTTCAAAAAAAAAAAAAAAAAAAAAATCAAGTTTATAGGAACATATCACCAGAATGTATGCAATTTAGCAACAGCAACCAAAAATGTTGGTTTCTTTGCTGCAGAGCACTTACCGTGTCCTGGCAGCAGACAGGCTTTACTCTGCTCCATGAAAATGATGTGAGTCTGTGTCAAGCGCTAGCGTCGCCGGAGAAGAATGAGCCATCACAGTAAATGAGGAATGTGTCATTTTCCCCATCTTTTTCTTGGATGGTGAAACAGAAGCGCAAGGAAAGCAAGCAAATCACTGAAGGCCACTCCAAGAATAGTGCCAAAACCTCCCAAACCATAGGATTTGCTACATGCTTGTAGTAACAAAAATATATTTGTCATTCCATGTCATACCAGCTCATTCAGACTAAAAATTTATCACTTGCTTCAGACTCTAGCCAGGTGACAGCAAATATATCATGGAGCTGTCAACAATCTGCTAATCTTAGACATGAAGAGTCAGAATACAAAAAGCTTGAAAATACACCAGGCTCTCAGAACCCATAAATTTGGCTGCCTCTGTCTCAGACACAGCTGGGTAACACGTCTGCTCCAGATATTACCCTCCAACCTTCCTCCTTGAACGCTTCCATTTCACACGTCTGTTTAGGGAATGACAATCGGACACGCACGGCAGCGGGAATCACCCAGACGTGTCCAATCTGAGAACCAAAGATGCTCTCTGCTCCCGGACCGAGGAGGATTACGGGGGCAGATTTAGCCACACGGGCCAGGTAGAAGCCCAAGGAGTCCACGCAGCTGCATGCCCAGTCCCTCTATCCACACACCTGCAATATAGTCCCTGCCCATCTAGAAAGCTCATCTAGAGCTCCCTTGTAAGAATAAAAGGCAACATTTCCTCCTTAATCTGAAACTAAACTATACACAAAGGGTAAGTATATTTTTCAAGAGAGAGCAATATTTGGTTCTATTTTGAGTGCTTCTTAAAAGAACACAGTCCAGGGAGTGTATGTTTAAGCAGTGACTTTCTCATGACAGACAAATTCCAACAAAAACATGAAGCAGAGCGGGTGGGAAGGCTTTGATCAGTTATAAAACCCGCACAAGCTGCAAAGGCCACCTCCTCCCAGGTAAGGATTCTCACAAGATTGCACATTGACCATGTTTTTGGGAGACCACAAACTAAAAGCGAGCTGCAATGCTCCCAACTAATCAGCAAGCTCATCAATTAGCACATTAGCCCACATCAGCTGCAACACAACCTCCAACCCTCTGCACTGTGGCTGTGGGACACTCCAGGTATAGGGGGTCAGTTTACTTCACCATTCTTAGCACAAATTCACTTCTTGAAATGAATGCCGAGTGCGTTGGTGGACCTGCCAGTCTTCATTCCCTACTCCGGCCACAGACTTCAATTTCCTCTCCCCAGCACTTAAACAGTGCATAATTACAACTAATTATTGATCACCGAGGAATTACGAGTTGACAAATCCAATTTCCACACTGTTATCAAGCATGACTGCCTACAGGCCAGGGAGGATAAGAGGTACCTGCCTTGGAGCAGCGCCGTTCGATACGGCGGGGTGTAACCAGCCCTGCTGCCATGATGGTTATTAAATGCATCAGACTGTGGTGGCACCTGAAGGCCAATGCATTCAGGGTCTTATTATGCAAGATGCTATAAATATATGGGAAGTGACAGTCCTCACCCCAACGAGTTTTGCAATCCCATAAAAATCCCAGCCTTTTACGTGTGTAAATGAATTCAATTTGGCTACGTTCAGACACCACTTTTGCGCCCCATTTCTGCAAACGCTCTCCCAAGCAAGCAAGCTGGCAGAGCTGCTCAGCGAAACAGCGCGTTCCGGGGAAGTGCCACGCAGTTTTCCTCAAAGTAAATTTTAAATGTGCACGCTTTAGTGCACCTGCTGATCGCAACAAATTGGCTCAATTGAGGAACGGAGAGCAACGGGCAATGCCAGAGCCCCGGGAGAGCGCTCCAGCGCGCAGCCTGCTGAGGCTCTTTCATATAATGCAGGTACCTACAGATGGGAACACGGTAGGCGCGTGGTTGGTACGTGGTGCTGAGAGCTGCACGGAGGAGGTATCTGAGCAAAAGAAAAAAAAAAGGAGCTAAAAAAGTGAAAAAAAAAAAAAAGAAATGAGGGGGAAACCAAGAGCTGGTCACCAAATGTTCCTGAATGAAGTAAAGAGCAGTATTTTCATAATGAGTCGCATGACAGATTTTTCCCACTGTATTTCAATTGAGTTATCCACATAATTCAAGCAGACAGAAAACCCAGTGTGAAAATATCTCTGCTCTTGTCGCCCAGTGGCAGCCCTTCCAGCATGACTTAGAGCAAGAGACAGAAAAGGTCCATTCCCTCGGCGCACACAAATTGGTGTATTAGAGCTCCTCCAGCAACGTTATTTTCTGACAGGGAATGTATTTCTAACGCAACTGAAATTTCTGTGAAGAACATTTTTCTTGCAAATGTTTAACTTTCCTTTGGGGGAAAACCTATTTTTTTGCTTCATATCTGTTTAACATTAAGATACATTTCCCTTTCCGGTCTGTTCCAAAAGAATCAGGACTATTTAGAAAATGCTGCACTAAATCTCCCTGACTTCTAAAACACAAAGCTGAGTATGAGTCTCACATAAAGAATGATTGCAAATGTCTTACCAAGGACTTTATTTATTAAAAAAGACTCAAATCTATTCTGCTTCTTGTCTTCAAAAGTGAAATATGATTTTATTGAACAAAACCCTTAATATGTTTGCAAAGATTCTGCCAGGCTGAGCATTAACTACATTTCCATTGTTTTTCAAGCCCAAAAAGGAAGCTTTTCTGCCAAGAATCAAGCTCATCCATGGCTTTGGAACCGCCGAGGGCTTTTGCTTTATTAAGGGTATGTGCAATGCTCAGCGTCGGCAAGGGTTACAGGTCATTCCTAAAGAGAAAACACAGAGAATTCAGAAATCATCCACAAATCATTAATAAACCTCATCCATGGGCAGCGGGAGGCATTTTTGGAGGCAAAGTGCCAGGCGCGTGATGGGCTGGCAGCCAGGGGAGCAGCATCGCGGTGGGCACCCGGCACCCACACGCCGCCCCGGCCGCGAGGAGGGCTCTTGCCGCTCACCCTTGACTTTCGCCTGGGTTTTCCGCCTCGCTCGCAAGTCGGCTCTGCCCTCTCCTGGCCTGCACGCAGACACGAGCCGCTGCGATGCTCCGAGGCCGGCGGGAGCTGCAGGGATGCGGGAGGGCTGCAAAAAGCCTTGTGTTCCCCGGGCAGGGGATGCATCGGGATGCAGAGCCCAGGTTGGTGCCCGCTGGGCAGCACCAGCTTGGGACCGTGCACAGTGTCCCCAAACCCCTCTGGGCAGCAGGGACAGCCAGCCACAAAACAGATGCCTTAGAGACAGCCCTGAAGGGCCCTGCTCGCCCTTGGTCAAGGATGAGCTGAATTTGAGGGAGAAAGGGTTATTGCCTTCCTCCTTCGGAAGGCAGCTCCCATGCAAGGTGCGTCAGCGCAGCACGAACAATAAAAGTTGTCATTTGTAAATGACAGCAGTGGGAGATGGCTTCTGTGAACACACCGCGAAATGTAGACGGAATAACGTTACATAAACAGGCCAAGCGTTACACCTACCATCATGGTCAACAGCATCGGGGACACAGCAGTTTAGGAAAGAAAGTGGAAAATAGTGGATGTGATTTAAGAGGCCGCCCAACCTGAGCTGACACGCTGTAATTACTGGAGCTGAAACCTGGCCAGGATCCTGGCTGGCCGCCCCTGGGCTTGTGAAATGCAGCACAGAAGCTTTAAATGACCAAATAATTGGGACCTGGCTTTTCCATCTCTGGCCAGAGAGATGCTCCAGCACAGGCACAGAGGAACCGCGGCCTTCGTGGGGCTTCACCCTGCAGAAAGAGGCAACCCAGCCCAAAGGACACGTGCCAGCACCATCCTCCTCCTTCCCGAGCAGCCACGGCTGCAGGTGTCGTTCAACCCCTCCTCAGCATCAACACGCTGCAGGCTCCTAATGACTGCTCACAGGACATCATTCACCCATTTTATAGCTCCCAGAATGCAAAAGTATCTACCCAATTTCCTTTGAT
The DNA here is from genome assembly GCA_034781795.1 of Crypturellus tataupa. NCBI lineage: Eukaryota > Metazoa > Chordata > Aves > Tinamiformes > Tinamidae > Crypturellus > Crypturellus tataupa. Next base: position 3,677,314 of record JAWLRI010000333.1, on the reverse strand, counting down.
ACATTAATATTAAAAATACGGCTTTCTCAGCCCAAATCATGCTGGCTGAACAAAGTTCTCCTGACATTTTATGACAAGGTGATTAATAATACCACGAAGAAGAATGAAATGATGCCAGATTATAAACTATTGTAGATCTTTCAGTCATTCCAGGAATAATGAATGTAGGTTTCTTAGGAGAGCAGTGCACATTTAAACAGAGTCATTTTAGCTTTCTTGTCAATCACGAGGCTATTTATATAATAGCAGAAACAGACAATGAACTCACAATCTTAAAATGAAAGTGTAGCATATTCAAGGTAAGGGTTATAGACACTTCTTTATCCTTCTTTCATTAAAGAAAGGAATAGAAAAACCAGCCTAAGTTAGAGCTTCCAGAATTGTTGAAGAAAATGATCCATCTTAACCGTATCTTCTGGGCACTAACCCACAGAATGAAAACTGCACTAGCAAGAAGTTCACAGTGCTCAAATCACTCAAAGTTATCTGGACTTTGAAAACCTGAGCTGACATGACCTAGTTTTTTCCCCACATACCTATGGAAAAAAAGAGTTTAAGAGCATGAGTAAAACTGCACTGTCCCAAACATTCACTGGACCAAAATGCCCCAAACTTCTTCGAGGCAGGTTACAGAACAGAGCAAGAGGAGAACACGAACTCCTCAGCTTGTTCTGGACATGCAGTTGGGTTGTTGTTGCCCAAGATGAGGGTTGGAGTTATCCCTTGTCCCATTTCTCAGTTCTAGCCAGTACAGGGAACTCTGCACAACCCGGCCCTTGGGCAGACTACCTGGGATATTACCTCAATACAATAATTAATACACAATAACACTGAATTTTAGCTCATACAACTCCTACAGGCTCAATGTTTCAAAGAAAAATGAACAATGTATGCAGAAGAGAGATTCATTGGGGAAAAAAAGCCTTGGTTGCCTTGGCAAAGGGGATGTAATTGCTGTAATCACCACATCTCACATAAGGTTGCTGTTTGAGTGAGTCCACAGTACTGCTATTCATTCTGTACCTGCTCCATGGCAAATACAGGAATCCTGGTCCCAAGAGCAACACTTCTTTTAAAAGGCTTAAGTTATTTTTAAAGGGTTATTAGTTTTGGCAAATGAGTCCGAAGTCATCTTAGCTGAACAGCCCAGCTACTTACGCCAAGTTATGGAGAGCGCAGCAGGAAGAGTCCTAATTAAGGCTCTAATACTAGTGCTAACGCATATCCCTAAAAACAGTTCTGACTGGTCCCTATCTATTCACCTAAATGGCACAACTTTCCCTAACAAATTTCCCAGGAATTATGAGAAATAGGTAGCTAGAACACCAACACGCACACATGCCTCGTACAAAACCAAATTCAAGCAGTTCTCTTGCCACAAATGCTAAACAACTCTACAGAAGTCAATTAAATCCCTCTCCTTTCCTGTATAAAGGAGAGAAGAATCTGACCAGGCAAATCACATCCAAGATGGGGCTGAGCCAAACTCCCAGATTCAAAACAACTCCCAATGACAAAGTGTTTGGATCCTGGTCCAAATTCTCATAGTTAGCTACGCCTTTGCCCTCGGCCTCTGGGACAAACCTTTCAGACTGCCCACAAGTGTCACTTGGGGCCTTTTATCGCCCTCTTCCACAAGGGATCTCTATGAAAGAGCCCATGTGTGTGCTTCCGTGGCCACTTGGCACGTTTCTTGTCCAGAGCCTCATTAACTTGAGCAGATGCTTAGAAAGCCCACGAACAAGGCATCGTCTATCCCTCGCTCCTGCTTCTCCTTTCCCACTTAGTGTCTTCTAGAATCTGCGCAATTAGAGTGGGTGATGCAGTGTTACCACAATTGACTGGTCCTTCATTAACCCACACAAAAGCTTGGGCCACACAGTGAGGAAGAAAAGCAACTGAAAAAGGATTTTTTTTTTCTTTTTTCTTTAAGAGTAAATTGGGGAAGATGTCCTTTGGTCACAATGAGCAACTTGGACCACAGCAGGAGTGGAGAGGAACCTGCTGGAGCCATTCCTGGTGGCCCAGAGCAATGGGGCTTACAAACGTGCTTGCTTGAACGTCATCCTCCCAAAGGACGAGCTGATACTTCTAGAAACACTTGTGCTGCTCCTGACCAATTCCTATGCTGCTGGGATACCCACAGGGTCAGGGACCTTCACCTAAGGAAAGGGTTTTGGGGGAGAAATTTTCCCTGGGTGCATGAGAGCCCCCACGGCAGCTCCTGACTGCAGCTCTGCTGCCCAGCAGCATCGTCTTCCTCGTGCCCCCACAGCCCAACCTCTGCTCTGCCCACACGGCGCCTCAGAGCTCGAGGCCAAACACTGCCAGAAGTGAAATAGCTTTAGCTATAAGCACCATTTGTTGCGCCTCGGGATGGCAGAGTCATTTGTCACTGTTTTCTTCTCCTGCAGCTCTTTGGATTCATCTGGGATCCAATAACTTTGTTAATAATATTACCCGCATGCACTGATCGAGTTCAGCATCTGAGGCTCATGCAGCATCCATCTGAGCATTAAAAACCTCACACAAAGCCCAGGTCCCTTCTGTTTTTTTCCAGGAAAAAAAGTTTTTTATGAGTTCTTTACTAGTAGAACTGTGGGTGCACAAAAAAAAAAAAAAGAAAAAAATATATTTTTAAGAGTTTTCTTGCAATTTTCTGTCTCTTGCTCTTCTTGAAAGTGAGCTCTCCACGGTTGTCAGCTAACCATCACACTGGCTTTCCTATATTATACCATGCAAATGCCACAAGGACCAAAGCAACTCTGCCACACCACAGGGGACATGAAGAAATTGCAGTCAGTGTGCTCGCTCAAAGCAGCATTTCATCAGCTGTATGTCCTGCTACTCACTTGCTCTTTTTTACCAGCATAAAATAATAGCAATGGACAGTCCAAAACATTTAATTTGGGAAGAAACCAAATTTTGAAGTAGATATTTTTATACTTTCCTTTTAACTCTACTCTTTACACAAAAGAGCCAACCGCAGCCACGACCGAATCGCCGTTGCGCTCGGCTCGGTTAAACAAGGCGCTGATTTACTGCACCGCCGCCTAATGAAGAGCTCAAGGAGCAGCTGATCGATGTCGGCGGCGTCTGGCGGCGCAGAGCAAAGCACGCGCGGCCCGTCGCCCAAAACTGCAGCCGCCTCCCTGATCCTTTTCAGTACAATTTGAGTACAGGCTAAATAATAATAATAGCGATCCTGAGTATTTCAGGTACCTCACGAGTGTTTCCATCGGGCTGTCCCTGCCCCTGTGGCTGCCGATGGGGCCCTCCGGATCCAGCCGTGCTCAGTGTCAGGCCGAGCGGAGTCTGCCTGGTGCTAATTATCCCGAGCTGTCATGTCGAAACTTTGGGAGACAGGGATCGGCTGAGGAACAAGCTTGTACGATCCAGAGCGTTTAAAAATGTACCATCTCCTTCCATTACTGTCGACAAGGCTCAGCTCACGTCAAGCCGCGCGCTGTATTGGCACCTTCGGAACACGCGGCAGCAGCTTCTCCGCATCGTCTCCCCGCTTGACGCTGACGGCTCCAGCAGACAGAGGGCTTCCACCTCACGCCGTATTCACTACACGCGCGTGTTGAACGGGCTCCTGTGTTGAACGAAATGTGCAGCGGCGCCACTCGCGTTCCGCCATCGCGACCCTCTCCTTTTCCTTGTGAATATGAAGCGCAGCAGATTGATTTACCCAGTATAGCTACATCCCCTGCTGCTCCTAGATACCGATGGGCAAACGAAGGCCGCCGGCACGACCAGGAGCAGGAAAGCCCCATCGTGGGTAACACCAAGCGCAGTTCAGCAACTCCCCTCCCTCCCACCATGGACGCACAATGTCCCAAAACTGTCAGAATAGGGTTCTTCTACTTAGATTTTCCTAGTGATTTTTTCTTCTCAGAGGAAAACCCTCTGGTGAAATGCACAGGCACGTTAAATATTTTAGTTAATTAATTCTGCTTTTTAGCCCTTCAGCTCCTGCGAACACCAAGCCCAGGCCTTGCAGAAGAAGGGGGCACCATCAACACCAAGGCCATGGTGGGAACAACAGATCAGGTCTGCTTGGTGACTTGCCCACGGCCACCAAACCCCAGCCCGAGCAGCCTCCAACCAACCCCCAGCCTCATTAACCTTAATAACACCTTAATTAAATAACCAATATCTCCCAGCTCTGTTCCTGACCCGCAGGGTGACAGAAGTCAGAAAACGTGGCCAGAAGGAGCGAGCACGTTACCCCCGTGATGCTGCGGCCGCTCCTGGAAGCATTTCGGGGTCACCCCGTGAGGCTGCTGCTCCGCGGGGCCTCCAAGGAGCCGTCCCCGCCAGGCTCCTCCAGCAGGTGCTTGACCTTTATCTAAAATTCCATTAAAAACCTTTATTGACTGAAGTCGTGGGGGCCCTTTCCGGTCTTACAGGATTCACTGGGTCATTTATTCCCTGTCAGACACTCACGGTCATTTATTCCCTGTCGAAAATCCATCGTTGTTTAAGCTTTTAGCGCTGCTCTCACTTTAGGGAGGAGCTATTTTATTTTGTACTTTTAAGCATTTTTTACGACTGTGTGAGGGGGTGGCTTCACTCCAGCACTCTCAGGGCAGCCACAGTTACCTCAAAACAGCAAATAGGAAGAGTCCCACGGCCAAATGCTGGAGGAATTTCACATGGTGCTTTTAGAAAAGAGGCTCTAGCGGTTGATGTTGATACCAGGACTACAAGAGCCCAACGCTCGGTCCATGCTCATGCAGGACACCGGAGCTGCTCTGCAGGGGCCAAGGCACCAAACGCGGTACCGTGACCCGCTGCAGGCTTGTGGCCTCCGAAAACTCCTTTTTCTTTCAGGGAACACACTGCTTCTGAAAGCGAATTTATAGAAATGGCCAAAACAAGCTCAAATAAACAAAAAAGCTGGCGACCACTTTCCTTGAAAGAGGGTCTTGAGCAGATGTCATTCCCTCTTCCTTTCAATGAGGAAAAGAAGGAAACGGTGGGAGCAAGATCATCTATGCACCGATTGAGGCAGTAAACCTTGAAAAAAAAGTAGTAGGATTATCTCTTCAAGGAATATGTTCCAATGCACACAGACATGAGGACTGAGCTAAGGTAATGCAGACGGCTCTAGTATTTTTAGACTTTGTAATGAGTAGTATTTTTTAATCATTGTTTTATATTTTTAGTTTGATGCAGAGGAAAGCGGAAAATAACCAATTTCCATATTCATCCTGGGGTTATTAATGTCTTCAGGTTAAAAACAAATATTCCCATGGCTCCGGCAATTATTTAATTTACAATTATTTCTAAATCTGAATTAGCACTCCTGATTAATTGAGAAGTAGATCTTTTCCCTTGTCAGTACTTGCACTTACGCTGACTTTTCATCATGCAGTAAAGTTTCAATTCATCATTATCTCTCTCGAGTCGGTAATAATCCCGTCCTGCTTTCTGCTTCAGAACCAGTTGGTTGCAAGCGAGGAAGCCACATCCCGGCTGCAAGCAGTGCACTCTCATCTCCCATGCATTTCCAAATCTAAAACCTTCTTTCTGTTTTCTTTCCCTTGTTTGCTCTTGGCAGCTATTGGCAGGAGCCATCCTCTTAATGATCTTTTTCTGGCCTTCTAGACGACTGCTCAGACTTCTACAGATCCTTCATTATTAACGCAGAAGCCTTGTAAGTCAGATTTAATGGCCTGTGCAATTTTTATTCCTTAGCAGGAGACACAGCCTCCTCCATATGGCTATATGTTTATTAATATAAATCCTTAATATCATCATTCCTAGTGAGAATAATCAGTAAAAGCCAACCCGTGTGCATTACACCTTGTACTGGTTCATCCAAAAAAAGAAAAAAAAAAAATCAAAAAGGAGTCTGTGCCCTGCAACATGCAGAGCGTGGCACAGAGATGCACAGCATCCCTTCCCCTTGGGTTGCCTAGGCACCGAATGACAGCTCCGTTTCTCTGCACATCCCGCCGTCCCTCTCCAGATGGAGCAGGTTGCATCCCAACCGAAGCCTCTTTCATCTGCCTAGCGCAGGATTCATTACCTGATTTCAGCCCCTTCCTATTATTCTTGGAATATCTCCAATTCCTGCGTCTATTCTGATAGGGAATGATGGGATAGCCACATCAGGGATGTGTGATGAATGTTGACAAACCTGCCTTTTACCTATGACTCAACAAATTGCTATTAGTGCTCGGGCTTCTTCACGGTTATACCTTTGCTGACAGGCTAAACAGGATGACTTGGAAAACAGGACAAAATAGTGGATTTTTTTTCCACTATTTCTTTATAAATAGGAGTCATGTTTTTTTTTTTCCTCATAACTAACTTCAGGTTCTTCCAGTAGGTGTTTTCTTGCGGTACAAAATGACTTTTTTTTTTTAATCTACTTTTTGTGTCCCCAGATAGATTTAAATAGTAGCACACACACACACAAAAAAAAATAATAATTAAAAAAAAATCCCAAAGACTATTTGGTGAGATTTCTGTCCTTCCAAGCAAGGATTATTTTGTTCTCCCATTTCTGCTACTCCTCCATGTAGATCAAGAGACTTCCTTTGTTCAGGGAATAGCACAAAAGCCTTCCTTTTGTTGGAATTTCCATTTTTCCTTGTTTATCTGCTTTATCTACTCTTGTCAATGAGGAAAGTATCAGCAAGAAACCCCCATGCATGAGAAGACATAAAGCTGACCACCCTTCGTAACGCTGGTAGCTCTACTAGTTCTGCAGCATTCTCAAAGCCGTATTTCCTCTACCATTTTTTTTTAAACTAGGTTAGCCCATAAAAGAAAGTTTAATCACGGCAACAGAGCCCATTTCGCCTATCTTTATGGCAAAATATTTTTAGTGGCAGCCCACCTAACATAACAGGTGGAATTTATGTTCACAGATGGTGAATTTTACAGTATGGACCAGACCAGCAAGGCCACAAATTAATCTCTAGCGTCATAAGAATTTCATTACACACATGTATAAGATCATCTGTCAACAAAATGAGCAATATGAATATCAGACACTGCAAAAGCATCAAACACATGCTTAGCCTCCAAATTCTGCCCTTGACATATACGAGTCTTTCAATTATAACAGTCTGCGCTGACTGGATTGCACCATAAAAAGAAACAAATTTCCCTGAAGCACAGCAAAACTGAACCTTCAACTCAATCTTAAATTCCAATTCTTGTATTAAAAGCAAAAACTTTAGTTTAAGGAGAGCAAAACTAGTTTGATCTGATGGTAATGACTGGAATTGATAGATGGAGCTTCATATATTCCCTCTTAACCCCAATCTGCTGCAAGTTATATCTTTCCACAGAGAGCATTCAACCAAGAAACTGTTCCCAATTGCTTCCCAATTTCCAGGCTGGATTCAGAACTCAGAATTAACCAAGGAAGAATCTTTTCTCTTATTCACTTAAGTCCATTTTCCTAGAGCAAAACCCAACATAAATACTTTGCAGCAAGACTACCGTGCAGTAGTAAAGAGGTGCATAAACCTGAGCCTATCTGCTCTCTTTGCACAATGTCAGAGCTCTGAGGTCTGCACCCAAGGCAGTTTTGAGAATGACTTGATTTGGATCTATTGTCTCAGGAATGAGCCACCCTGGAATACACTCCACTCCATGTATAAAAGCTGGTTAAAAACAATCAGTTATGTTAGGCAAAAATATATTTCCCAAGGCAAACACTCTCTTGAATATATATTTTTTTCTGGCTATAGTGTACAAAAATTCTACGTATATAAAAACCTTGTGGGTTTTTATGGACATTAGCAACGAGATGAAAAATAGGGACTGCCTGGTAAGCAAACTGCATAAATTACACATAGGTGCTATAGCGATTGTATTTTCCTCAGCATAATTCCCTGCTTGCTGGGTAAACTAAAGCTGGATGAACTCTCTATGGGCCCAAAGGATGCAATTTGAAGCACTCCTAGCAGCTGCTGGTGCCCCTTCCACCCAGGAGGATGAGCAGACAGCAGAGCTGCATTCTGCTTCTTACCTTCAGCATTTAACTGAAGGTTAAATAAAAATACCTGCAGTTCATCTGATGAAAAATAAATAAAAAAAAAAAAGATGTAAAATACAAAGCCAAAACATAAGATGAGACTGGCTGAGCTTCACAGAGCCAATAACGAATTTTCCTAGCCAAGGAGTATTTCTGTGCGTATAAACCATGCGCATTTATTATAAAGGAAGCATTTCCTGGAGATGAACCGATTCCACACGCTTCTCCAAGAGGGACATCCCCATGGAAACCTTCCTGCCGTGCGAGCAGCTCAGGAGCCCGAGTACGGGCGCTCCGCAGCGCCGGAGAGCGGTACGAGGTCCCCGCGCCGCGCGGGACAAGCTGAAGCTCCCCCAGCTCCTGCAGCCCTTGGCTCCTGCTCTGCTGCTTCAAGGCTCTTGGTCCCCAGCGGCTGGGGGACCAAGCCAAAACCTTTGGTTAGTTCTGTGGGCTTCTTTGGAAGGGCTTCCCAAGCTCTTCCACATGCACCTTTGGTTTTTTTGTGCTAGAACTGCAAAAACTCAACCCTCGTGCGGTTTGTTCCAAGTTTTAAAAAAATATTTAAAATTCCAACAAAACATAAACCCTACTCTTAGGTTGTTGCCAATATTTTAACTGTGGTGAGGCAAAGAGAACCAAAAAAATCCTCAGAATTAAAAGCTCATGTAAAATACTTGCATAGCCCTAGGCAGACTCCCTAATCTCTGGTTTAGCTTTGTGATTCACAACAGAACAACTGGGGAAGTCCAGCCATCCATGATGTTGGTCCATCTAGTTTTCCAATGCTGGCCAAAATGAAGTTTATCAAATAAAACCCAGCAAACTCAGGCATAGGCAATTACAAAGTAACTTAGTTTTATAGGAGAGCCTCCCTGACTCAAAAAACATCTGAAGTCTGGTTAAGCCCAATGACATGAGACAGGATGTATGAGCTATTTCCTCTTCTTTCTCTGCACGCTGCACTGAAGAGCTTTCCCTGATTCAGACGGCAATCTGTAAGTTTATTAATATGGAAATGCTCTTTCACAAAAGTTGAATGATTTGGAAGCACTGCATGAGGTTTGCTTTTGTCTTCTCAGCATCTGTCCCTGAAGTGCACTTCTGCCAGGTTCTGCCCCCATCGTGTGGATCACAAAGTTAGGAGGAAGGAAGGAATCTGCTCCGAGGTTGCCCGCGGGGGCTGCAGCTCCTTCCCTCCCCAGCCTTGCTCATTCTCACGGCTTATGACACTTTTCAATTACCTTTTGGCCCTTTTATTTCCCAAGCCTGGCTCCTATTTCTCGGTGAATAAGGTCTCTACGTAGCTTTGAGCCGAGTCTGACAGCTACAGACATAACAAACATGCAACCCTAGCCCTCCGGGTGGCTGGAAGTGTCGGAATTCTCTTACACCAGGAGGATTCACGAGTAAAATCACCAGAAATTTTCAAAACTTAAAACAGAAATGGGCCACACAACAGGCAGTCAAAAGCACGACAAAGGCAGTCCTGCTGCAAAACTAAAATCTCAAAATCTAGATCCTGACAAAGATTTCCTATGCAGCCAGGAGCATGTCTCATTTTCTCTTCATACCATGAAATAATTTACCATTGTATAGGACCATAGCAAGAAGTCTCCCAAATGCTCTGGAAATACCCAAATACTATTAAAAAGCTTTATAAAAGAAGGGGAAGCTTCACCAACGCAGTGGAAAACACCAGATCAATTGTCTAGCAAAATGGACATAACAGTTACTCCGAGCAACTTACAGAGGCATAATTTACAAAGGCACAATTACTGCTAAAAGCAAATAGAATTAAAACAAAGAATATCATACCAACATTAATAGTTTGTACTTTACATTTCCATGGTCCAGAAAGTATTATTTACACAGATTACTCAACACCATTTACCGTTTTCCCCAAACAGGAAGCAAATGATGACATTCTCTCAAAAAACATTGAATGTGGTCAAATGAATTGCTTTCAACATTCATTTGTCTCTATTTGCAGGTCACTTAGTATATGACACTTCAAAGATTCACTTACCTTAATACAAACTGGTCTGCTAGGGAGCCTTCCGTAAGGGAAACGTGAAAGGTCACAACATCGCCTTCTTTTACAGGACTAAGGGGTAAGTGGATCATGATGTTATCATCTAGCCTCAGTGCAGATTGCTTTAATTTGTCATGATTTGGGTAAACCACGATGCTACCAATCCTCTCCATAGCCGGCAAGGCCTTGTGCTCAATATCGTCACCTGCATCGATATTGTTTTCCCATGCTGCATCCTCAGGAGAACATTCCCCATCCGCTGCATAAATCTGATAGAAGAGCTCCACAGTAATCCCTTCCAAGGAGGCCATCTGCTCTGAAACCAGGGGTGGAGGGGAGCTGAACCAGCTAGGAGACAACTCCAGCTCTGCAACACATAATCCGAGGTGGCCTTTCAACCTGCAGCTGGCCACCACTTCTCTAGACTCCAGGAAAGCAAACATCTTCACGCAAGGCAACGTCTCCACGGAGCTATAGTCATCCCAGTCCTTCCCCGCAATATAGAACAAGGTTTGTATTTTAGGTTTGTTGGAATATATTGAGCTTTCAAGTATGTGCGATTTTAATTTCCAGTTAAAAGTGAATTCGTCTGTGAACCCAAAAGATGCAGTAGTCAGCATGAGGTCCAAGGGCACAGGCTGTTCAACAGAAAAAGGTCCATACGTGGCGTTTAAGATGGGGGGCAGTTTGGCTTTGTATATAAAGAACGAATCCACCCTGGCCTGCAAACTGGAGTTCCTCATGATGTCCTGGTTGGCTTCCTTGAGGAAGAAGGAAACGTCAGCGTTGCAGATGCGGGGGCTCGCGGGGAGGTACGTCGGCAGGTTGGCAAACCTCTGCACGCTGTCCATGACTCCTCCTCGGCTCTCCGCCACTGCAGCCCAAAACAAAAGCAAACAGAGAGCCCGCTCGAATGCTTGCTCAGCAACCCCACCGCTCATCCCGAACGCAGCAGGTTGCCAGAGACCATCCCCACAAGCAGCAAACACCAAATAAAGTGCTGCTGCTGCAGCGGAATAAGCATTTTTACCAAAAGCTCATACACTTAAAATATCCCATTATACTGGCTGCACTGCTCCCTTGCCACCTTCCCCCATCTAAAACCAGCTTTAAAGTCATTTAACAAGTTCGGGATGAAGCAGGAAGGGGAGATGGAGCAATAATGCTGGGGCTTGCACTAGTTTCCAATTTTCTTACTAGTTTCATTCTTTTATAGCCAAATCCAACTTAAGACTTGTTCCCATGCACGTTTCTATTTGCAGATGAGTAGACAGCAAAACAAAATGTTTTTCTTTAGATATTTCTTTAGACTAACATTACTAATGCACAATGCATAATAGGCTGAGATTTGCAAAGTCACAGCAAAACTAAGCTGGGATTGATAATTTGACTGACAATGGATAAAAACTTCATATTCTTGAAACCAAAACATTTCATACAAAAAATACAGGTTTTGATAGAGGTCTCAGTGGACTGGACGTACAGGCAAGGGTAAACTTGAGCAAAGGACGGGAATCTTTTATGTGCAGAAGGTTCACAAAGGCATAGGAGGATATTTGGTTTAATTCCAGCAGAGAATGAAACACATTTGGAGCTCACAGACGCTGCTCTCGCACACAATGGTCAATCCTCCAGCCAGCACTAGAGCAATTTTTCCTGGGCAACAAACATTCCAGAGGGAGGGATGTATCAAACAGAAGTCTGCGACTTGGGTCTATCTCTAATTAACAGTGAGATTTATCCTACCAGGGATGCAATTCTAACAGAAAGAAACGGTGGGTCTTTTAAAAGAACAATTTACAAAATATAGAGAAAAAAATAAATAATTAAATAAATAAAAGCAGGAAAGCAAGCTCCTGAGACTGACACAGGAGAAACAAAACGAATTGAAAGGATTAAAATGTGCAGTGGTAACGGGGGAGCAGGAAGAGCAGCGAAATTCATTGATGCCAACTCCAACATCAAAGTCACCAAGTTTGGAGTCCCGAGACCCAACTTTGCTCCCGCAAAAGCTCAGGCAGGGACGGGGAAAGCTGCTTTGGTGATGACAAGTCAAACGCAGACAAGCACCTTCCCAGATTAATTAATTGTAGATAAATCCAGCTACATTTGAGAGCAACACTTTCAGGACGTGTCATTTATCATGAAAACGGGGCTTCCATACAGATAAGCAAAGGATCTGGAGCAGCAGGAAAAGCCTCCAATCTCCAGGAGAGCAAAGCTTGACTCTTCCCAAAACGCACCAGCCTAAAGAGGAGATTTAAACACTGACATCATTCCAGAGACTAAAGAAAACTGAAAGTGAGGCAAAGCTTAAGTACATTTGTGTTTACATTATAGCTTTCCCCTCTTCCCCTTTATGCAGATATTTTATTTCCCTCGGGACCTGATTTACAGGAACTCTAAAAGGGATGGCTTTCCCTTCCCTCGGTTTCATTACAGTGGCAAAATTCAGTGCCTTTTTTTGAGAACTGGTGCGAGGCCTGGGGTATCAGCCCACTATAACTCAAACAAAATGAGACACAAATTTTGTCTGAGAGCTTATATGGGCGGCCATAAACACCAGGAGACAGCGCTAGCCTTTGTCCTAGAACCAGCCTGCAACAAAATATGATATCTGAATTTAGTAGCGTTTTATGGTGCTGGAGGAACATCCAAGAAGAAATACTTCCCTCGATGGCAGGCCAGCACCCGCCTTTTTAATTCGGCAAGTCAGCGCCACGGCATCAATCTCCCCACGGTACCGGGCAGGAACGGGCCGCGCTTCCAGCTCTGCGATGGGCAACAAAGCGACTGATAAATCACCCGCTCCATTAATAACCGCTTCGGCGGGATCGAGAGGGCAGGACGCTAGAGCAGAACATGGGGCAACATGAACATTAGTCCTAATTATGGGGCAAAGAGGAGCAAGAGGGGAGGCAAAGGGGGTGAAGGCTGCACACCAACATCCCTAGGGCTGCTTCCAGACCGGCCGCTTCTCCAGATGCTCCTTTGGGATCAGGGTGCGAAGGGAAATACCACAGGCTCGATCAGAGCTCGGGATGTTCAGCTAAGAACAGGTTTGCAGAGGATGGTTTGCCCCTTTTGAAACACCTCTATCTGCACCAGCCGAAAAACCAAACACCCGGAGGGACAGGTCAGCATCACAAGATCTTGTCCCTCTCGCTTTGTGCCCAAACCCCCTTCCCCTCCTCTCAGCCAGGGGCCACCCTGCAAACTTGGAGCCCGCACGTGCAGGAGCAAACCCGGAGCCTGCAGGTGGAGAGGCAAACCCATTCCCGATGTTCCCGAGGAAGCAGAGGGAGGAAATCGCAGTGCACAGCCAGCCCCACAGTGCTGGCAACAGGGAATCTCCCCTCCGGATCAGCTCATCCCTTACATGGAACTTGCTTTCTGTTGTCTCGGAAATTCTCATTTAACCATAAAAAAAATATCCACCGTTTTTGTTTTAAATCTAGATATACCAGTTGATCCTGGGCTGGAGACAAAATGCAGCACAAAACTAGGGCACATGGAAGCCCCTGGCTGTAGATCACGCTGTGCAATAAAAGCCTGATACTCACCCAGCACAGAGCTTCCTCCACGCTACATTTCTCACATTTCATAAACTCTAACAAGCAAAACAAACAGCCTCCTATAACGCAGCAGTGGCAACGGGAGGTCAGCATTAGAAACTAATGCTTCTCTATTAAGCTATAATGGGGAGGAACACCTTAAAATTTATCTTTCAATAACTGAAGACAAAAATACTCTTTTTGGAGCATAAAACCAAATTTCAAATCTAAATCTTACCTCTAGCTCAGCTAATTACTTACCAGGAACTAAGTTTCTAATATCTTAGTAATTCAGAAGTGGGAGGTGTGAGAAATAGGAAGTGCTTAAAATATGCAACTTTTCCAATATTTTCTTTCCTGAAAACAAACAAGAAATCCAGCCCTGCACCTGTGAAAACTGAATATGAGAAAATTGGGTTTTGCAGCAGCATCATCAGAATTGCAGCATGAGATCATATAGACACTCCTCTTTTTCAAAAAGAGGAATAATTTCAAGTAATGCGGTGCCAGTAAGTGCTGTGATGTTATCCATGACTCACGCAGAAGCAATCAATGCCTTGTCTGTATAGGAGAAAAATCACCAGCCCTTCCCATCAGTCCTCACTGCAGGCCATAAAGACCAAACTATACATGTTTTCCAATATAAAAAAAGGCTCTATTCATAACAATTATTTTGCTCTGGAAATACAGGCATTATCCTAGAATAAAAACACATTATACCCCAGAACTGAGTCTCTCCACATGGAAAGCTATTCTAGAACTGCTAAATTGCAGCAAACTAATTAATTCTGGAGTAGCTCTGTAGGTCATGTCTATGCACGCAAGGGCTAAGAGCTAATTATTGCCACGGGAGGAGACACGTGGTGATTCGTCCCATGGGGAGACTGTCCAGGATGGCACCTGCCCGCAACCCTTGCCCAGGTACAGCCGGTGACACTGCAAAGCGCAGGTTACTCCAACTCTTAAACCTCCTGCAAAACAACGACGATCACATTGCAGAAATTCACCATGAGATGAGCCTCGTGGGCAGCACAAACAGGACAAACTTGGGCTAAGCCAAGTTTTTAAGACGCCTGGGTGAACGCCCCATTCATGCCAATACTGATTCATTCAGCAATAGCAGATTGATAAAATAACCACACAGGGTGGACAGGCCGGACCCACATCACCATCTACCTCCCGCATTCAGAGTCCATCCTGTGCATTTTGTGCAGGCTTTTTTTGCCCCTCTCCTTAATATCACCCCACCAAGGAATAACTTCTAGCATCCAGCATCCAAAAGCAGCCTTAATCCTTTCAGCATCAACTTAGCTACACAACGAATCTCCCTGGCACAGGGATGGGAGAGGGACTGATAACAGAATCGCTTCAATTGCAATGAAAGAATTTGAAGATACAAATGATACTGCAATAAATAGCTAAGAAAGGCTCCCAGTACTGTTATTTTTTAAACAATAATTTAAAAGTCAGACCAGTTGTTGTCAACATATAAAGAAAATGTAGCAAAAGATAGGATGATAGGACCCCTTTAAGCTTGCTGCATTCTCTTTTTACTTATCTCAGCTTGATCAAAGGATGGAACAATACTCAGAACCATTTCACAGTCCACACTCTCAATCTCAGTTACACGTTTGTAGAGATAGAGATTCACTTTGTAAAATGTTGCTGGCCAAGCAGCTTTTGAAAGACCAAGGTAAGAAAAAGGACACAATTAAATATATATATATATATATATATATTCAATCTAAACGGCCAAAGCTGAAGAGAACTTAATTAAATTTTGCAGGTTTTGGACAACGTCTCAAACACGTATCTTTAGATGGCTGCATCCAGCTTGTGCCGCTGGGTTCCCTGCGGCTCTGCGTTCTGGCCTCCCTCACAGCAGTGACCCCATCTCCTTTGAGACGGGTCTCTGCACCCAACGCACTCCAGGCTGCCCCCTCAGTGCATCACGAAGAAGGTCCCTCCAGAGCTCATTTATCCTCCCCTGGACACTTGTATCTCCGCAGGTGATAAATCACCCTTGGGAGGAGTCTCCATCTCCACGGGCTCCAGGGCGCTAAAGGGGCCCTGCTTGGACAGCCGTGTCTAGGGACAAAGGAGTGTCAGCCCTTCCCTTCCTCGCTGCAGCTTCTCCTCCTCCTCCACTTGATTTCTCTTTGCCCGTCACCCCTCTGCTCCCAGAAAAGCATCCCCTTTCTCAGAAACCCTTCATCTTCTGAAATACCTATTTCTAAATGCAAAATTAAACCACACATAAGATGAAACCCTGCTAAAGCCACAAGTTGACTAATAAATTGCACTGTGCTCCAAAGTCAAGTGCTTTGCCCGCGCATCTTAGCAAAAATATTAAGTTGTGTGTGTGAAAGTTTATGAGCTGCTGCTTACTGTATTTTTAGCTTGCATTCATTCTGCACAGTCACCCATACTGAAAGACATGCATATAGCAAGGCCACCTACAGATAGTAATAAAACTGTACTGTCTGAAAGGCTGCCTATAAATCTTATTAAAGTAATCCCCTCCCTGAATCCAGATTATTACATTCACCTTTATGGCAAAATAAAAATTAATTTTCTCAGCTATAATAAGTGTATGATAAGAAGGCAACACTTGGGACTAAATAAAGATTATAATTAACTCCAACTGAATAAATCTAAATTTAGCTGGGCCTAGCAATTTGTTTTCATACACTTGCTTCAGCGGCTGCATGAATAGGCATGACAGGATTAGCATCCCAGGCCAGCTCCAGCGCTCCTGGCCTAGAAAGGAGCGTGGCAGAGTGTAATCCAATACCCAAAAGGCCTGAAGATTAATTCAGGGCTCTCTATCAGCAAAAGTTGGGAGAAACAGACTAAAACAGGAGGCAGAGCAATGCCGTTGGGCTGGCAAGGAGAGCACAGCGTGCTGGTCTCTGCGGGAAGCGCTGCTCACCGCACGCTCTGCATCAGCGCTCACGGACACGGCTCCGTCCCCCGGAGCACGTCCAGGGCAGCAGCCCTCATCCCGTCTCTCCTCGCTCCCGTGCCATCCAGCACCTGCTTTGGGCGCGAGGAGAAACGGGATACGGGCCCGGGGTCTGACCCGGGACGGCCACTGCTACCCGCTCCGCTCTCCTTCAGCCCTGGGCTGTAAAACACCTGCACAACAGACTGGTGCTGCGTAATGCAAGCCCCTGCAAGCACACAAAATGGGAGAAAATAAACATATCAAGCAAATAAATACGCAGAGTTTAAGTTTTTTCAGTTAGAAATGAAAAGCCCTGTGGTAGCACTATATACAGCAGGTCAGAGATTTATTTTCTGAGAAAAGAGACTCCGCTTACAAAAGGATGAGGAGCTGCCTCATTAAGGCACTGCCTCATTATCTGGCCCACTCTGGGAAGATGCCGGCTAATAACTTTATTACTGGAAGGGAGGAGCTCAAACGTACTTATCAAACAGGCCGTGTATCTACGCAGCCGGGGGACAGCGCGCAAAGTGGAGCAATAAAGTCCCTGTGCTCCTTCCTCCGATCCCACGTGCAAGCCCGAGCAGGCACCTGATTTGCCTGCATGAGAAAAATTTCTCAGTGATAAAGCTACAGCTGCACAGTTATTAATACCAGCAGTTTAGTTCAGCAAGCGGAGATATTTATTTCTGAAGACGACCGTCTTCAACTTAAGGGTGATGCAGTCTAAAACCAGAAAATACTTTTATGCTGAACTAGGAGTATGTATGTAACGTCCCGGACTGCTCTAACGCCTCCAATTCACCGTGCAAGGGGTTGACTCTCCCAAATAGGGACACCCTGCTCCCAAGCATCACAATACCAACATTTCTTCTTGAAACCCCCCAGTCTCAGCCCAGGCCCAGCAGCTGCTGCTAAATTTCGCACTACTACTAACATAGAGACCTGGCATCTTTGCAGCTAACAAAACAGAAACTTTATTCCACCATGAAGATCCCCTTTCCTCCAACTGCCACCGTTGCGTCAAGCCCTGGAAGGACCCGAGATGCAGGACATTAAACCTCTGGCATTCCTAAGTGTAGGAAGACCATTCTGGGTTTGTCTTGGAGGTTTTTATTACTCCCCCTGAACCCCGCACGATGGGAAACCTGCTAACTTAAGGCACCTGGTTTTATGGCGGACAGTGATACAAAAAATAGTTCCAATAAAAAAAATTTTTAAGCTCTCTAAAACACACCTAAAATAGGTTTTCTTGAAACATATTGGGGATGGTTTCACTATCTGCGAGTAATGTGCCCATCCCCTAACCCCATAAAATCTTTATGCCATCACGTATTCTATTTAGCAGTCTCTGTCCTGCTCTCACACACACATTTCCAGCCCAAGTCTTCAGTGTTATAAACATTTATTCAAACGTGCCTGATAGAAAGAGCTAGAAGTTAGATCAGCGAACGTAAAATATATTCCGCTAACACTATTTATGTGTTCTGCAAAGCATTTTGTGGTCCCATCTGCAGATCGTGCAAAGCTCAGGATGACAGAGGTGCAAGCCAGGTATTCATGACTTCCCAGGTCCTTCGAATTCTCTCCCTAATCTATCAGGTCTAAACTATTTGCTTTCCATTATGGAAAACAGGATCATTCCAACGGATGAAGGGCACAGAATAGATACTGAAGGTGAATCTGTGCAGAGAAGGCTGGAGCACGAAGCAAACATTTCTCTGGAAATGCAGGATCTTCCTTCTTTTAAAAGCCACACAGAAATGAAGTGAAAAATCTGCACGTCCTCCCCTCTGAGATGCCATCAACCCCATTCCATTCCCCTCTTTGGTGACCAAAGCAATAAAGCTGTTTTCAGAGCCGAGGTTCTTCAGCCCGTACTCCAGTTCCCCAGTTTCTTCGATGTCACCGGCAGCAGAGCCCACGCGTCGCTCCCGTCCCTGCATCGCAGCGTGCGGGAAGGCAGGAAACTCTCCGATCGCTTTCTCATTCAACAGGACTGTTTCTGCTGCTCAGACTGCCCGGCTGGGCTGCTCCGGGGCCCGCTGGCCGGTTTGGTTTCAAGCAGAGGTTGATACGGCTGCTAAGAGCCCAGGGAAGCGCTCCCTGCACCGCATGCACCAGCAACCAGGAGTCGGGCCTGCCAGGTACCATGGGGGCCATTAGCACACCAGGGAAAGGTGATAAAAGCGGCAGCTGAAGGGACAGAATCGCAGGGACTATTTCCAGCTAAACAGAAGCACAAACACACCCATGAGCTGGAGTTTCTATTCTGGTTTCCCACAGGGAGAAGTCACCTCTAGGTCTGCTCGTTTTGAGCATCCTGGCCCTGCACAGGCTCCGGTCCAGGGTCCTCCTGGCTTCCAGGAGGACGTCGGGGCTCCCAGGATTGCCAACTCCTGCTCTTCCTTCTCGCTACCAAGGAAATTGTCCTTAGGGCTACTTGCTGCTTCAGAACAGGTTAGGAGAGGGCTCCGCACGGCCATTATGTGAAGCAAAACTCATCTTCCCGCGGTGATATTGCATAAAGAGCAGAAAACGAACGTGCGCACGGAACGCGTGCATATATTGACCACACAACAGAAAGGGGCCTTAAAGGGGGCACATCCACTAAAGGCACCAGATGGCTGCAAAAGTAAATCTCAAATAGATGCTCCAAACCATTAGCGAGCCGGGAAATATTTGTATTCAGTGTCAAAACATCGATGTCACACAGAGCCAAGAGACTGACAGGAGAAAGGTGAGGATTTATGTTAGCTGAGGTCTATCTGTCACAGAGATAGGAAGGCTGAGAGCGCCCTTTTATTAAAATCACTCTCCTGCTACAGATATTGATCTAAGCAGCTGAGGTTCAATAGCAAGCGCAGCCCCATCTCCCACCAAGCTACTCTCGAGTACAGGAGCCCTCGTGCTCCCTACGAGCCCCAAAGCACCTCCCGAAGCTCCAGGAATCCCATTGCGCTCCCCAGCCCCTGGTGTGGGCTGCCCACCAGCAGGACATGCTGCTCCCGGGTTAAGTTCACCAATAAAATAATCATAAGGGAGAAATGCAGTGATAACAGCCTGGCTCACCTCTGTTCAGACCATAATATATATATATTTTATATATAATATTTCTTGAGGATCCATCCTTAAATTGGCCTCAACCTTTCTGATTTTCCCCTCTGGTTTCAGGCTTCAGCCCCAGGATGTGGTTGACTCCTCCACGCCTCTCCCTCTGGTCCCACATTTTAGCACAGGTTTTTGAAAACTCCAACTTGTGACCATGGTCAATGGGCCAAAGTGTTAAGTTAAAATGAAGCACAGGGTAATAAAGTGATGTTCGAGCCTATCTACATCTGTATTCTCACAACCACGTATCATAGACGCATCATTTTAGAGTATTTCTGGTTCTCCTCACAGAAGCTTTTGCCTTTGATGATACCAAAAAAATTCTTTGCATGAGGCAGGAATTAAAGAACATTAAAATGTTGGCAGTTTCTCCAAAGGAATCAGCCCGAAAACGATAAAGTTCCTCCAGAGCCTTGGGCTTTCACCAGATTCTCATCCTGCTGTTTAGAAGCTCTTGGAGGAAACAAGGTCCAAACGGATGGCCCCAAAGGCCGAGGAAAGCTACAAAAGCAGCTTACAATAAAACCCCTGTAAAGTTGTTATGAACACGGCTGTGTCTTGAATGCACAGAAAATCCTTTGTGTTACCAGCACTCATCCATATCCCACTGTGACTTTAATCCTGGGAAGAGTTTGACACCCATGGCCATCCATAGCCACAACGGGATGCGGCAAAACCAAACACCCGGCCTACCCAGGCTGGTTTAAGATTCTCCTTGTTGTTTCCCATGGGGAAATTTCCTGTCCAGTTTCAGGACAGAGGCGCACGAGGCCGTGCAACCTCTTAGCCATGTTAGGAAACGAGGCCAAATGAGAGCTCTGTGGTCCTACGGATTCGCCCACGATTAGCTCAGTGATATCCGAGCCCCTTTCCTGAGCCCAGTCTTTAACCTGCACTTTGCACTGCTCTGAGGCAACCAGTATTACACTAACTAGGCTCCCAAAGCAATATGTGCACTCGCACTCTCCTAGGAACAGCCGCCCGCTCCTGGCTCTGCAGTTCAAACATCATTAAGTTATCAATTTATATCAGCCTCTCAAAGCAGAGCAGCGCACACACACATCAATTCTTTCCTCCCTAATGGTAACTCCTGTTTTTTTTTTTCCTCCTACCCAAAATAGCCAGAACAAAAGTTCCTGTACTCTCTCATATGCCTTTACTTAATTCAACTTTCTATTTTTGCAATGACAACAGCCTCGAGCAATTCCATTAATTTGTGATGCAGTAAAAGGGCTCTGCATTCCTGGAGCAGCTCTGACCTCCTCCCGCTCCCTCGCTTACCGAAACGGTCCCATCCAAGCACATCCCGGCGTCGGAACAAAGCATATTTTTTCCACACTTGACTGCATTATTTTAAGTTTTCAGTGCACATTTGACATATTTTACAAATTCATGGCAGATGCTGTCAGAAAGGACAAAATAACCATCCCTCGGTAGCACTTTCCTCTCCCCGCGGTGCTCCAAGGCTGCAGCCCGTCACTCCTCAGAGCAGGACGAGCTGCAGCTTCACGCGGATTTCCTGGGTGCTGCCGCCCCTGCCGAAGAGCAGCTCCGAGCTCCATTTCCTACACACGAGGAAGACTCCCAGCTGCTCCGGAGGGAGCCGCTCTAGGAGCTCTCGTCAAAATTTTGGTGTGTAAAGAAACACATAAGCCATAATAAGGTTTCACATTGTGAAGCACCAAACGTGGTTATCTTGGTGGCAGATAATTATTAACTTAGAGGCAGAGAATAAAAATTGTCAAGCCAAAAAAAGCAAAGTTTGGTCTCTGTGGATGAGGCAACACTTGCTGTGTGGTTCACTAGTGCTAGGATGTGGAGGCAATAAAAGATAATGAGCATCAGCAGACGGCATTCTCAAACACGTCGAGAGGAGTGATCTGGATGAGACTGGAGGTTGCCCACAAGGCAAGAATCTAATTCACTCCTTGGTGACAAGGCAGTTACACAGCTGGGCAGAGGGGCTGAGGCCCCTGGAAAGCCTGAGAACAACATTTGCACACCAGGAACATTAGCAGCCCTTGTCAGCTGTTCCAGTAAAACGCAGACATGCAAGAAATACAAGCGGAATTTGGACCAGTAATAGCTTAGCACAGAGGCTGGAAAGCCAAAGCTAGAAAAAAATAAAAAATAAAAGGTTTGTTTTCCTGTATTTTACAGATGATTATGAACCTCTGCTACACCTTGACTTGAGCTGCTGGCTAGTTGCCATCAGAAAGATTAATCTGCTTCTCTCTCTTCTACCCTCAGCTTCTCTAGTTTTGGGAGTGGAGGAAAACGCACACAAGCACAAAGTTTCAAACTTGCAATTCTAAAGCTTAGATTCCATTATCCTAGAGATAACATATAATTCTATAATGATATGTAATAAATTATCAGTTGATCTCATATCAGCAAGTTCAAAGGGACCCCAGCCAGCTGCTGCTAAAATAAGCATTTGCCAGAGGCTGCAAGAGCAGGAGGAGGAGATGGGAACTGAAAGAGACGTAACGTGCTCCGACTCTCGGCTTGGCCAGACTGTCTGAATCCCTGATACGAAGGGGAACATTCCCAAATCAACCTGCTCTGGCCTGAGCGCAGTCTTTGCAGTTGACTCAGGCTAAAAGGAGAGGAGATTTTCCAACTAGAGATGCTAACAAGAGGGGAAGGTCGTCACCGGTTAGTGCTGCCCAGGGGACCCAGTTCAGCGCTTGATTTGAGCCCCGTTTGTCAAGCCGAGAGCAGGAAGCAGGACTAAGCTCAACGCGGGGACTAGGAGCACTCGGCTGCACCAGCCCTTTCCTCCTCCAGCCCCATTTATACAGACACAGGATCGGAGACGGGATGCACAGATTGGACTCGGAGAAGCAAAAATCACCCGTCACTTTGTTCCCTTTGCATGTACTTGCATACGCAGCACTAATACACAGATTACCCTCCATTCTTCGTTAATAAACATAGCTATTTACAAATTTTTTTTCCATAGAAGCTTCTTTAATAAATGCAGAAATTGACTCCGGTGACAACAATTTGTTTCCCTCAAACAGACATAATTAAAAGTTTCCTGACATGAAAAGGGAGAGAAACCTGGGCAGGAGAGCCACTAAACTACTGACACCACTCAGATTTATGTCCTTCCTCTGAATCCAAAGACACACTCACGGCTCCACCTCACACTGGAACACACAGATTTTAAGTCAGATAACTAAGAAAGCCAAGACCCCATCACAAACGCAGTATTTCTTAAAAATATTGCAAAAAATTCATCTTTAGTTTTCAGGGAAGACCTCAATCTTGCTGCCAAATTAGCCAGAAAGCAAAGGCATCTTAAAAAAATAAATAAAAAGGAAAGAAAGGGAAATGCAGCCAGGACAGACAGTAAAATACACAGTTAGCTGAATTTCTGAACTTCGGACACTGACTGCAGTTCTGTATCTGAAGAAAGCTAAATAAATAAAAATAACAGAAGTGAAGTGTTATGGAGTTGTCTTTGCTCTAGCATATAACACCCATTTCTATCACCCTTTCCCGATTAGCCAAATGAAGATCAATGTATCCATAAAACTCAATGACATGTTAATGCAAACCTTAAAAAAGATAAAATGCCTTTTATCTCAGTCTTAGGAAAACCTAATAAAGAATTAACAGTCCATGAAGCCATGGAATTTCACTCAAGGCTTTACTTCATACTAGGACTTCCTACTCTATTAATTTTTACCGGACAGGTTTCCCCAGGCTTTGGGACGTGTCGGTTCAGTTGTACACTGATATTAAAACTGGGTCTATATTTTCCATCAGAGGGGGATATAGACCTCGCTGCAGAGTTCCACATACTTAAAATACAGCCAAATAGGCTCAGCAGATGACAAACGTTGACTTCAAGCAGCTGTTGACACAGATAAATTTGCCAAAAAGGGGGAAATAAATATTGATTTTGATAATGATCTTTCTGACGGGTAATGCATTCACGAGCCAAGGCCCTCACGGCTTTTTACACCTGCAGGATGAGCAGTTTGGATCAGCGCTTCTTTGCAGCATCACCGTGTTTGTACCCAAAAAGCAGCTGCCAAGAACACTGAATCTTTACAGGGAGAATTCAAGCACATCAGCCCAGGATTTGCTCCAGATGTTGCTGTGGGCGCTCGTGAACCTTTTGCCCCGGCCAGCTGATGCACTGCTCCAGTGTCACCTGTATTTATTTCCACTGACAAACGTGTGGCAGGAAGACCAAAAACTCCAAACGCCAGGACGTTAAATCAAGTTAAACCCAGAACCAAGTTAAATCCAGAAGGGAACCCAAAGGGTTACAAAGTTGTTTGCAAAGAGCCTGAATCCTGCAGCCTGCAAGGACAGCACAGACTCTTCCCACTGCCGCAGAGCTGGGAGGTTTCCCTGGGATGTCCAGGAAAGGGGCCCTGGCGCTCGGGGTCCCTGTGTGAACCCGCAACGGGGAGGAAAGGGGCAACATTCCCGCAAGGAGAAGGCACCCAGGACAGGCAGGAGGGAGCAGGACGAGTGGAGAGCAAAGAGAGGGCAGCAGGAGCGGGAAGCAAATAGGAAGCAGAGAGGAAAATGCGGCCGTGCGCAGTGTGGTTCAGACCTCCATCCTGTGCTACCCGGCGTGGAAAACCCCACCACCAGGTCCCAAATCTGCTGATAGCCCCTTCGGAGAGTCCCTGCTTCCAAGACTTCTTTAGAAAAGCTCCATACAAACTTGCAAAGCAAACAAAAAGTAAACAGACCTACTTGATGCAAAGCAAAAATCCTGCCCTGCACCTTTCAAAGACACCTTTGAACCTCCCCATCGCCACTGAATTTTAGATGAAACAGAGCCAAACACTCACAGACAACAGCCTATAAACGAACGGCCCCTCACAGCTCTCAGTTCACGAGCGTGCGAAGCTGGAGCTTGAACATGGAAAGTGAATCAGCTCAGGAGGGGGAACTTGTCAATCCAAGCTCCCAATGCAAAACCCCAACAAAACTCAGGTTTAACCTCAGCAGTGACCGCCCGTCACAGCACGGCACTTTGACTGCCTGTCAGCAGCCTGCTCTGAAGAACAAGGAGGCTGCAAAAGTCTCCCTGAAACTAAGGAAAAAATGTTCCCGAGTATTATGGACCCATCAAGGCTTCCCAAAGTCTGTAGGCAAATGAATTCTCAAAAATCAAGCCATGGAGAAGAAACAACACAGGTTAACATACAGATACAGCTTCCATAATGCTCTTCAGTAGGTCTTGCACACAATTTCTCAAGAAATACTAGTCCACTGACAGATCCTACTAGGATACGAGGTTGCACACACAGACAGATCGCAGGTTTTTCCCAGCCTTGGGCTCCCAGGAAGCTGGGTTGTCCAGTGAGCAGCTCTGCAGCACATTTGGAAAAGCGGAAAATTTGGAGCGACTTCAGCCAGGAATATCCCAGACCAGGGCTCCCCAGTCTCCACCGACTCTAGAGGAATGTGCAAGGGAATTGGTGTTGCAAGGAAAAGGAGATGTCTCCTCTCACGCCTGCATGTTCTACTGGCCTTTAACGTGAGCCACAACAAGGTTGTCTCAATTGATTTAATCAATTTAAACACCTGGTTAGCCCTAGATTTGGCCAGCCCCTACACCAGTCTCTTCAGAGGCTTCTTGTTTGAACCCAAATAGGCAAGAGATCCGCAGGAGATAACCCTGCTCGAAACAGAACGTGTTTGTGGTTTTCTTCGGGAGCATTAGCCTCAGAAATGTGGTATATTTATTCATGCAGTTAATTGGGTAGATTCTAATAAAACCAATATAAAAATAGATTAAAATATCTATTCATGCTTGCAAGAATAGGAGTAAAAAAGAAAGAGAAATTTAACTGATCAATAGCCTCATCTAGCTCTTTGGCTGAAGAGCTAAAAGCAGTGTTTCTAGTACGTACAACTTGCAACAAAGACCCCAAAGAACTTATTTTCCAAAAGCAGAAAGTATCCCAAAACCTTTAAAGGTTTAAATCAAGCTGCACCTTTGGAGAGTAAAAACATCCCCCCAGAGTGGGAAATGGAGCCCGGGAGGTCTGGGCTCCTGCAGCTCCGCTCAGGGCAGGCGCCCAGGGCTGGGAGCAGCCGTGGGAATGCGGTGGTGACAGCGCCAATCCATGTCCTGCCACGGATCCCCGGAATGCCGACCCCTCCGGCCGCGCGAGCACCGAGCTCCCACTGCCCTCGCACCCTGCCGTTCTATCAATGAGAACCACAAAGGTGCTAAAACCCAGTTTTCGCTGCACTTTATCACACCTTTACCTTAAGCAAAAATTGATTGTGTCTCCTTAACAAATTTCCAGCACAACAAACCAATTAGCGAGGCTCATTAATTTTTCA
This sequence comes from Crypturellus tataupa, assembly GCA_034781795.1. NCBI lineage: Eukaryota > Metazoa > Chordata > Aves > Tinamiformes > Tinamidae > Crypturellus > Crypturellus tataupa. The sequence continues at coordinate 3,651,335 of JAWLRI010000333.1, read as the reverse complement.
TGCATGTTACTAATGTACACGAGTGCGGCTGACCTTTCAGTGACGAGCGCAGCATAAATTATGGCAAACTTCACTGTCTTCACCTGCTTTGCTTTGATTTACAGCAGTCGCAGCACATTTTCCAAAAAGCAGAGCATGACTTTTCAGAGCCAACTTCTCCCTTCTGCCACCTAACGCCCAATCACCCCTACCTGCTCCCACCTGGGAACTACAAAGAGCTTGTAGAAAACACCTTTATTATTATTATTATATTAAGATTTTCTATCGCTACTGAGGAAGATGCAGGACATGCTGCTAACATATGGATGCAGCCATTAAATCAGTAAAGCAGAAATAAAAGAATTTAGGAATAAAATGAAACTTCTGCCTGAGTAAGGACCTCTGAATCAGGCAGTAAATCTGCCTGGCACATTTTTCCAGCGTCACTGCACACCTATTTGCTCCTTGCAAAGCTCAGCATTGATTTTTAAATGTTTTCATTCACACTTAGGAGCTTTCCAGGATTGGACTTGATTCTTCAATATTATCTGAACAGCAAAACTCAGGAATAGATTGCCTGGGAGCACTGCAGGGTCTTCAGCACCTGGAGTTAACCCACGTCTTCCTACATGGAGTCTTTAAGGACAGTAGGACAAACGTCTATGAGGAGCTGTGTAAGTATGGAAATATGTAGAGCTGGGGTTCCTTTGGGGCAGATGGAGGAATTAAACAAGCCTTTTAAGTTCCCTCCCAGTCCCGCTTTCCTATGACCACCCTCTGACCCCAAGAGAATTAAATGCGTTAATCTTGGCCCTTGGGAACACCAGCAAGATCTCTGCAGTCAGGAACATGAGGGGTTATGCCACCCTTGGTCATCTCTCCAGAATCCGGTTATCTCCAGGCTCATCTCAAAGCTGATCCATAAAACACATGGAATTTTTCAGGTCTAACTAGTCACCACAATGTACTGTACAAAACCAAGAGCAGCTCTTCAGAAGCTGACATATTTCTAGAACAGTATTTTCTGCAGCTAATATAGTCTGTTTGCAACATTAGCCTGTTCAGCTCAAGACTCAAAATACACATATACTCGTCTATGCACAAACCTGAGACTCAGAAAGACAAAACGACAGACTTTAAGGTGTATTCCTAGTGTATTATTACATGTAAATATTTAATGCACAAATACAGAATGCAAAAGAGACTGCCATTCCTCTGGCAGGACATTCTCTGCCATTCCTGATGCAGGACAAAACGAATATGCCAGCACTTACAGTGCCAGCACTTCAGTGAGCACAGAGCTGAAGACAACCCAAAGATGCAAGCAAGGGAAAGACAGATTAAAAAGCCACATTCAGCATCAAGAGGAAGGAATTTCCTCACAGCAAAGCAACTTCATAATTCCTTTCTTCAAACCTCACTCCTTATATTTCCCTACCTTGGAGACTGAGTTTTGCAGCCTGCTGAAATCCCTTCTTATTTGCACAAGACATGGTATCAGAGAGGAGCATCCTTGCCCTCCAGCAGACCGCAAAACTGCCTGTTTTGGCCCTACTTCTCCCTCACTGGTGTTCCCAGGACACTATGAGCACAGCTGGGAGCCTGGATAGACATTTGCCACCAGAGTTTTGGGGAAGCTCCTCTCCCATCTCACGTAAGGAAAAGCAGCCCCAGTTTCAGAGCAGTGGGGCAAGGGCTAGGAGCCCTCCTGAGAGTCACCCCACGGCCCCTGCAAAGCAAGGGACAGATTCAGCCACTTTGTGCCACTCTCCATAGACACCAAGGAGTTAAGAAACCCAACGCTTCATCTTCTGTATTATGTTACCTGCACCCCAACCCCTCTGCCTGCACCCGTGTCCCCAAAGAAGGCAGCCTCGAGCACAGCAACCTGAGAAAGCTCCCAAAGGAGACAAAAACTCAGCCTGAAAGGCAAGAACATCTAGTTCATTCCCTGCCCGCCCTCGGGAAGCTGTTTAACCTCCCTCCGGCTAACGCTTCAGGCGTTTCCAGCCTTAAAACGGGCATTCGCCGTGGGTATCAGCCACGCTCAGAGGGTTAATTTGCTAAAATACAGTCAAGTGGCACGTACCAAGGAGCATTATCCAAGTGACAAGTGCTTATGCATATTTTATGAAGCATCTTCAACCGTGGTTCAATGTATCCAAGAATACTTCTCAAAAATGGCAGATTCTGGAGGGGATTTGGAGAGGAAATAACATATAGAATAGGAGGACAGATGTTGCTAATTTATGATGCAAAGACTTTTTACTGAAAAGTGCACATTTTGCTTAAGATTTCTCCACAAAAGCTATTATAATGCTGATTTCCTCTTTAGAATTTCACAAACTCATCTCTATAAGAATTTGAGCTTGGCTCTAAAGTTTAGCTTGGATCAAAAGTTTGGATCAGAAGCAATGTCTGCAACCATCAATTAAGAAAAAAAAAAACCTCTCCCCCATTTGCCTACGTTAACAGTTTCCTTAAAAAGGAAGATTTTTTTTCCCCCAAGTTAAACAGAAGGCAGAAAGGTCAAAAATATTCCACAGGAATAAGAAAAAGATATTAAATGGCAACATATTTTATTTGCAAATTGCCACATCTTAGTAATGAGATCATTTGGGTGTTAGCCCTTTGGAATAAGTGTAATGGTTTAACCCAACTACTGTTTTTTTTCACTTTTAGCTTCTCTGTCAGTCGGGCCACAAAGTACTGACTTTGCCCAGGTCACAGCTAGTTTCTGCTCTCAGCTTTAACACATAAAAGAACTTGACTCGTTTTCAACGCAAATAAAGCTGCAAGTGCTAGAAAACCTTCCTAGTCTTGCACGGGTCACTGCTGGGCTTCACTACTGTATGTATATCTACAAGAAATCCTCCTTTTAATAATTGCACTTAGAGCAACTGGATAAGATACATGCTGGCCGTGTCCGAGCTCCTTCTGCCCATCCATCTGCCACCAGCACCAAGGCTCCTGGGACCATGTCCCACAGCTGAACACAGAACTGTGACACAAAGGTAACTAGTGGGACAAATAATTCATAGCACCACAAGCTAGGAAACCAAGGCAAGATTCTCTCCTCAAAATATTTGTGCTGTATTGGCTCAAGTACCATTCTACTGGTTACTCCTCTTGCCTTCTGCACCACAGGACAATCCTGCTTTTCCTCTCAGAATTGAAAAGCATTTTGAATCTGACTAACCTAGTTCTCCTTCCTTCCCCTGCTGCTCTCCCCCAAGAGTTTGGGGATAAAAATACGAGAAACATGTTCCTCATGTCCTACATACACGTTTTTTTCTGGTCAAAAGCCTCTCCATATGGGCACAGAGCTCCATCACTCCCCCACAGCTCTCCAGAGACAACACAAACACGCTACAGAGCAGGTTACTTTGTGCAAGGCTGCTGAAAACACCTGGGTTTCTGCAAAATCTTCCTTGTATGTAAATATTGGTTAAAAATAAAAGGGAGAAAACACTGGCTGCTGCTCCTGGCACTCGACTCGACCCTGCAGGCTCACGCCAAAGTGCAAATGAATGGCAGAGAATCGCCAAAACCTGACACCGGCCCAAGACCCGCATCCAGGATCCGCACTCCATCGCGGGACGGCTCCCGTTCCAAAATTGAGGCCACATCAGTATTTCGCATAAGGTGACATGAAGACAGCAGCAAAATAAACAAACCCTCAGGGTTGCCTCAGTCAATAGTTATAATGTAGGAATCTAGCTCTACAGGACCACAGCTGGAAGGAGAAACGGGGGGAAGAGCAGCCAGGGCTGGTAGCAGAGGGGATGTCACTGCAGCGACAAGGGCTGCACGAGTGCCCAGCCTCACTCATCACACTCGTGCTCAGCCGGGTGCAGTTACAGCCTTCCCACTCGCCCAGGAACGCTGCAGACCTGGTGTCCCCTTAGCAAGCAGCAACTCGTCCCTTCGTTTGCTCCATGCCAACCTGGGCATTTACAGCATGGGGTGCCCCGGACAGCACAAACCAGCTCATTTCTTCACTAGTTTTTCTTCTCAGTACAGTAATATCCTACAGCTAACCTTAACCAATGTTCTCCATGCAGCTCCGAATGAGGTTTCTGCTGCATTCCACAGCTGGAACGAGGCAAAGGCCAAAAAACTCACTGTCAGCCAAGGGATGTGATGCAGGGTGCCCTGGGTTTCTTTTAGTGCATAGCATGGTCCATGCTCAGATCACAGCTTTCCCTCACCACACCTCCAAAGGTGCTTCTGCAGACCAGGACTGTCCAGGTGGCCCAGGAAATAAAGCACAAGCAATTAGAGATGCCAGTGAAAGCGCGGATTACTTGGCATCACGCAGAAAGTCGCAGCCATGGCAGCGAGAGAAGCTCCATAATTAAATGGCAATCTATTCCAGCCGATACCCACGGCCACGGATCCTTCCAGCCCGGATGATTAATGACCGGCAGAGTTGAAAGCCATCGAAAGCCGGATCCTGAGCAGGCTGGGGGGGAAGAATGTTAATTATAGGTAGAGCTGAGACCTAGTCAAAGGGGAAGCAAAGGGGACTGGGGCATCTCCACCAGCGCTTCCTGGGACAGGCGCTGTGTCACCAGGTCACACATCACGGCCACCAGCCTGAAACCACCTCCCCACAAGCAGGTCCTGCTGCTGCCCATCCCGGGGACACCAATTCGGACCTGTTCCTACTGCCTGCTCCCCATGTTGGGGCATTTTAGGATAAGCCCACATGTTCCTGTATTTCATGCTTCTCCATTTCCACAGGCCCTTTTGGAGAGCGATTACCCTGCAGAATACTACCTCACCCATCCCAAACAAAAAAGAAAAAAAAAAAAGGGATAAATTCTATCTGATAAGTTGAAATTTCTGTATATTTGTCTGCAAAAACACTGCATTACAAAGACATGCAGCAAACAGCAATTGTTTATAGACTAGGTTATGTTTTTAACCGGCCACATCCTTTTATCAGCAACAACCAAGTACCCTTCAACTTGACATCCCGTTTGGCTTATGGCAGGAGAACCCAACCAAGTACCTTCTAGGCTTGCTCCTGCTGCACGGAATTCAAATAGCTCAATGAACAAAATGCAGTTTTGATGCCATTCATGCTATTCTCTTTTTTTTTTTTTTTTTTTTTTTTAAATAGTGCCACGTAAAGTGAAAAGGGGTTTCTAAAAAGTAACCAAACTTCTCAAAAATCCACAGTGATTACTGTGTATAAACAAGTCTCCAGATCCAAATACTGCTCAAAGTTGCATACTTTAAAGTGCATAAAAGGGAAAAAATAAATAAAAAATAAAGTCCAGATAATCTTCAGATTATGCAAGATATTGAAGCAGTGTTAAAAAGTGCCAAGCTTTAAGGACACAGAAAGAAAAGCGAAGATAAATCAGTTAACGAAGAGGGCCGAAGTGTGAGACTGCCTCAAGCAGCAGCTCTTGCATCAGACTGCTGGGACCTGGGACAGACACACAGAGCTCCAGAGAGAGAGGGAGAAGCCCCAAAAAACAACCCGGAGACAACAGATGCAGAAGGGAACCAAAAAGAAATAAGAAATGAGAAATAAGAGCTGGATGCTGAACCAGGGAGGAAGCATTTCCATGCACCCAAGGCAGCCCCGCACAAGCCTCATCCCCCCAGTGCCATCCCTCCCCATCACCATGGAACCGCTTCACCCTGCTCTTCCCATCACTTATTTCCCCTAGAAATGGCCAATTCCTGAGCAATATCCAAGCTTTTGTGCTCATTGCTTTCCATGCTCCTTTATCCCTTGCACCTCCCCAAGCCCATTCCAGGTTCTTCTGACACCTTCCCGTCAGATTCCCCCGGGAGCCTTCATTCCCCTCCCTCATTGAAGTGTTGTCATGGAAATCAGCCTTCCTCTCCACCTTACTGAAAGGCACTTAAAAACCCACCACACACACACACCCCCTCCTGCTTTATCACTTTTTATCACTTTTTCCCCTGATAGCAGCCAGCCCCAGCCCCTCTCCTGCTGAAACACGGGCAGAGGCTCTCGGGTCCCGCAGCTATTTCTGCCGGGCCTCAGAAGTTGGGCTCTGTTAGCCAGTAAATCCACATCCCAGCTCCCCTCGGCGCTCCTGGGGCACCTGCCTAACTGGGTTTGTGGGCACAACCGTAATATAACGTTAGTTTTGATTGCCGAGTGTTTCCTTCTCAGGCTTACAGCATCTCTACACCTCAGGAGACATCAGCTATCAACAGTGCACATTCATGAGCATCATTTTTTTTTTTTTTTTTTGGTATATGTATATACATAAGTGAGGTGTTAGTGCATTAAAGAAAAAAATGTTCCTGCTTACATAAAATAGAAGTAATTTTGCAGACAGAAGATTCTTTTCATTTCTTCAGGCCGGAGAAATAATTACTGAGAAACCCCCCTTGACAAACTCCCATGTCCAAGGCTGCCCTCTCGAGGGCAGACACAGGTCTAAATGCCCGAACTGGCTCCAAAATGGGGAGGAGGAAACACAGGTGCTCGGAATACAAGCGGGTGAAATGCTGCAGACAAGTCTAGCTGTGCTCGCATTGATGCGGTCAGGAGAAAGGCAGGGATTGGTTACAAGGTGCCATCAGCAAAACCAGGGCTCAAATTCCAGCATTTCAAAGCCCAAACCACCCACAGAGGCTCCGCTGAGAGCAGCCGCACTCGGGACACCCGCTGGGATCCCCGCGAGCCGACGGCGCCGACAGCTCCCCCAGCTCCCGCGGGCACCTCCAGAGCCCTGAGCTCTTGCAGCAGCCCCAGCTCAGGGTTAAAGAACCTAGAAATGCCCCAGTGAGCCCGAGACCAGAAAGGAAACCCTTGGTAAAGCCACAGGCTGATCCTAAATTTCTAAACCTGAATTCCTAGATCTTGAACGAGCGGCCTAGCGATGGGCTTTGGTCCAGTGATGCCTTCCCTTGCACGATATCCTTTCCTGCCCCCTTCACTTTTGAGCCTTCAACCCCAGCTCGACTTGATCCACTCGAACCTGGCGGGATGGGTCACGTCTGAGGAACATCAGGATCCAGGCTGGACATGCAGGATACCTTATACTGAAGCAAGCATCTTCATCTGCACGTTCAACTGGTACCAAGGCAAAAACAAGGATCAGCGCGAGGCCAAGGACAGATTTCAGCACTTTCTAAGACCAGCCTGCACAGAAAACCAGGATTGAGATATCCTAAGCCCAAGCAAAGAGGACATGGGCAGAATTCAGCCAAGACTAACGCCCCAAATACTCCCAAGGAAAGCAAGAAATCCGCTCCATGATCATCTGCTGACAGAGCCCCATCAAGTTACTAATTAGATGGTGTTTACAGTCCCTGTTTCATGGGATGTTTTTACTCTGATTAGTTATTCTGTCACCTGCAGAGTGCTAGTTAGCTGAACGCAAAGATGTCAACGGACTTAATCAAGGAAAGCAGCATTTCAGAGAGGGAATTGGGCAAGCTCTGTCCTGCTCATTGCTGTTATGTTGTTAATAACTTTCTTAAAATTTGAAGCTGAAAGCTAAAGAGAGTCAAGCTAGGTCAGTGCTCGGAACAGACACCTCCAAGGAAACGGATGAGCTGCAGAAATAGGTTATATTACTAATATTTTGCTTGACAAGAACGGCCCAGCTGGACATCACAGCTTCTGGAGGAGATGCAGAGCCAGGATCAGTGCTCCTGCAGTCCTGGGTTTTGCAGCACATCTCCTGGGAGGCAGCACACTCTTCCCAATTGTCTTGGGATTTCCAATGGGACAAGGCTGCTTCCCTCCCTCCCGGAGGGCCACCAGTCCCATCCCAAGACGGATGTGACAACAAGCTGTCCCTATGGACCCGACTTCCTGCGGGATTTGAGGCCGGGCCCTTGCACCATGCAAGCCAGGGGCAACCCACTGGAGACAGGAGTCTGTCTGTGCTGCTCCTAGAGAGCCCTGAGACATCAACACCGCCCTGGCAAACTGTGCCCAGCGCTACTGGGCCAGGCTAAGGCACCTCTTGCTCCAAACACCCTGTCGGATCAAGCCTGGCAGCCCAGGGAGGAGAGCGCCCCAGCAGTGACCCCGCTCCTCTTGCTCAGCACCTACAACCAGGGCAAGGTGCAAATCCCCATCACTTAGAAGGGTTTTTTATTTTCCTTCCTTTCAGCTTCCTAATCGCCGCCAGCCGAGCATGAAAACGCTGCCCTGCATTATGCAATAATCCATTAAGAGCAATGGGATTTTGCATAAACTGTGGGCTGTAATGAGCATTTTTCTCTCTGTTAAGGGGGAAAAAAAAAAAGACACAAAGCAAACAAAAACCGTCCTCTACGAGATGTTCACTCTAGCAGCTATTTGTCCCATTTAAATGCACCAAGAGTATTTGTGACAGAAGCAGAAACAGGTAGATTTGCAAAGCTGAGTTGTGCTCTGCTCTCTAGGAGCCACAAACACCTCTGCTCCCCAGCCCTTTACCAGCCCCAAGGGGTGTTTTTCTCCAGCCAGGAGGGTTGGGGTTCTCTTTTCAAGTAAAAAAGCTACCGTTCAGCTGCTAGAATGGGGAAATAACACTCTGCAAGAAGCAGAACGCTGAAGTGCTCGAAAATTAATAAACTGGTCTACTTGGTGCATTTTAATATTACAATTCATTTTGCTTCTGTTCAGAGAACCCGTATGCAAAGTTGAAGCTTGATGCAAATTAAAACAGTAATAAACACTTCAAAAAACACGTCCATAATAGAAATGCTAACAAATCCTTAACTATAATGATAATGGCTTTCCAGGCAGTTCCATAATGTTAAATTAATCCTTAACCCGTCTTAATTTTTTTTTCTACTGGGTCATTTAATACCATGATAACTCATTTCTTTCTTCAGCCTTCATCTCTCCCATTGCCATGGAGACAATTGTGAATCAGATATAAATAAAAATACTCTAACACTGTGGCACCACATGTTCTTTTGATCCATTGCCAACATGATTTTAAAATTACAGGAATTCACAGGAGTTTAATAATTAACAATTCATTTGCTAAGAAATCGCTTCTTCTCAGCCAGTTTCCTGGTGATTTGCTAAGTCAAGATTGGGAACAAACATGAACAAAAAATTAAAAGTTCTGTGTTCCCTCTCAAATACCTGCCTTGCAGTTTAATCAGCACCTCGGAGGCAAACAATTATTGGAGGGCAGAGCTGAAAGCCTGCACCGATTTCCTTTTGTAGTCCCATCAGTCTCAGTGCAATTTCTAACAGGAATATATTTTAAGGCAATTTTTAATTGTTGGAGCTTGATGCTCACATACAAGGAAAAAAAAAAAAATCAGACTATGTAGTGAATAAGTTGATTGCTGGTTTCTGTTATTGGAAGCATCAAAACCAGCCCGCATGGATTGCTGCTTTTATATTAGCTTAAGTACCTAAAGCAGTAGAAGGATTAAGATTAATTATGTATTAATTTTCTTAATACCCTGTAATTGCTACCCAAGATAGAGGCCATCGCCACAATACCGTCCCTACCTTCAGGGAGGGTCCTGCAATGATCTCCCTGCGACAAAACTGCCCGTTCTGCTGAGATGCGGGTCTGGGTTGGACACAGACATCACAACCAGAGACACTTTTCTTCTTCCAAGCATTTTCCATGCTCTTCGGCTGCCTCAGAAGCACAAGAGCCAAAGTGGGCTGCCCAAGTTATTAATCATGGTCACACCTCTGCCATTGAAACACAGAGCATCTCGACCAACCCCGCTGCGTATCACGGAGCGCTCTCATATATACAAGGCTTTGAAAACAAAAGAACGCAGCACTAATAGCTGGGTGTTTTATCCAAAAACGATTCAAACTGATTTAAAGTTAAGCCCGACGCCTGCTCCAGAGAAGCACAAGCGCATACAGAGCTTAAGCAATAGCAAGAGTTCACTGGGCTCCAAGTTTACCTTCCTGATATAGCTCCTCCTGGAGCAGCTAATTAAAATTACTGATACAGAAAGTGAGGTTTGACGTCAGCCCCATCCTTCTAGTGACTTGCAGTGATCCGCTCCTAGACTAGACTGGAGAGGAAAAAAAGGGGGAAAATAAAAGAAAACCAGAAAAGGCCATTCTTACCCACACGAGAGCTGCTCAGGGCTGCTCTATGGGGAGCCACCACATGTCGACCAGCAGCTGCTGCAGATGGAGAGCTGCAGGAGCAGCTGGTCCAGCCCGATCCCTGCGTTCCGGGATAGCTCCCAGGTAGGAAAACCCACCTGCAGCTGCACTGGAGAACAGGCTGCCAGCACACACACAGCATCCAGCCTTTCTCCTGCAAATACATCCCGAGCAACGGCACTCAGAGCACTAAATGCAATAGGTACCACTTGGGCAGGAGCTAATAGGGACCACCTGGCTGTTAATCCAAATTGGTATCAGGTGAATTCAATCCCGGTGCCTCCCTGCTGCCAGTGGAGAGCACTGGGGTTTGACCAGTGCACAAACCTCCTGCAGAGCCTGGCCCAGGAGAGCAACCACCTTTCCCTGTCTCCTTATGGGCAGCTTTCTGCTCACGGCCAATATCCAATTCCTCTCCTTGATCCGGCTCAGCAGTCTAAAAACAGAGTTAAAATGTAAACATCAACACCCAGATCACACAGGATGTCAAGGCAGGAGGGGATCTTTGGTTGAGGGAGAACATTTAACCCACAAAATAACTTTTGGGGCCACTAGACAACTCTGACACATGCAGTCTGGCTAAGATGCTTTAAAAAAAAATCACGCTGCCTTTCCCTGGAATGAAAACAGGTTATAGCATCCCACATTATCTATCTATTATCCCAGAGCTGGGCCCAGCAATGATTTAGGATATTCCTGAACCCCGGGCTGTACCACTCCATCCCTCCTTGCTCCTCACAGAGCTCTGAACTTGTCTCCAAAGTGGCAGAACCAGCTTGGCTGCATGACCCTAAAGCAAAGGCTGTGCTGTAATGACAGGGGGTTAAGTCCAGCAGGCCCCGAGAGCACCGGCTCCAAACCACCCCGTCCCTCCACAAAGCCACACGGGGCAGCAGGATTTATCCTGACCACGTGCCAGGTTCAAGGGCTGAGTCCGGGACTTGGGGGAGGGAGGAGAAATCCTCCTGGCAAAACCCAGAGCTTTGGGGGCCACGGAAAGAAAGGCAGGAACCGCCGTGCTCGGATGCGGGATGTCCGGAGTGAGCACCAAGTCCTAAGCGATCACTAAACGCAGCGCAGATCTCTCAATCCCCCTCTAACAACTTAAAAACACAAGGCTGTCTCCTCCTCCCTTTTGATTCAAATACCTCAGGCATCACTCAAAAGGGAGCAGGAAAGCCTACACGCCAATTAAACCGCGTTTCAGCAAAATATCGCTGTGGCGACGGATGCTGATCCATCCGGCACCCTCCTCCCGCGAGGCTCTGCCTCTCGCGAGCTGCCGCGACGCCGTTACCGACACACGAGCTTCCACCCTGGGTAGGATTTTTGTTGCCGCGTTCGCTCAGAAGGTTTCCCAGTATTTATTAGCAGCTTGATAACAAAGCAAAGCACTTGTGAAACTGGCCCCGAGCTCTGCGCGCTGAACTGTGAATTAACTGTAAATATAATTAGAGCAGCACCTCGCACGCGGGATTCTGAAGAACGGGAGGGCTGCCCCAGAGCTGTTACTACAGCAATGCACGCGTCCGGGGCTGATAAAAATAGCAGCCCTTGCTAAAAGAGGAGAATTAATTATATCAACTGTTAAAACAAACCACACAGAGTTAATAGAGTGGCTGTTCCTCTGCTTCAAAATCAGGAGGAAATTCCTCAATATTCTGCGCTGCTGAGAAACCAGCTATGGTGGGAACGGGCAGAGTCCTCTCCTGCCGGCCTAGAGATGTTCCAAGACATCCAGCTTCCCTCATATGGAAAAAGATCACACCAGCTTTCCCAAACTTACGTGCTGGAGGAACACTGAAATGACCCATTTCTCAGGAAATCCTGAGAGTTCAGCCCAAATGAGACACTCTGAGATCTTCGCTCTAAGGCCAGATTTTATAGGTCCAAGGTCCAAGTAGGGGGTAATGGCCACAATTCACAGCCTGAAAGATTTAGGGCGTTAGGAAAAGCTTGACCAGCAGTAAGCACAGGAACGGGCTCCTCGGGTATCCTAGGAGGTTTTCAGGCTCAGCTAGACCCAGCAATATTGCAATATTCCTGCTTCAAGCAGGAGACATCCAGAAGGCCCCTCTGACCAGCAAGATCCCCAAAGTGTGAGAAACAAAAAGCAAAAACCAACCAAAAAAGAGAAAAAAAAGCAGGATAATGTAGTTATCTACATGTTTCCTTCTTAAATCCACAGCCATGTAAACAGGCATCAAGCCATAAATCCAACAACAAAAACCCTTGTAACATAATGTCTCCTTGTGTTGCCTCTTCCCATAAACAAGCAAGATTTATGCATTCTGGGGGCTATTAACAAGAGCCATTTATCTTTATTTCTGAACGTAACTAATGGAGACACCAGCAACATGGATGAGCCCCGTGGGTTTAATTACTAAAGCCATTTCAAGGGGGATCTATGAACTTCATTGCCTTCATACTAAAGGAAACACCACACATTTTCCAAAGCATAGGATTGAGATTTCATTTAAGAGACCAATGACCTATATGAGTGCAGTCATTACCGGGCTCGGGGTCGGCCTAGCGAAAAATTACAGGTGTCCAAAAGGTTGACGACTTCTTCAAGTTTCCTTAATTACTTCATTTTAGAGCTATTAAAGAAGCAAACCAACTCCAACAACACTAACGAAGAGGGGAAAAAAGCCACGTGCATCCACTCCGACTTAGCATGGGGCAGCACCATGCAAGTTCTTTTAAATACCCATCTCAAGACAGATTGAAGGAACCTGTAATTTGTCTTTATAAGACAAATTCAAGAATTTTTTCAAGGAAAAGAATCTCTCAGCCGGCTGGTAGCTGCTTTGGTATTGAACCCTCTTTTGGGGCATGATTCATCTCCCTGAATTACCTGAGACTTCCAAACCTTGGGAACAGTGGCTCCTAAACCAAGTCAAAGCATCCGCAGGGGCAGCGAAGAGGGCCTGGAGCTGCTGAGGGGTCCCCTTCTCCCCAGGGCATCGTCAGGCTCCATCCCCAGCCCCTTCCTGCGTTTTCCCCTGTGGTGTCCAGCACGCTCACCCCAGCCCTCAATACCTCAATTTCTCAGTTCTCTACCTGACTCAGAGTCCCCAGGAGATGCAGAAAGGCCCACGCAGCCCCCCGGTGCATCCAAGGGGCTTGGGGCCCCACAGCCTCGTGTTTTTCCATAGGTTCCTTCTATGGTTCCTTGTGTCTGCCCACACAAGGGCACCAAATAACCAAACGGTGCGTGGAAGGACAAGGACATACAGAAAACACTGGAAAAAGAGTTTAAACTTTTTCCAATATGAGCCTTCACCACGACAACAAAGAGAAATGAGTCATTAACTTAATTTTAGGAAAAAGCTGAATAAAGGTTAATGGAAAATTATTATTTTTTTAACTCACTCTACATAATTAAATTAAGACCTTGCTATAGAGTTCTGCGGGATGATTAAAAACATCATCTCATTTTCTATTAAACTTTTTAGGTTTTATTAAACTCCTCAGGTTTGTACAGGAATTCCTATAGAACCTCATTAAATTTCTGTTTACCTCTGCTGCACTTCATTTCTATTCTGTACATTTTTCCATAAGTCCAAAGAGATTTTCCACTGGAAACATTTTATTAAATACATATTCTTTCCCATGGTTGGCAGGCGAAAATTTGAGCAATGCGAGAGAACACGCACAGACAAAAAACTCTTTAAAAAAATATATATATATATATAGGGTTATTTTTAAATGGGAGACAGATCCTTTCTAGTTGTCACTGCTGCAAGTTAGCATGGAAGACAGTAGGGCTGATTCCTTTTTAACCATCTTGGTATTTTAATTTCAGTGTTGCATGCAAGAATACAACCCATAGCAACTCAGCCACCCTGCGGGCTTGCTGAGAGCTGAGAATATTTTGTTCCATTTTTCTTCTGTTATTTCCCAGCTACAGCATGCAGCTAGGTAGTATTTATTAAAACAACGCTCGGTTGCTTTACAAGAGGTAGGAGATATTCAGTGAAACCAAAACAGGATCTAGAGCTTGCAGGTATAAAAAATACTGTACAAAATATTGGGAGGGAGCTCTAATATCCGTATTTGAGCAGAATCTCTTACTGTGGTGCTGCCTGCAGACCAGATGCAGCTGAATTCACTCAGCAGCTGGTGCTGGGTCCGTCCACAGGAGCTTTGTGCCAACCTTGCAGGTCAATGAGTTGGTGGGTGGTACCACATCCCCTGCCACAGGTGCTCCCTATCCCAGCCTAATCCCTCTCATTGCCACACAGGCCTTTTCTTTTAATTATTTTTTAAAAAGAACCCGCAAGTATAAAATAAATTAGTAAATAAATAACTAAAGTGACTCTACAGATGTAACGCCAAGGTCCTTCCTGGCCCACGGCTGCCTACCTCCACGGAGCAAGATTGATGCACGGGCAGAACGAGCCATTTTGGAACTAATTGCACAACAAGAAAAGATCCTTTAATATCATACACAGCCAATCCTGGGGGGAACAATTACTGGGAGATAAAAAGAACAGGGCGGAGGGTGGGGGAGAGACTCCTGTGCACAGAAGATGGATTTGCTCCTTTTCTCTGTTTCATTAGGAAATCTTCTGTGGGTTTGACAGTCACCTTGAGCAGCACTGAAGGGAGGGCTCTGCGAACACGCAGGAGCCCAAACCCCGCGGCTCTGCCCGCAGCGACGGCGCTGCCTCTAAAGGCCAAATCCGACAGGAATTCGGTCCTGCTCGCAAGCCACATCGGCCTTCGGTAATCAATTAAACTCGCGATAAGATTGTTGCTGCCCCATGTACATGGACTACCCGAGCGCGGCGGCTCCCTTATCGGTTTTCTGTGATCGATACCCATCGCTGCAGCCCGGCAGGCACCTATCCATCACCCTCGAAGGAAGCAATCCGTGGGGAACACCCAGCAGGAACGTTCCTCCCTTCCCTGCGAGTGGGGCCAAGCAGAGCAGCTTGACTAAACCATGCTGCTCTGTGAACGGAGCACAAACACTGGGGATAAATATTTTTATTTAGGAGGAACACAAAGTAATCTGAAAAGGGCATGAACTCCCACACGGACAGAAATTCCCAGCTATTATCTGCATGCAAAGGGCCTTCCAGAACTGTCTAACCGGCAGCGACTCCGTTCCCCTGCAGTATTATTGCCATTGAACCTTGCCCGTCTCCCCATCCGACACCAGATTTTCTTTTCTGAATAGAACAGAATAATTCCTAATTTGAATTCCAGAGCACAACAGAAACAGCCTGTAAAATTTAGAAAAGAAGCCAGTTCCCTCTAGCAGAATAGAAGATATATTAGGCTTCAGGACTGTATAGAGCAGAACATAAAATTAAAATAACAGACATCATAGAGTTTGATAGCATCTTCCAATCTCAAAGATCCCAAAATACATTACTAGCTGCAACAGCCATTGCTCTGGTAGACAAGTGTGCATCTCTGAAGTGAATCGCATATTCAAGAGAGGAGTTTAGAAGTCTTTATGTAAATGGATTTTTGTTGTATTTTGTTGATCCACAAAGTGCTACCAGCTCCAAGAGGGAACGCAGCAGCATTGCACAAGGTCAGAGCATTCACCATGGGTCTCCCTCTTACACCAGCCCAACTTGCAAAGCCAGCACATACTAGCAGCTACACTCTCACCAGCGGACAGCAATCACCCCATAAATACAATCCCTGTGGCATTACATAACTTGCAATCTTTATTTGCTTCATTTTTTTCCCAGCATTTCACACCTAAAGGTCATATTCTGCTTTAAAAATGGTATTATAATAAAGTAGTGTAAAAATAATGAGCGCCAACTATTTTCAAGTCAACTCTCACAGTCTCTAACTAGATGATTTAATCAAAAATTATAGTTGATAGTTGCCTTAATGTTGTCATTAGTGCTTATTTTCCTTTATTTATTTAATGGAGAAGAAGAGAAACTACTTGACAAAGTTCTTGGAGTCACTGATTCAGAGTAGCCTGATATACTATTTTTTAACTTATTTCTTTTATTGTTGCGTGCCTTTAAGAATAAGCTTGATTCATCCTTCATCCTCTTTCTGCAGACATAGAAGAGTCAGATCTATACTCAATATCCAACTTCCACAAAAGAAAATTCATTCTAACAGATATATATATATATGTTTTTAATGCAAAACCAGAAATTCAATTTTTAGGTCTCTCAAATACCTCCTGATGCTGATAAACAGGAACATAATCCAAGGAAAATAAATGCCTTGAATCCTCACAGCTAAATTCCAATTTCTGTGCAAATTTCCAAAGTTGCCCTTCATTCCCCGGAGTTGCACATTGCACAAGCGGAGAGCAAAGCAGTGACCCGATTTGTTCTGCCAAGTATATAATGTGTCATAAAATATTGCAGAGGAAAGCTCAAAATTAGCCATTCCAGCACCTTCAAAATCAATGGCAAAAAACGCAGGACTGTCCCTAGCTGCCAAGCTGGTCTCCAAGCCCTGACGTTTCCTTTACAAGAGCTTGTTTTCCAAGTCATTAGTTTGCCGGCATTTGTACAGTGTTTCATAACTCCAGAACAGCAGCAAAGTAAGGGATATCAGAACCAGAAACCCCCAAATTCCCCATCCATTGCAGTTTGCAGAAAACAGATGGTTTTTCAAAAACCACCACAGTGTCAGGGTGCTGGCAAGTTTGTGCTTCAAACCCAACCCCAAGCCTGGAGATGGGTTCCTCTTCCTTTCCCCACTCAGATAAGCCCCTTCTCTTCTCCCCATGATGGGAACAGACTCCAACAGGTGAAATCATCAAGCTGAAAAAAACCTGGCTGAAGCAGGGGCTGTCGAGCACCTGAACGTCCTTGCAAAGAGCTTCCACTAGGAAATAAAACAAAATCAGCATCCTGGAGGACTGAGCTTCAATCCCGAAGAGTTCGGCAAGTCTTTGGAAATCCAGCCCGAGCACAGCTAGCCTGATACCAGCAGCTAAACCCGGCCACATCCAACTGCTGGGAGAGACAACCTCCCTGAGCAAGCACCAACAGATTAATTCTTTTCTCCATTTGCCAAGAGATTTCATAAGGCAACAATTTTAATACAAAATTTTAAAGGAAGCAAACTGAAAAGCCACCAATCCCTAAGCAACCTTG
Organism: Crypturellus tataupa; assembly: GCA_034781795.1. NCBI lineage: Eukaryota > Metazoa > Chordata > Aves > Tinamiformes > Tinamidae > Crypturellus > Crypturellus tataupa. Next base: position 3,634,163 of record JAWLRI010000333.1, on the reverse strand, counting down.
GAAGGCAGTCCACGCAAGCCTTATTTGCACCCAACTCAAATTCCAGCTCTGTGTCCCAGAGATGAGTTGGAGAACACAGGTCCTAGAGATACCCATGGGGGACTAGAAACACCCAAGCGGGGGAAGCCAAGGTGCTAATTTAACTCGTTAGCACCGTCCTCCTGAGCAGCACCACAAGGTACCCAGATATCTGCACCCTTTTCCCTTGAAAGGGGAAAGCTGAGGGTCGGTACACGGGGCTGGAGGGACTCATCACTACCGCCATGGCATCTCCTGCATGAGCAAAAATAAATATGTAGCTGGAATTTCATACCTCTTTGAAATGGCTTTTAGCTCTTGTTATGCCCTTTGCCATTCCTGGGCTGTAACTGCTTTCCATTCAATTTAGCCTAGCACTGTAAATATGACCTGAACCTTCAAACCCACCACCACGACGCTGGCCAAGGCCTCCACTGACTCAGGTAGCTCTAAATTGCCTGCTGGAATGGTAATTCCTTCCGGCAGGAGAGGGATCTAACTCATTGGGCAGAGATATGGGAGGATTTGAAATGTTTCACTTCACTTCAGCTAATCCCCCCAGGCCACTAAGATCAAATCCAGTTCAGGAAACCCCAACTCATCCCTTCAGACATGACCTTGCACCTCTCATAGACCCCAGGAGCGAACACTTGCTAACTTTGGCCAAAACACCCAAAGTGGTAGCCAGGAATTTCTTTGAAAAGATTAACCAGGGGCAGCACAAAACCTAAGACCTCCAAAGCCTCCCCTTGCTCGTGTATCTCACCAGCCAAGCATCTGAGTGCTGCCACCCTAGAGCCTTTCTTTCCCCAATAACAAGGATATTAAAACTCAGATAGAAATCCAAGACGCTGCATGTTCATTGACACCTTCAGCTGAGGAGAACAGCGTGACTCCTGTTCTGCAGTGAGGACCACGGCAGACACCAGCTCTTGGCCTGGCTTTTGGCTTCAGCAATGAAAGAAAAACCAAACTAACTCACACAAAACTCATTTTACTTGTCTACCCTGGTATGTGTTGCTATTACACATGTGCTTCATATTATAGTGGGAATGTTATTACCTAGGGATGGATAAGAAATTGCTGCCAAGGTAACATAGATGGTAACATCGAGCAACCGAGAGAAAAATACCACCAGAGAGACAACGCGTTCCCCAGGGTAAATACGAACCCCCTGTCCCCCCGCCCCTCATAACTTAGTCATTATCACATCAGATATTCCATTGGTAAAATTTGACATCTTTTGCATTTTAGGAGAATTAAGAGCAGAGTTTTTAATAGCTCTGCTAAAAGAAGAAAAAAATCATTAATGACTGCAGACTAAGTGCTCAGAGACTCCTTACACCAGGGACTCTCCAGAGGAGACATTTGTGCAAGTCAAGAGCGTGTGTCACTCTTGAAAAAATAACGCATTTGAATGAGACTTTCTCGGTTATTTTATTTAATGAACAAACAGAACAATCTTCAGCACATCCTTTTCAAAGGATGCTCGGCAAGGCAGAGGTTAAGCTGCTTTACAAACTTGACCGTGACAGGCAGAGAGTTTTCCAATACTGGTATAGATCTTGGGAGAAGAACTGCACAGGGCAAACAAAGGGATTTACTTCCCTTTTTGTGATAAGATAACGGTTCAAGAGCCTACCGGATCCTGAAGAAAAGAGGTCTCTAGTGGGTGGATTCAAACAGAACTGAGCCTGGGCACCTCTCTTGCTATTTTTCTCACCACATTTATATTCTTACCCCAGATCAGGAAGGGGAAAACCAGGCTGTTTCAGGAGGCCAGATGGACTCTCAGGTGTTGACGGTTTTCATTTCTTAACCGTTCTACAAACGAATGTGAATATTTAGGGATAACTCCTATTTTTGGCACAGGATGCGAGAAGGGCCTTTCCAAGCAGGAGAAGCTGCTGCTTGGTCGAAGCCTGGTCCAAAGGCAGCTGCAGAGAGCAGAGTCTTGCAGCATCTTTGCAGCGTGTGGGGCAGCTCTTGGGAAGGATTTCCTCTCCTCTGGCAGCCTCCCATGTGCATGGGGCCAGTCCCCAGGCTTCTACACGGGCTCTCGTGTTGCTGTTACTATTACTGCTCGAGACAGCAAGAGGAGCCAGGCGGGCTTCCCTCTGCCTGCAGAGCACTAACATCATCGCCCGCGTCCCAGCTGCACTGCAGCATCCTTGTAACTGGGAGCGATGCTCAAGTCCAAAGGAACTCAACTGGAATGCAAATTCCCAGGAGAGTCTGCTGGGCTGACGGAAAGGAAAAAAAAAAAAAAACACACAGATCTCAGAGTGGGTACATTTGATCTGAATGTCTCGCAGAGACAGATATTCAACTCAACACTATATTTAGCCTCGCTTTTCAATGAATAAATGCACTTCAAATTCTCTTCATTAGATCCCATTCTTCAGCGGTGGTTTATTCTGCTAAAGGCAAAAACGCCACGTGTTGGAGCGGAGGACGGTGCCTCATCTCCCACGGGCGGCGGAGCAGAAAGGAGCCTTGATTGGGCCTCTCCCACGAGGAACACTCCTGCGCCGGCACAGCAGGAAGCAAAGGAAGCAGCTTGACTCCGGGGCCAGCAGTGACGCACGCGAGCTGGAAAACCAACCTGCTTCCAGTGGGAGACGGAGTCTTGGCCGTGCCTACACCGGCCTCCCCTTCCCAAGGAGGCCAGAGATTCCCCCAAAACCTGCTTGCCGACCTAGGCGAGCAGACCAGAGCAGGACAAGTCGCCTCTGACACTGATGACTTCTCTGCAGTGATTAACAGCAGCCACAGTGACCTAATTAGACTGCAGATCATTGAGAACACGGACAAGACAGGTCTCACCTGTGGTGCATCCCTCTCCGCATCACCAACCCAGCCTCGGCGCATTGGGGATGACCGAGGGCACCGCTGTCTTCCGACTACCTGAGGAATCCCAGATTTAAAGACTGGTTCCCCCTGCAGGGCCAGCCCAGGCTGTCTCTGGAGCCCTGTGCGCACAGGGAAACCCTGGAGCTTTGGAAGGGCCCATCGGAGCCGAGCAGCCCAACAGGGACATGGGATCTGCTGCAAACAGCCACGCTCAGAGCGGCTCGAGCTTTGCTCTGCACACAGGGCGTCTTGTTTGAGCAGCCTGCGTGCTTGCAGCAGCACAAACACGGGCAAGGAGAGCATCCCCTGAGCCGGATCCGGCCCACGAGCAGCGCGACGGTGGCACGAGGAGACCCCAGGTGTCCCCAATGTGACACTCGGCGAGACTCCCGCTGGCACAGCCCAGACCGGGAGATGGCATTCAGGAATCTCAACCTTTTAAAGTTATTTACTTCAACTGCAGCCCGGAAAGTCGGGAGGAGCCAGAGGACACATCTGATTCGAAGGGGGCAGAAGGAGCAGGAGCTGCTCAGGTCAGACTGTCCCTCCCAGTGCTGCAATTTCAGATTTTACAGGGTGATCCTCCCTCTCCAAGGCAGCTCAGATTTAAGCAGCCGCACACTTGAAGCATCTCAGAATACTAAAATGAAAACGCAGCGACGCTCCACTGTGACTACTGTGAAGCACTATTAAAGAGAAGCTAACATTTGTTTTCAATTATCCAGTGTATATCTGAAAAGACTTGAAATTGTCCCCAAAGTATTGAGTAAATGTTGCATATTTACTATGCGGTTGTGCGCGGAAAATGAATATTATCTCCCAGCCATCTCCAAACACAAATGTTGCACCAATACTGCACAAATCATTATATCGACACATAACTCGTCTCCCTGGGCTTCAGCCCACGTTAAGAAAAGAATTAAGTTAAAAAGCAGAGGTATGGTAAACACTGATCTTCTAGATGTAGAATAAATGCAAATGATGGAGGTAGGATTTTATTCCCATATCTCCTTTTTGCTCAAAACCGATCACGTTGCCATTTTAGACAAACGCTCAAGACAAAATGACGCAGAAAGCGGGGAAGTCTGTGCCAAGCACAGAGCGACATCTATAAATTTATGAACTAACTAGACGGACATTCAATGCGAGGCAAAGTGTTTGCCAGTCAATAGCCACGAGCATCAGCTCCCTCCAAACAGCATTTCTGCACCGCCAGCCTCCCGCCAGCTACCGGCTGTGCCGGTTTCTGCTTTATTTTGTGATTGCTGCAGTCTCCCCTAATCAATGACATCGATAGGTCCGTCGATAGGGATCGAAAGGCACCAGCTACAGACGCGCAGGAGCGGGGAAGGCAGGAGGGATGGAGGCAGGATCGGCGTCCGGCACCGTCCGCTCCCGGCTGCCCGTGCCTTGGGAGAAGCGGGATTCCCACCACAACCACAACAGGGACGAGGAGAAGCAGGAGGAAGAGCTGCCTGCAAAATAAATATACATCCTGCGTTTTCAAGAGGATTCGCCAAGGTTTGACTCCTATCTCTGCAGCACCACCCCGGCAGACCTGGAGTGGAAGGGGCAGTTTAATCCCAGGGACTTCCCGCTTCCCACACCAGCTTCCTAGGGCAGTGGGTGCTGACTGTTGCCCTGGAAGTGGGTTGCACTGGGAATGGGGAACCTCGGCTACATCCACAACCATCCGCGACCCATAACGTGCTTGTCTTTTCCTGTAGCAACATACGAGCAGACAGCAACGCTCTCCCCCTGCCACAAAACACTGCTGGGGTCTGCGCTCAAGACGGATTAATTGCAGCCAAGATTGACTTGAGCTGCTGACAGATATGACAAATGGAAAGCATCAACATTTAAGGGCTGAAATGCCAGACTCTGGACATGACAGGGCTCTGGAGCAGTGTCCAGCAGTGCTGGTGGTGACACTGCCTAGACGCATCCATGGGGCTGCAGCCCTCACCCCAGCAGGTCCTTAGACTTGGACAAAATGAGCTGTGTGACCTGCAGGAATTGCCTCATCCAGGAGAGCATCAACAGCAGCCCAACAGGTTATTTCCTTGGTTACTCTTCACATTAAACCCTTCAAATAAAGATTTCATTTAGAAGCATCAGACAGGTATTGGATACTAAATTCCTAGTGATTATTATTAAAGATGACCTGCAGATGTGCTCCCAAAAAAACAGCAAACAAGGGCAAAGTCTCCAACAAGAGCATGGGGCACAGCAGCTCCTTACTGCTGGGAAGAGCAGGCTCCTGCTCTGCACATTCCCGTTTCCCCCATCCCGGTACCTTCATCCCACTGGGATAGCACCCTGGGAGGTAACGACAGCCATCGGGGACGGAGTAAATGGCCACAGCACGACAGCTCCAGCCTCCTCCCTGCGCGCGGACGCGGGATGCCTCATAGTCATGGAGTGAAAACCCCTCCGCGCCAAACAGTGTCAGAGCAGTTAGATCACAAACCAGGATCTGTCAATCCCCATTTGCTTGCAATGCTGCGGAAGGGCCTTTTTATACTTGGCTTACAGATATAACGGAGACATTCTGATTTTTTTCCTCTGAATGAAAGCACACAATGTTAGCTGCCGGTAAACCTCAAAGACAATGTTTAGACAGCACGGGAAACATTTGCAAAGACAAGTAAGAAACATGCCTTTGGGCTGCAAGACCTTAAAAACTCTAACCCACGTCTTGGAAACTTCTATGCCTTTGCATAAGAAAGATGCAGGACTAGTGCTTAAGAGAAGGCACTACCAGGGTCATCCCTACCCTGACACGGCCACCCTTGTGCAGAAGCAGCTATGAAGTTTGATGCTTTATATTTTTTAAAATGACTTAAAAATCTGGAGGCGGATGCAGAAACCTGGACACGAAGGTTTTCAGTTTGTACGCAAGAGCCTAGCGCAAGATGCACAGTAAAACTCCCTAAACACTTTCAAAGCAGAAGGAAAGTCAGTTTATTGTAGAGGATTATTCCCTTTTTCAGATAGCACATGGGAAACTCAGTCCCTGCATTTCAAGTGCTAAAATCTTAAAGAAAATGAATTTGGTTGGTATCCATGTGATCCCAGACCTTCACTTTTTGCAGCTGCTGGAGGAAGGAAGGAGAAAGGGTTGGTCCTGATACATAGCAAGTAAAATCACACAAATTCTAGATGTCAACAGAGCTCCTACCATTTAGGCCAAAGAAAGGATCTGGCCGGGAGAGCTCTGACGAACATCGATCTGCTGGGTGACTACGTGGAGCTTGCAGAGAGGGCACTAAAGACAGCAGCATGTGCCAGGCTGCTAGTGCAGTTTGATGTTCCTCAGTGACCTCAGGAGAACTTGCCAGCTCCGCTGTGCAAAGCCAAGCGAGCGCTTCTTAAATCCCACCTGAGTGTGGGCAGATTCACAACGGAGAAAGGAAGGAGGAAGAGGAGGAGGAAGAGCACTCTAAGCGAAAACCAGTATCCAGAAGGGTGCAAACACCGAACCCCTGGATGAATGGGACACACGATGCCTCTAGTTCACCTCCTTCTCTGAGGAGCAAGCAATTTTCACAAATACATTAAATTGTGATAAAAAACTAAGAATCATAGAATCACAGAATGCCTAAGGTTGGCAGGGACCTCTAGAGCTCATCTAGTCCAACCCCCCTGCACACGCAGGGTCACCCAGAGCACGTGGCACAGGGCTGCATCCAAGCGGGTCTTGAAGATCTCCAGGGAAGGAGACTCCACAACCTC
>JAWLRI010000333.1:3564871-3601673 GCA_034781795.1 Crypturellus tataupa | reverse complement strand
TTCCCTGGAGATCTTCAAGACCCGTTTGGATGCAGCCCTGTGCCACATGCTCTAGGTGGCCCTGCGTGTGCAGGGGGTTGGACTAGATTACCTCTAGAGCTCCCTGCCAACCTTAAGCATTCTGTGATTCTATAAAAACCAAGTATTTGGTCTGAACTCTCAAAGCATTTTTCTGGAAGCATCCTATTGTTTACATGTGATTCCACAGGGAATAAGGGGTTCAGAGCTGCTGAGGGAGATCTAGCATCAGAGGGGAAGGCACAAACAGGCACCCCGACTCCGAGGTCATACGGGAAGGCCGAGTGCTGCTGAGCACATGGAGCTGCAGGTGTGTTGGGACCTCTCCCCCTTTCACCCGCACACAGACCTTATTGCGGTCATTGCTAAGGCAGTGCTAGAGCTACATTTAAATGGATAAATAGCCACAAAGTGAAATGCTTCATGAAATGATTTCATACGCTTACTCAGTGCTCTCAGCTTGCACAAGAGTTATTCAAAAACAAAATAAGCTTACTGAAAAGCCACAGTTAAATTACCTTCTTAATATTTTTCTTTAAGACTTGTGTATTCTCAGGAACATATACTTAACCCATGTATATTTATAACCTGAGAATGGACATTTTTAGGTATTGTTAAAAAACAAAAACATGCTAAGCTGAAAAGGAGAAGAAATGAAGTTGCTAGGCAACACAGACAAACTATTTATAAAGCTCGAATACACTTTTGAGATGCTAAAATTTCCATGCATGTGGGTTTGAAGAGCAATGACAACTGCTCCTTAATTACTATTCAAGGTGACAAAGAAAAAAGTAGGCAGCGTTTTCCATGACATACCGGAATGCCTTTGGTTTCTAGGATGAGGCTTGGAACGTGCCTGGCAGAAAGCGCCCTCCGTATGGCATCGCGAAGCCTCTTCACCAGGTCCTCGCTGAACGCGCAGTTTAAGGCCATCTTCAGGAAGAGAATCACTCTTTCCTCCCCATCTTTGTTGTACTGCGGGACACAGAGGCTATCCGAAACCTCCTCAAAGGCTTCAACTGGAGAAAAAGGGTAAAAAAAGCATGTCTTTAGCCATACGCATTTGTATTGTGTTCTGGATGCACCTTTTTAATTGCTCCAAAGTAAATCACATTTCCTAGAGGGAAGAGGAAAGGAAGACATGCTGACCAGGTTATTCTCAAGGAGCTTCCTCTGGGTGCTCTGAAAAACTCTAAAACTTTAACTCAAATGAAAATCCAGGTTCAAAACTGGACATATTCTGGCTTAGGACATTCAAAATTTACTTTCACACAAACCATTTTCTTTCACTTTTCTCACAAACCACTGAGGTAAGGCCAGGCCATTATTGCCATTGCTGCACAGACAAAACTAACATTGCAGGAGATGATGGAAGGAGAACATCGAGTTTGAGAACAACCAGTTGCAACTGGTGCCTGCATCCCAGCTTAGCACCTTTGCACAGTTTCACAGCCTTTGCTGTTAGAGAACTTCTGCGCTGAGAAGCACTGCATAGCTCGAGCATCTCATGGAGGCTGTGCTTGATTTAAATCCAAAATATTCAAACCAGTCCCAGTTGAAACTGCTATTTTTACTGCAAAACACCATTGATCCCAGGGAGCCAGAAACAGATGCAATTTTACCAATTTAACTTCAGGCCTTTGTGTGTGTTCCAACACCAAGAGAAACTGTTTTAAGCACAAAAGTGCTGAAGTGAAGCATGACCCAGGGCAGCTGCCACAAACATTCAAACAGTTTTTCTGCCACACACCAGGGAGGCAACCCCGAACAGCACAGGGAGGATGTATTCCCTGGGTTCCCAGGAGAACAATATTTCAATTCAAAAGGCTACAGCAGAGCAGTCTAACCCCTCCACCCTCCTCGTGGCTCCACGGGCAATCCCTCTGTTCACGGACTAAGTTAGAGCCATGTAAATTATAATCATCAGCAATGACACAGAAAAACAAGTAGTGTCAAGAGTTTGTCTTGGGAAAGAAAAGCCTCAGCAGTTAGTGTTCTTACAAAGCTGCAGGAAAAACTGCAAGAGCTTTCTGATTAAAGCAAAATCTAACCCAGCACATCTCAGCTGGTCATCTCCAGTCCTGCAGATGTTGTAGGAAGGCAACCAACTTCAAGTCTACAAAACAGAATTTTACTATTAACACTAATACACTCTTCAATGTATTTTATTTGGAAAATTGTAATTCTTTCATTACTTAATCCTTCCAGCCACCTTCACAATGCTTACACTTCACATTAACAGCTACAATGTCATAGTTGAAAGAGATGGAAAGTTAATTTCATACCTATGTTATAGATTTCAGAACTTCCGAATCTTACTCCATTTGGATTTAATGTACCATCACTGAAAATTGCACACAAACAAAAAGAAGCATTAAAATGTAATTAGAGTTTGATGAAAAGAAAAAAAATGATGCAATTAAACAAGTCTCTTAATATTTCATGCAGTGAATATACAGGCAGCCACATGAGAAATGGATTTTAAAATTAATTGATTTCAAATGCCCTTTTGCTCAATAAAATTAAGTTTTACAAAGAACCTTAACATGATTCTTTCACCTCTCCAACCCCCTCCCCCTTGCAACAGCCCCTGATGGGTCCAGTGATGTTTCATTTAAGTCCACAAACACACACACACAAGCCAAGACTTCCCAGTACACCAAACCGCTGCTGTGTGCAATAACTTTCCAGTCGTGTAGCTGGAAACAGGGTCTCAAATAGCAGTCTCACATCATAAGTTAGCTGTGACTAGCAGTGTCACAAATAAAGACACTTGCTCAACCTGGGTTTGAGCTGCAGCTTGTAAATGCAAGCATAAAATTTAGCCCCAGATGTGATCTTGAATTTCCCTGACCTTTTTAAGCGAAGCACAAGCTAATACCTGACCTTCTGCAAATAAGCTGCTGTGCACTAAAGCAAACCAATGACAAAGCCAAGAGCAAGAGACAAGTTTCCTCATCTTCCGTCTAGGCTGGGCTTTATTGCCTCTCTGATGTTTCTAGCAGATCACTGCAAACCATGCAAAACAAAATCAGCTACAAGATTGTCTTGGGTTCACACATGTAGAACCGGGCTACAGTTCTCTAATTCAACTGCTCTGATCATCTTAAGGGTTGTAATTCACTTCAATATTGAATTTACCAAGCCAAGTATCATACTAAGAGACAAGATGGAGAATCATCTACTCTTTGTTCCAAAGCCAAGATTGCAAATCTTGGCACCTGTTTCCTCTGAACACTTTCACCAAAATACTATACCTGCGACCCAGCATGACAATTCCTCCCGTCTTGGGATTAATTTTGCAGTAATCACCATGGGCCCAAACACCTATTGGAAAGCAACAAAGTTAAGCAGATTATTTTTATATCTCCAATTACAACAGACATGTTTAACTCTAATTCAGGATTCTTGCTGTAAGCTACATACAAAAACCCAAATACATCAGCTACACTTGAGAATCACCCAGAGCAAATGAAGCGGTCCTTGCTTCCCTGCGCAAACAATCCATGCTGTATATATTATGCACAGCTGGCATACATACAGCAGGAGAACGAACTGTTTTGGTGGAGCAAGCAGTTTTCCACTCAGGTAAAAGTAATCTAGTCTTTCCTGACCCACTGTTATGATGTACAAGGCTGTGAAAGCAGCAACCTCAGGGTTTGCATAGCAGCTTTCAGTTGAGCAATTCCTAGAGAACTACTTATATGCTTGCTGGTATTGTTCTTGATTTGTATTAATGTAAAATCAGATTTAACTCTTCAGAGTTGGTATAATTTCCTTTTTAAAGATCGATACCACCACAATAGTGTGCCACAAGCCAATTCTACTTAAGTTTTCCTAAGAAAATAACTCTTGATTATTTAGGTGCATGGGGATGCAACAATTCCTCATCTGAACTGTAACTTCAACAGTTCTAGCAGACTCCCCAGTCGCAGAGATCCCGGTCTAACAATTGTGACAGTGATTTTTCCTTTCAGAGCTATTGCTGTCAGGCTCAGGTGCAGGTTGCAGCTTCCCCATGGATGTGATGATTTCTTCCTGTTCTTCGAAGACCCCTGTAGCTTTGATAGCCACTTAGAGCACATGGACTGTAACTGACAACACCCAGGAAAAGAGGAAATTGATGTAAAGTTTAATTGTGCACCACAAACTTGCAGAGTGGTACTGCATCTGTGTGCTGGAAAGTGCTACCGCAGTGAGACAGTGCACACTGCTTTCTATGCAATCCTACAATATTTGTGGGATAGCAGCAAAATTCAAAATACTGCACTAATTTGTGAATGAGAAATCTGTGTGAAAAATTGTCAAAAACATTATTTTGAAATATATCAAGGTTCCTTCTGACATTAGAATCTTAACCAATCAGGTGATAAAGCAAGTGAAATCAGGAAAAGATAAAACTGGTACTAGAATCCAGATTTAAGTGATCTCCCGTGTGCATTTTGACATGAAATTCTTTCCCCTTGAAAAGAAATAGCTACCAAGCATAAACAATTGGACACAACACTTGCTAAAGTTATGTGTTAGAAATATTTCAACTGCTTAGAAAGATGAGGGTCAAAGAATGGGGCATTAAAAAAGCCTTTACTGTTTATTCCTACTACTATTTATAGCAGAAGGAACCACTCAAAGCATTTAAATCAAACTCTTCATTTTTCCTGTATGACTACCAGTTCCTGCTGTACATCCCATTTCTCCTGCGAATCTAGTATTTTGCTGCTATTTACAAGAACATCTCCAACCCCTAAAAGCAGCAGCTTGAGGTCTGGCTGCTGCAAGGCCCTGCCTGGGAGGCAGCAGGGAGCTCGGTGCAGCTGTGCCACACAAGCAAGGGCTCTAGATAGTCTTACACAGCAGGGAGGAAGAAAACCTCCAGTCCTCAGGGTATCATCAGTTCCTTTACTCTTAACAGCACCGGGAGACTGTGCAAATGCAGAATATGCACTGCTGGCAGGGCACATGTTTAAACCCAGCCTCATGCTAGCCTTATCTGCCCAAGGAGAGCAGGAGCAAAACAGGATTGGAGCTTTCTAGAGCATCTTAAACTGCTCTGGTCCCAAATTCAACACAAAGCACTGGAAAAGAGCTACTTGTCAAACATGCCTTGAAGTTTTCAACCCTACAAATCTAGGTACAAGGCTGCTATCGGTAAGCAAGAATAAACCCGCACCTTCCTAACAGCAGCACCACAATTTACATTTAGTCAGTTCAAGCAATGTCCAAAACCTGTCATTACATACCTGGGAATTTTGAAAAATAGGCTTTCCTGTATTTGCTTCCATTCTCATCATTCCAGAAGTGTGTAGGTTGACAGGGAATTGGCTTTGTACAAACCAGCTCTCCACTTTCACCCCAAACTGGCTTGCCTATTGACAAAGAAAAAGGTAACTTGGGCATTTTTGCTGCTGTAAACATTAGCTGCTATAAAACAAAGAGCATCTGTAGTTCTTACTTAAATGGAAGATGCTGTGTACAGATAGAAATGAGTGCAATGGTCTTAAAAGTTCATGTTTAATAATTAAACTCATCTCTGTCTTAATCCCAGTAATTTTAGGAGAGTTACACCACCAGAGGAAGCCAGTCTGGGATCCACAGCAACATAGTTAATCAGCACACAAACCAGAAGCTAGAATTTGGGCTAATGTTCTCTCAGAAGAAGGGAAGAGGGTTTGTTAAACATGGTGGTTATTTTCACTGGAATCCTGCAAAATCTGGATCAAACGGATGCAAATTCAGGTTTTGTGGAACACCTTTTCATAGTGAAGCCACTCCTTTATATTAGTAACCTGATGAGTGAGATTTCAGTTTATATCCCCTATACAAGTCTCAAATCACGAATCAAACCTGACAATCACTGTTGTTGTTTCATACACTAAGCAATGTTTTAAATAATTACCTTCATCATTCCACGCTTCTACAGCCATTCCAAGATTTCTGGCCTGAATTTCTCCTTTGTAAACTGGAATTGTAACATTCTGTCCCATAAAACATGAAATTATATCTGTTCCACCTGCAATAAAGGAAGCCCATTTAGAACATACACTGCTCTTCTGAAAATCAAAATGGAAAATTATGTGAGAATCTGGAACAGCAGACTGGCACATTTGACAAATGCTTCCCCATCCATATTAAACAGCACAGAATATACAGTCAGTATTATCTAAGATGTTCTATAACTTGTAATAAAAGAGTGGTTTCATTCCCGACTATATATATATATGTGTCTTCATAGACATGTACACCCTCTGTACAGACTCCTTAAGGTTCGGCTTTTCTTTCAATAGTGTTATCTAAATACATATTTTTATATTTAAGGAAATCTAAGTTTACTTAGAAGTGAGAAAATAAACTGGCCCTTGCTTACAGATATACACATTTAAGATCAGTTGGAAGTGACATTACAGTTCATTTTGTTTTCATTAAACTAGCCCAGTTATTCTACTGGGCTATTTACTTAGTCTGCATTTCTAAGTCTAAGTATTTCTAAGTCTAAGTATTTACTTAGTCTGCATTTCTTGTTCCCATTAGCACAGTGGCATTGTTTCAGGAAAGCAGAATAAGAAACAAGACCAATCCTTTTAGCTTTACTTATAAAAATATTCCTCCACATGGGAGGAATATTCATATCTGCAGTAACAAATTTAAGATTTAGCACTATTCTTACTAAAGCCAGAGATGATTTCAGTAGCAGAACTGTCAGCTTTTAAATCAGACCAAGTTAAAAAGTCCTTTGAAAAAGTTAATCCACACTACACAGCAGAATGAGGAGTTCAATGGGGGACCTTATGTGAATAGAAGCTGCCTCAGTTAGCACTCCTCACAAACTGCACAGCATGTGGGCTTGATACTTCTCTAATTACATAATTTACAAAAAAAAATCTGTCTGCAGTGCCAATTACTTGCCACTAAAGAACTGAAATGGGAACATGGAAAAACCTCTCCAAGAGGTATTTCTTGTCGAAGTCAGCTATTTGTAGAATAGTGTATTCTGTAGGCTAATAGACTTTCCCTGATTTCACTTTGCTATCCCTGAGGACAGCCAGTCAAAATAAATGAAACTGCTTAAGCCTCCCCCCAAAAACATTTACTGCCAGAAACATTCCACCTAAAAGCCTTTGAGTGCACCAGCTTCATTACAGCACACTCCAGAGAGACAATTAATTCTAGTTTAACTATAACCAAGCATCAATGGTCCAAGCCTAGGCTTCCTAAAAAACACACAGTAGCAAACAAGAAGGAAATGCCCCGGCCAGGAGCAAATTAGTAAGGGACTCGTAGCCCAAAAGCATCACCTGAAATGGATCCCAGCAGGACACTGCTTTTTATGTGCTTGTAGACATACTCGTAGCTTTGAGACTTGAGGGGTGATCCTGTAGACAGTATAGTGTGGAGTGTCTGAAGATTGTGTGTTTCACCTTAAAGAAATCAATGAAAAGGGTTAAGATTCATTTTTTAAACAATATTTTGTAACTATTCATCATCACAATCCAAAACAATTGCATAAAGCACTCAACTTGCTACTTGTGATCAAGATAGAGCTAGAAACCAAGAGGAAAGGCAAGGGAGGAGGTAAAGAAGACTTAATAGCTTTTTGGAGCTTACATGGTTTTAAATTTTTCTCTTCTAGTACAGCCAGCCACTTTGCACCCGTTCCAAGGATGGTGATCCTAGAAGGAAAAAAGTTTAAATATTTTGCAATTTTACATCTGTTAAGGTTCTGAAGACCTGCAGCTCCCACTGCAGTAAGCATAAGCTGTGGGCACTTGCACATTGATCAGTCAAGTACTTCATCTTAAAGCTTTTTATGTGCAAGGCAAGTTCCTTTTCAGCAGTCAAAGTTAGTCAAATCACATGTTTCTGAAGCTTTGAAACATTTAATTCTACCTTTAAATATTAAGCAAAGCTTTCCCACCTCGCACAAAACATTCATTTTCATTTGCAGAAATATATAACTGCAGAACACTCCAAAGACATCACAGAATGTTATAACATTTACTTGATTAATTGGCCATAATTGCCACTGAGCTGTTTAACACAGAACTACTGCCATGTCACACTCACATATCAAAATTATACCATTTGAGAACATGTGTAAAAAATGAATAATTTGTTCTGAAGACAGCATCCAGGGATTTTTAGATGTATATTCAGTTTCCATTGCTGTAAGTCTGAGCTGCAGATGCCTAACTGCACGCGGAATTTGGCCCAGCTAACTGAATAAATGACTACTGACCTTGCAAAGAGCACATTCAGAGCAAGTATTCAATATACGGCTGCACACTGAATTCTAGCATGGTGGGAAGATTCAATGGGAGCCTCCATTTGGCTGCTCATTAAAATACTGAGATTTTATATTACCACAGTCACTGCATGAGTTAGTGCTGGGACATCACGGTTAACATCATTAAAACTGAGCAGACCATTCTGTCTCCCAGTTACACATCACAGGTCTTTATGACAATGCTGCAAGCCCCAGAAAAAACACAACTATATTATATAGGGCAGTCACGCAAACACTGAAGGCACAGTGTGAAATGAATATTTCAATTAGCATCATAAATAAAACACAACTTGGAATGCTGTATTTCTCACATTCGAGGTACTAGGAACATGACATTTCTTATTTTGGTACCTAGCAGAATAGTGTGGAGAATAACTTGGGTACCAGCAGCACAGTGAGCACTGCACAACGGAGCTGCTGCAAACTACTGCAAGCCAAGAGGTCCCATCCTGGAAGATCCAGAGGCCCTGAGGTCTGGTTCCTTGTCAATGCCCAGGACAACCAACCTCTGTTGAACATAGGGACTGTAAGTCTGGCTTTCTAACTGAAAGAAAAATCTTTTGGTAATTCTGTATCTTAAGCCCTCTTCTATTTGCTAGAAACATTATATGACCCCTAAACAAGCTAACTGCCCCTCTAACATTTTTTAGATACGCATTTGAGCACACAGAAGAAGATAAAGTGATCTAAATCCTCCATAGTAAATGCACCTCAGAAGCATCCTCTTCTCACTGCTAGCCACCCTTCCAAGAAAACTCTCAAAAACCAGAAAACCACAATGTTGTAAGACATTCTTCCTAATAACCCAGGGAACAAAAAAAGTATTTCAGTTTCAAAATATTAAACTATTTGGAGTAATCAATGCAGTCTCATCCTTATCTATATTTGGAGTAATCAATGCAGTCTCATCCTTATCTATTTTAATTTAGAAGAAATCACAAAGCTGCAGGTGACATCAGTCAAGAGATAAGTGAAATTTAAGATCATTGAACAAAAGTAATTTTCAGTACTCTCAGGAAGTAAAGGAAGGAGAGAAAAAAATGCTTTTCAAGACATCACAGTCAGAATTTGAAGCAAAGGTTCTCCCCCTTGCCTACTCTGTTGGTGGAAGTGCTAATCTGATATCTTTGCTGACCTTTAAAAAAAAATCTTATTCCTTCTTTTCTGCTAATTCATTTCATATTAGTGCAGTAAGGCCATTGAAGAAAAATTGTAGATACAAACAAGCAAAAGAGTTTGAGCTCACAGAAGACAAGCAATATATCAGGGCAACAAATGTGACAAAACAAGATGCTGGTATCTTTACTTTTACTCCAAGAGCAAGACGGAAGGTAGACTAGCTCAAGATAGTAATACTGTTTCAGAAAAGGAAACAGTATCTGAAAAATTTCAATACATGATGTTTTCCTCGTCCATTGAGGTGGATGACACTTACTTAAGAGGCTGTCACCCTTGAGTAAAGACAGGTACAGGCTAGTTGCACAAACACATCAGGGCATAAAGTGGTTTCATCTGGCACATGAGAAAAGCCCAATGAGAGCCCACAAAAGTAAAATGCTGCTTCAGTTATGCACCACGAACATGAGCTATTTTTATTCTGGGATAATATTTTACTTTCCTTCCATGCTCCAGATTATTGCTGATTTTATAGATGGAATATTCATCAATGCTTCACTGCTTATTTTTAAACTCTTTGACACTTCCTCTACAACACATGTAGAAGATGCAGTCTCCTATTATTTCCTACCAAATGCTACACAACCCTGTGGTAACTGTTGGACAGTGGCTAAATACAGCTCGTTTGCACAGAACCTTAGTGCTGTCTACTCGAGTAATGACTGTCCTTCAGTACAAGACTATCCTGATACCATACAACCATCATATCCAGAGGAAAGCCTAGGATATGCCTACAACTAGGGTATCCAAACATGCCGAAGCTCTTTTTTTAATGTAACATATGAGTGAGTTGGGAACAGACTGCATTTTGAAGTACCACACAGATGGCCACTCCTTTTAGCACCAGATTACCAAAGTGCGACATGCAGACACATTTGAGTTATCTTCACTTACTTTTGGCATGTAGAAACAATGCTTAAAAATAAGATGTCTTTTTTGATTCCAAATTTTTGCCTAGGGCCTTTTTTTTTAAAGTCTTTTTTCCCTTTTACTGGGAGCATTCTGAATAGATATTGGCTTTCAATCATAATAGCCAAAGCCAAAATGTCACTACCACACAGTACAAAAGAATAAAGCCTGTACTATTAATGAGCAAGAGTCAGAAAGTACATCTTTTGGCACCCACTTTTCACCACAAATGAATTCATTTTAACTATCAAGTAATTAAAAAGCTATGCTCATTTTTTTTTTTTTTTTAACAGAGCAAAATCATACAGTTCTTTTCTTTACACCCAATCAGTAAATTGGGAAAATTACAAAAAATCAAATTATCCTGTATACTAAGCAGTAAAATACCACTACAGGATTTTATAATTATTTATGTGCTGGCTGCTATTTCTCTAGGCTTTGAGAGAGGGCACTGTGAACATTGTTCAAAGAACTGCATAAGACAATGCATGGCTTAGCAGAGAGAATTAGACATTATAGGTTATAGAGCAAAATATGAAGATACAAGAAATCCTGCTGAGCATTTCCAGTCAATTCAGGTCTTTTAAATCAAAGTGCTATATTCAGTGCTAGGCTAAGCTATCTGAAATAAAGCATTCTTAGTTTTCAAGTTCTGAGTGCACTGAGAAATTATTCTTCAGATCACTCCCAATTACAGCCCTTTGAAAAGGCTGCTCTTGAAAACTGACTATTGAACCAAAATTCTTTGTATGCTTGGAATCCAAAAGCTTAAACCAATTATGAAACAATTGGCTCTGTCTCTTCTGGTTTCTCTCAAACGCTGTTTTATCACAAAATTTAAAGAGCAGTATGCTTAAAGTTAGGCCAAAAGAAACTGTCATGCCACAAACTAGTTTCTGACCACAGGAATGACATCTTTAATGAGGTTGCATGTGGTTCCTGTAACATCAGCAAAGACTTTTACCTTTCATTTAATCTTGTTTACGTACCCTAGTCTGTCAATCAAGTCCCAGAGCACATTGGGCGATGGAACTAGCGGAGATCCATCATACAAAACCACCGAAGCTCCTGTAGCAAGTGCAGTCACTAACCAGTTCCACATCATCCAGCCAGTCTAGAAAAGAAAATACCTACATTACTTTCTATCTTTGTCAGCCACCTGTCAACTCTGCTGGCAGCTCCATCACAGGACCAGGAATATTGCTGTCAAACGGTGGTAGGAGAGTTACAGGCAACTAGACAGCATGATGGACAGACATGTTTTTCAGCAAAATCACCTTCTCCCTGTCCGCATGCAAAAGATGCCATCTTCCCCCACCTTCCCTGTCCAAAAGTTTTCTTGCTTCAAGAAACTGTTAAACCAACCCCTGAGTTGATAGCTATTTCTGCTGATTACCACTGCTCTAATTTAGGAAGCAGGAAAATAAGGCCTTCAGTGTGGCCGAGCCTTGCATGATGCAAGAAGTTTGCTGAGATCTTAAAACAAATTCAGTTTAGCAGGATGATCCCTTAGAGAATAAGAATTAGAAATACATAAACACATTTTAAGGTTTGTGAAAATGTTCTCAATCTTTACAAGAAAAATATATTAAAGAGTCTTTACAAATGCCTCAATAAGCCACACTTGCCGTTGTATAGTACATAATAATGTCACTGCTGGTCATGTTGCCATGAAGAATGTGTTCCTTCAGGTGCTGTATTAATGTACCCTGAAAAAATAAAGTGAAAGAAAAGCATAAGTTCATATAAATGAAAAGTTCTGACAGCACATTAAGACTTCTGAAAACTAATGTTGCTGCTTCACTAAGTCACTTCATTGAATGACAAACTAATATGGTTGATTTAAATTAAAGATGTTTTGCATTTATGTGAGCAGTTATGGAGGAACTGTTAAGACTCACAAACAAGAACTATGTTGAAAGCAAACAGATTACAGATTTGAAGTGAAAAAGGAAAGTCATAAAACTGCTGAATGCTTTGGGAGAAAAGGAAAAAACATTAGACAAAAATAAAGGAATATATTGATTATTTTCTTTGAAATTCAAAAGAACTAGGTCTGAATTTACCTGCTACTGTTTGAATACACTAAGCTGTTGCAACGCTGCCATCTAGCTACTTTCTACTACCTACATTTCAATTTTTAAATTCAGGACTTAAAAACACTACAGCTAACTTACTCTCACATGTAGAATAATTGTTCAACACATGCAATTCTTCTGGCAATACCTGAAGTTAAGTACATTACCTCTGCAGGAGAATCTTAAAGCAGTCACAGAAGAGTGAGGCTGTATTTTAAAAGTCAAATTCAATTGAAGCAAGCATTGGCTTCCCCATTTAATTGCTATTATTCCATAGCTGGGAAAAAATCATCAGCAAAGTGGTAGAGGCTATGAACTATGTCAATGTTAGCCAAACCTTGCTAACATTTCCATCTGCAAAGTGCTGGGGTAGAAGGCATAGCCATTCTAAAGAGCTTAGAGCCTAAGATGCTCTCTCAAGTTTATTTATAGGACTCGTATGACCCTCGGAATAAATCCTAAGCATTTAGCATGCCACGGCACAGACCTGCCTGCTGATAAAAGAACTTCTTGGCCTGCCTCTTTTTGTGGAGCTTAATGTATGGCTGATACAGTGCTGAGCACAGGGAGCATCAAAACTAACAACCTTTAGGTGCTGCTGCTGCTCAGCCACTCTGTCAATGTGGAGCAAACCCTAAGGGCTCAAATAGCTCCGAGAGGGCAGTAACTCCTGGCTGCATGTCCTGCTCTTGAACCACCTATGCTCTCTGCACGGCATCCAGAAGGGTTGGGATGAAAAGTCCTTGTGAGAGGATGAGGACAGGGTGGCAGGTCTGGAGGGAGAGGTGCTGGGGATGAGCAGTCAAACTGCAGAGCCCTCCCACAACATTCCAAGCAGCAGCTGAACCTGATTTTCAGCAGAGAACTTCATGATTAGGAGCCACAAAGCTGCCAGGATGGGGCAAAAGGATGTTGCATGAGAGCAGGGAAGCCAGGTTGCACCAGAGAAATAAACTCAGGCCTGAGAAATACCACAGCCTGACAGAAAGCTAAGGCATATTCAGGCATAGTAATTTGCCTACTCCTGTATAAGAAGCCTGTGGCAATTATCTGAGTCATTAAAATACAAAGTGAACTGATGATCTCTTTAAGACAGGCAGGAATGTGAAAAAGCTACAAAGTGAATGAGAAAAGGGGACCATAGGAGTGGCATAAAGGGGGAAAACAGGAGAAGTTTTTATAATATAGGAAGAGCAACTATTTGTTAATCTTTGGAGAATTAAAGAACTCTTCAAATGTATTTCTTTAGCACAACCAATTCTTCAGCACAATAGAGCTTTGTTTCCAAACCAGAAAAGCGTTGCTCCCTCTGAGGCACTGCTTGTTACATCTTCAGTGATCCGTCTTCATTTTCATTATTTACATGTTCCTTTCACTATGTGCCACAAGAGAACAGAGTATGTGCAGAGAAAATAGACTAGAAATATACTGCAGAGTGCAACTGAGTTACAAATTTAGAGTAAGCTGCATATTAACATCAATAAGATCAGTACAAAAAGCACCATTAAAATGTACCGCAAACAGGCAATAATTTAAATTTTTCACTGCTAAGCCACCTTTTTTGTGTGTGTTAACTACACAAACAACTTCAATGAACCTGAGGCTGAGAAAAAAAAGGTGAAACAAAGACCACGGGCAAAATCTGCTTCTGCTGAAATCAATGAGAACCCTCTTATTTAGGTTATGATGGAAACAGAACCACCAAACCCAAGAACAAACAGAGGCCCATCAAGTGGGTAAGTCTAAGCACTTGTTCCCCTGGATTATTTGTAGGTCCTATTCAAACTTGCATGTACAGAGCAGGCAAACCAAGGAAGCCCATGATGAAACAATTTTGGTTTAACTCGATCACCAGTTACACATCTCACCTTAAGGAAAACGGAACAAAAAATGACCCTCAGTAAAGGAGCTACAGAGCTGCAGAGCATTGACATGACTAAGGGCAAGCTAAGCAGCCTTAGAGATAACATGGAAAGAAAGAACTTGGCACCTCAGTCCCATTGCCTGCTCTACATCTGTGTTTTTCATCTCCCCACTGCTTACCATGCATCACTGAACAAAACACCTGCCCTTTTCTTGCTATCCATCTCCCCAAGTACTTAACCAAAGGGTCCAAAGTCAGCACAGCTTCAAAACAGCTGTCGAACTTCAAAATACACTTCCTTCTTTCTTCTCCACAAATAAGACTTGTGTCCCAAAGGGATCATTTTATACATCACACGCTGCCTGGTCTGATCCCTTATTGATAATATATAAAGCAGAGCGTTTACAGGCAGCGTGGGAAATGTCCATGGGGAAATTCTCCAGTTCTTGTCATCAAACAGAGGCAAAATCATCCACGCTGTGGGGCTAAAACCAAAGGGCTCTGCCCTAAGGCCACCTGGACAGCCCTAGCCAGTCCCATCCTGTCCTCATCCTGACTTTGAGCTACTAGCTAAGGCCACGGACTAGCTAAGGCAGTTTAATCTGCACAAGCTGGCACAAATGTTTTATGCAGCACTTTCTGCCTGTCTTAAGGCAAATTAAGATATAAGAAGCTTCTTTTCACGGACTATGCCAATAGCAAAATTAAAATTTGAGTGTTAAACCCAACTGATGGAGTCATTACCTGAACTTAATTTCTCTAGAGCAACTTTACTTTAAAATACGAATAGTAAATGAAAAGCACACGAGCACATTTTACTAATTTTCTTTGTATCTTTAGTCAAAACAAGACATTGCCTAAAACAAAATATCCATTCAAAGCAAAATTTACATCCAAAAAGACTTTGTTAACCTTCTTTAAGGAGGGATTGCTGAAGGTGACATGTTCTGAACTCACAACCTGAGAGGTGAAGCATTTTAGTCACAGAAATATTGTGATTAAAGAATGTAACCATTCTCATAGCTCCTTTGCTAACGGACCTCAACCAGAAAGCATTCAAAAATCAGTCGAACCCACTCTTTTTGGCTTTTCAGATACAATCATCAGTTGTGCCCGTGCCAGATATTTGTCCCTGTGAAATTGCTGGAGTCTCTGAAGGATCTCCAAGTTAGTTTATATCCTTATTAACCTATATTTGCCTTCAAATACTCACCTAGAAAACAGAAGTTTCAAGTTACTGAAAACTTCTCAGCAATCTATTCTTCCTTAGCAATTACATTATGATATAAAACACTGTTAAAGTCAAAAAAATGTAACTCAGGTAGTTATAAATAAGACAGTATAGCTCCAGGAGGAAGGACATACCCCTGCTGAATGGACCATGCATTTTGGTGCCCCTGTTGTGCCCGATGAATACATGATGAAGAGAGGATGGCTAAAAGGCAGCTGCTCAAACTCCAGCTGGGGGGCCTGGTCTCCTTTCCCAGTAGCAAGGAAATCTTCTAAAAAGACACTGCGTAAGAAGGGGAAAAAAAAAATATTTCAGTTTTGCTTGAAAATATTACACCACCCCATATGTAAGATCATCTCCATATGTAACAGTTGTGCAACAAGGTACTATACACTCAATATTAGTTTTACTCCTACTCTATTTCTCCTCTTTGAATCACTAAATTGTTTCCTGTTTCTATTTTAATAAAAAACATTAGTATAACAGTAAGTTGTAGACAACAAAAGCAAGGCTGTAAATCTGCACCTATAACCAGCTGCTACCCTTAACAGCTTGACCAGAGGGGCAGATTGCCAATGGGGTTTTGCTTTTGGACAGAAATTGCATAATATACAGGCCTCCTATCCACAGGTGGCTTAAACAGCTCACTTACAAATCAGGCCACAAAGTGGGAGAAAAATTCATCCCACGAGGTTTATTAGTTGAGGTGCAGTGCCATATGAACATGGATACACAAGTTAAAGCCAGCTCAGATCCAAAGACCCAAGCTGGCTGGGCAGAGAGCCAACGTGGGTGTCTCTACACCCTGCTCCCAGAATCACAACCGTTGCAAATGATACAAAAAGTCTAGAATCTGTTTCATACCCAGGCAAATCAGATCCAGAAGAGCTTATAAGCTCAGGTTCAGCATCAGCTGAAGCTTGCCTGGAGGAAGCCAAATATTTCTGTGCTGTGTGCCTGACTCCTCAAGGCCTTTTTAGCTTGGAAACAGTGACAGACCTAAACTGATTCTCTGTCCCTGCAAATACCATACACCAAAGCATCCAAGCTCTGAGGGCAATCACAGAAATGCAAAAAGGAGATACCAGAGTGTGCTCTAAATGAGCAGAGCTCAGACCCAGCAGCAGCACTATATCACTTCTCTACTGCAGAGATCTGCTTTGCCCCATCACTAGATGGAAAAAAAATGCCTGTACAGCCATGAGGAACTCTGGAATACAGGATCATGTCTTCAAGAGCTACAGGCCCCTTCCCCTGCTGTATTATAGATGCGGAGATTGTAAAAGCAGTGTGGCAAAAGCTGTCCCTGCACTGCAACCAGAATGTTCCAAAAGACTCAGGGAACAGCTGGACTGCAATATCCCTTGGTACAACTGAAAATGTAAAATCAGTTTTAAAAGAGTTGGATCTGGAGGAACAATCTTACCCTTGATCCTGGAACTCAACCACTTTCTAACAGTTACCTAATTGACCTATTCCGCAACAGTAAATAAGACAAGTTACTGCTAAAACTGTTGTTTAAATTATTCATTGCTCAGTTCTGAAGGCCATTTTCTTCTCCCCATTGCACATCATTGAATTCATAAAAATATCCTCCCTGACAGGGTATTTCAAAGAGAAAACATTTTATTTGAAATGATCAATAAGTCAAATTCAACAGCTGTGCCCAAACTATTGCAACAATGAAGCATTGACTTTTCCTGTATCTGAACCACAGTATATAGCAATCTCATAATTAAACCAAAACTCTTTGCACTGCTCTGCTGGTTCCACAGTAGATGCAGCTGTGCTGTGAAGAGTGTTTAATACAATTTTAGTTTTAATACTAAACCCAGCACTCTCCCTACAACAGAGGCTCTTCTACTATATTTGTACCAACAGCTGCTCCACTTTAGTCCACGAAAGAGGTTAGAAATGTCTCTTTCCTGGAAAGACTTAGCACAGCTCCCCTTGCCATCCTGTAGCACCACTGAAAAGCATTCTGCTGATGAGAGCAGCTGGAGATGGCACAGGAGGAGCTAGCACTGCTGTCCAGCCAATTGCTGCTGCACGAAAATACACTTCAGTTCAAACCTGGCCTCCTTGTGTCCAGTCACCATGCAACCGCTACCCTCATTCTGGACACCTGTGGAGATTGGATTCCCTGGAGGTTTATTAATTCTGAGATGGGTTTTATAGAAAAATACACCTACAGCTAAATTTTTATAATTTCTGTTATTCAGTAGCTGGACTCACACAAAAAATTGTGTAAACTCTGCCTTTCACAATTCAAGAGCTCAGAAAGTTTCAGTAAATATGTCTTATCTCATCATTAGCTGGCACAGTAGTAGCTTAAAAACTCATTTTACCCAATTACCTGTTTGGAATCCTAGAAATATCTATGGTTTCTCTTGATGAGACGTATGGAATCACCACCACTTTTTTTAAATCTGGAAGTCCTAGAAGCAAAAAGGAAAAAAATTACTACTCACTTACATAAGCCAAAGGTCCTTTCCAATTTGATTGTACAGTGTAATACACTAATGAACATGTTTTTAAATATTAAGAAATCCCCCTAAAACTATATTTTATCTAAATAAGATTTCCTTATTATTGCCAGTCTTGACTTTTTTTTGAAAAGGCATGCTTAAATCAACAAGCTTTAGTTCTGCATAATCCCCTTAGCTTTCAGCAGCACTTCACATCACCTTTAGAAAAGCTCAAATAGCATTATTCCTTGCTCCCCCACTTATGTCACCCACTGATTTATGCTGTTTCAGGCACTGATATATTTAAACTAAACTAGCAAAGGACTGTTATAACTAAGCAAGCAGAAGACTGGCTAGTTTTTACTCAAATCAGTTCTACCTTTCTAAGCAGCATCCTTATCCACAGGAAAGGTGTAAAGGATGGAGGACAGGGGCAAGCAGAGGTGGGATCTCTTGGTGACAGTACAAGTTTTGAGCACAGCTGAGGTGAGAGGGCATGCAGTGAAATACCTTTTACCACGCTAAGCAGTTTTTCCAGGTGGTTATGTTCTTTGCCATTGTATACAACAGCTTCAACAGAGAAGATGAGCTTCGGCTGAATTTGGGAAAACCTGTCCAGCACACCCTAGGGAAAAACAAGAAAAACAGCTTGAAAAATAAATTGCTGTCACAGGAAAACCTACTGGTTGCTAAATGCAAATCTTGTTTTGAGCAAGGAACAAGGATAGAAATCAGCAGGAGAACTGCTTTAGGCACTTACCACAGCTATTACCACATTTTAGAGAATTTTGTTTGGGCACTTATTTTTCCACATACACTGCTTACCACAGCCTTCCAGTAATGGATCTTTTAGTATTCAACAGCAAAAGTCAAATCCTCTTAATAAAAGCTTTCAACAGTTATGGTCATTCCTCTCTAGCTGTATTACTTAAACATTAAGAACCAGATTACTCAATATTGTAAAACTGTCAGCTGTTCAAGAACAGCTTAATCATGTGGCAAAACTAGACTTTAGTCATGTACTTTTTTCCTAAAAGCCCATATCCTTATCTGCATCTTGGTTCATCTACTTCATAGCTAAAATGAGACTCTAATTATAGAGAAATTGAGACAAAGGCAAGAAAATCACAATCAACTCAACTATTAATCATCATTTTCCCATGCTGGGAAAATCATAGATGCAGGAGACTACTCCAGAAGTATGGAGCATGGAGTTGAGTTTCCAACCATCTTTAATTTGTTATTATATTCATTTCTTTGTATCCTTTTCACCATCCATGATGAACATTTAGCATATCCACCCTTATTTATGCTACCTGATGCTAAAAAAAAGGAGACCAAGGAAAGGAGTAAGGGTTTCCTAAGAAAAGAAAGGAACAGGAAGGGAAGTGTGAATTGGAAACTGAGACACCTACAGGTCTCATGGTTTTATTAATCCTGCTGACACATCCAGCTGGGTTCATTAACACTGGCAGGATCAAATCCCACAGGGCAGCTTGGTGTGATGCACAGAGAATACAAACAGACAGAACGTGTGACTGCTACATTGAAACTTTAATCCACTCAGATAGCTCAGCAAGGAATTGCTCCCATGAAAAGCTCAGGTATCCCAATGGCTTATTCTACCTGATGAGCCACAAAACCTGTCCTAAAAATTGTATAGGGTCCTACGAACAGAGCTGCACTAACTTTATTAGGTCTCACCAAGTTTGTAACAGCAGAGCCTCAAACTTAGGTATCCAACAGCCTCTTATGCAAGGCTGAAAAGCACCATTTTCCTACACAAATATACCTACACAGATAAGAAGGACCAAAGAAACCAAAGCAAAAGCTGCCAACAGTGGCCCTGTGCGTGGGAGGGAACTCACTGCTTCTGACAACAGGCTTCCTGCGAAGCCTTTAGAGGTACGGGATTCAGAGCCTGCAATGTGTAGGCAGCTCTAAAAAGTGCCATTTCCAAACTGCACAAAGCATCTATATGCAATTAGCTTTGGAAATTAAATGCTGAAAACAATACACTATTTCCAATACTTCGGTGTGAAATATCCATTTATGTTAGTATTAACAAGTGCACAAAAGGAGCAAAAATCTATTCCTTAAGCTAGAAGCCAATATCCTGGCAGACCTCTGCTGATCTCCCTCAAAGTTTTAGGTGTTGAATTCATGCCAACACCTGCAGATTAACTAAAGGAGAATAAATGATATTGATGGCACTGCTGCTCCAAGGCTAAGTTTCATTTAAAAAACTATCACAAAAGCTAAATAAAGCTGGGCACTGAAAATAACAGCACATCAACAGGGACAGAGAGCATGGACATACTCTAATACAAGCAAAGAACAATCTTCCTCCAGAGGAGAGACCAAAATCACATTGCAAAGAATATACTCTGTGCTGCCATTTTCTGAGCAAGCAGAAAATATTTGAAGAAGAGACTGATCATTACTTGGTGTAATGATTTTTTAAAATCTTTTTTCCCCCAAATGATACAATCTTAAATGCAGGGAAATGGAATGCTGCTGCCCTCTAGTGCTAATGCAGGGATAACACTCCTATGTACTCAGCCACTATTAATGGCTAAGATTGAGATGGAGGACATAAAATGGCTAAAAACATTAGTATTTTGTGTTCAGCAGTATACAAACAGTTCATTCTCCATATTTTCATGCAAACATTTAGGTGAAAGAAATAAAAATTTTAAAACAGAGCACTGAATCTTTATCTGCCACTTCTCATAATAAATTTCCCCAAGAAATCATTTTGATTAATGGCAATTAGGCTTTCAGGTCCTTTGGCAACTGTGAATCATCTCAACCTAAGTACTGTCTCTGCCATAAAATAAAATATGATGCTCAGCTCTGCCACGAGGTGGCAGGCAGAATAAAACCAACAAAATCCATTCGCCACCCTCATTTGTCAACACTGCAATCGTCAGAATCACAATAGCTTTGCTAGCGCACACAATAATGAAGCTACTCACGTTAATGCCAAAATCTGGTGACGTGGAACTCCAGATAGCACCAATACTTGCAGCAGCCAGCATTGCCTCCACAGCATGAATGCTGTTTGGTAAGTAGCCTATGGCAGAAATTGTGTGGTTAAATATGGAAGAAATCCACTTGAAAACATCAATACTTACACTGTAAGTAACAGCCCGTTTACACGTAAAAAATTCTAGATTGAAACACTGTTTAAATAACTCTGCAAAATCACTCATAAAGCCATAATTTAAAGGCTAAACATGACAGTGATAGAAATAATTCCACCAAAAAGCAGTTTCATCAGATTTCACCTCCACAAAATTACTCTGTCTGCAAATGTTTCTGTTCATTAATGAGACTCTCGGGATAAGAGGGCACATGGACAAAAGGGCCTGGGAGAAAGTAATTTAATAGATTGAACAGGTTGCACAAAATAGAGCACATGCAATAGCAACACGCCATTTCCATTAAGATGACTAAATATTTGGAAGAAAAGATTAGGAATACTTAGTAGTATTTAGAAAGGTAGGGACCTTAAAAGGCAAGTTTGGCTAATCATTGATCTTTCATAAGGTTCTTTTGTGTAATTAGGTCACATCAAAAAGAAGTTTCTCACACACACACCTTTTCAATACATTTGTACTCATATATTTAATTTTCTGGAAGAAAAATAAACATTTCATTGCTTGCTTAGCAGAACTGACATAAGTAACCTGAAAAGATCAGGTGATTTTTAACTGGTTTCATTCCTCTAATTGCAATCAACGCATACATGCTGGCATACACATGTCAGCACCTCTAAAAGCAATGTTCTAGGCATAGACACTTGAAACAGGAGGGTGGAGAAGGTTTTCTTCGTGTTTTTGTTTTGCACTTTAAGTATATTAAGGTTTCCAAGCAGGGAATCAATTTTGCATAGCTAAAAACTTGTCTGGTAGGTGCTGCCAGAATCTTAACCACAAACAAGCAAAACCAGTGTCTCAGCTGAAAAGGGAATATGGTGGGACAAGCTCGGGGACATTCCTACCCTGAATTAGCTCTTCAGTTTTACTACTAGCCTGCAAAAAGCTTTCAAGATTTAAATTCATCTTATCAAAGCATACAGAAGAAATTCAAAAAGTTGTATTTTCAGCTGGCTCAGTTTAAGCAGCTCTCCAGAGAGTCTGCTGTATGACTGAGGCTGACTCTCCATTGATCAGAATCCAACCGACAAATTAAGAACATAGACCCAAAATTCACACTTAAACCACAGTAGATTGGATCAAAGATATGGAATTTCAGATCAGACTGTTTAAGTAACTAAGTGATGTCTAAGTACTTGAAAAGATGGACAACGACTGGCCTAATTGCAATACTTGGACATCTACGTAGAACTCTGAAAACAGGCTTTAAAAGTAATAAAAATGCTTTCAAATGTCTTCTACAAAGGTCAGATCTCAGCACAACTTGCAGGTCCTGCACAGTTCCTACCAGGCAGCAAGAATTCACCAGTGTTTGGCTCTTTCCAAGCCAAAAGGTACTTACAGAAGTACTTTAGGACAGAAACTAAACCCACAGATCTTAGTCTGAGATTTATATGATCTTTTAGCTTTGAGTAACAGTAGCACATTTGATTTTTGCCTGTTTGAAAAATCCCTTCTTTGCCAACTGCAAAAAGAATTTTTTGAATAGCAAGTCTTAATTTAGACTGAGATTATTCTTCATCATGATTCAATGCAAGTGTTTTTATTAATCAGGTTCAATCAAATTCAGTTAATCTCTAAACTCCTATGCTTTGGGGAGCATCACTTTCAGCTCCTTTAAAAATAGTAATTTATACCCAGCAATTTCTGGAGAAAAAAAAATCTTGTTACATGTAAAAACCTCACGGCATGATAAGGTACGAATTGTTCACTATCTGCCTGCAGGTTGTGTTGTTTTCTTCACTCCCATCCAATGAAGTCTGTAAGTAGAGAGCAAAGACGCCTTCTTTCTCATTTCAAGGCAAAGCTTCCTCCAGAACAATTATTTGTAATCTACAGAGCAGAACAGCCTAAACTGTGATGGAAGCCATTCTTTTCAACTCCTCACAGATATTTCCACTCTGCATTTCCTAGATAGGGTTATCAGCAGGTGAGATGGCACTGAACACTAGAGGACATCTCCTCAAGCTTTGAAGCAGGGCTATCACCTGCCCATAGCTAGAAGCCTTAGCTCCATCACACGCACGTTCTCCTCTGCTCTGTTCCTACTAAAACCCTCCAGGTAAATACACAAGCCTGTTTATTGTTCTCAATCAGACAATTAAATCAATTACTTTTATTTGACAGTTGGCTTTGAGGTTGTGCTTGAATAAAGAGCATCAGCCTGAAGTGCCAAAAGGTATAAAACGTGTAGTGCAGCTTGCTCTGCATTTCCACACCTTTATCTGATCGCTGAAGGCAAACAGCTTGCTGGGATTTTCACATTGCTTTAATCTCCAGCACCACACACCATGAATAAGTGTGGTTGAGCTCTGTAAGATCCTCTAAAACACTGCAACAAAAGACCTTGGGTTACTTGTTCCTCAATAGCTCCTAAATTTAAAAATTACAAACTACTTCTGTTGGCATTTCAAAATTAAAAGTGGATTCTTTGAAATGAAAATGTTTTCTTCCGTTCTCACGTGAGAATCTGAAAAACAATTTTAACTACATAACTCTCAAGCCTGGAAAGCACTGCCTTTCACTGTCTCCCTTGAGATACCTACTGAGCACTCAGACAATTCAGGAGTTTGGCACAGGTCACATGTGGCTAAAACTTACGGCTAGCAGTGGCTAAGCAGGTATGTTCTGACAGAGAAGAAAAGTGAATTTCTCCTCTAGTTGGGCTCATTTTAGGGCTCACAGAACAGTGACTTATGTACAAGAGCTCCATGCTGTAGGAGATAAGTGGCACAGCTAATTTAATTACCCATTCCCATTCTATGTTTATGGAGTTTCTATGTTCCTTGATATATTTCGGCAATCAGTCTCAATACAGCTAATCTCAACAGATACATTTCTAGGGAGAACTACAGTCCAAAAATTCCTGCAGTCCTGCTGGAAGCTACAGCAAACCTCATTTTCTCAGAGGACTAAGAACACATTCCCTGAAAACAGGTAATGCCTTCATAAAGCAGCAGAAATGTGTATGCAGAAACAGGGTCCCCCACATATCTATAGCAACCTGAAATAATCTTGGACCCTGCAAAGACTTAGTTTAAGCCTTAAAAAAATGCAAAAGGAAAAGCAGGAACCTGCAACCAAAGTGCACTCTCAATGGCTAATGCTAATGATTCACCCTGACTCTCAAGCATAAAGGTGAGAGTTTCAAAGATCAGTTCCTGCTCCTGTTTGATATTAATAGAGCATTTCATATTCTTGCAGGATCTCTTCCATGGTCATCCTACCTAGCATTACTGCAGCCTCAGACTATTAGTAACAAGCTAATCTTCTTATAAAGTGAGCTTTAAAACCCACGTAAGCACTAGGGCTAATACAGTTACTATAGATAAAATACCCGATTTAAACAATGCAATTCAGGGATGCTCTGCTGGGGCGGGTTTGTGGGAACCCGGGGAAAGATTGGTTTGTTTTTAACTGCTGACTTGTACTAGAACAAAGCTGCCTACAGAGATACAATAGAAACAACCTATCCTCAGATTAAAGAGCAGCACTCCCAGTTTTATTCCATTCCCACAGCATGGTTAGGCACCAAACAGATGGCCAGTGGGAGACCATGAGTACTTTGCCCTTGGATTTGTGCAGCTTGGATTAGCTATGGCATCCCTCTCTTCCAACTGTTCAAGCATTGACAGTATTGCAAGCTATCTTCACATGAAAAGGTGTTTCATCACACACCTGCTTCAGTTATGTTTAGTGTTAAATGCAATCTCCTCAGCAATGGAAATGAGGGACTAGGGAGAAATCAAACCGCAAGAGTGCTGACGATGCTGCTTGTCCACCCACATGAACCCACCTCTGGCTTAAGTACATTACTGCCATGATGCAACTGCAAAAAACTATTTAGCCAACTAGAAGATACGGTAAATGCAATGAAAAGATAACCTGGTCGCATCTTAGATATGCGAAAGAATGAGAATGAAATTCACAGAAAAAAAGTAAGAAAGAAAATGGTCTTGTGTAAGATTATAGTAGCTCAAGACCTTAAGCAATTTTAAGAAAATGTTGCAATGAAGGGGATCATGGCCCAGCCAGCTAAGTGTTAGGCAACTCTAATACAATTAATAAAATAGCTGATAAGAGGCAGATTTTTCAGAAACACTAAAATCATGCCCTATATCACCACAGGAATAAGCTGCATGACCCTTCCTTCTGTCATGTGCCATAAGCTCTGGAGCAAATTAGCTCCCAGTGGGCACTGGTGAACGCTGGGGAGCCTGGTCTATGATACCAGAATGGGTGCATGACTCGAGCTCTTCCACTCAGCACTCCCTCCATTTCCATCTGGGATTTGGAGAACAGTCAGCAGCTTCAGCCTCCAACTGTTAAGCCACATTTCAGCCCCTCCAGGGACCGCCAGTATCATCTGGTATCGGAGAGAAACAAGTAAAATAGAAGTCGAGACTCAATCTAAAAAATATATATTTGGATTGCTGTTAAAAAATCCTATTGATTTCTCTCATAAGAGAAGTTCTCCCTAGATATGGGCTGCCACCAAGGGCAAAATAATCTGTTGAAGTCAGGAGACCAGGACTCTGTGTGAGTCTTCACTACACAGTGAAGACCCGGGGCCAGTGAAAAGGCTCTACGTGAGTCCCAAAAAACATTCAGTGTTTAAGGAAACAAAGGGATTTTTCCCAGATTCATTAATCTCTTCTGTTCAGATAAAAGAAGCTTTTAAGGACTCAAAGTAATGTACGTCTGCTTCCACAAATAAACTGTAACTCCTAATAAACATGTGCTTAAGCTATTGAGATAGCAAATAAGATTCAAGGTCAGCCAGCTGGCAGTATGGCGAAAAAACACTATCATTAAAAGGAATCGCCATCAAAATTAGAATAGAATTAGCATAGTTATCACTACCAGTATTTCGATAGTAGTTGCTCTTCAGCTATAGAGCAGATTTCTCTGACATGATATATCTTAGCGAGCTGCTTACAAAACAAAATGATGGCACTTTTTTTGACTTTTTCCGAAACAGGGTATCTGATGTTTTTGATAAGACTAGTTCTAGAAATATTAATCAAGACTGAAGAGTAATTTGCATTTCAGAACACAACAAAATCTCATGCAAAGCAGTTTAATCTTAACTCACAAGGAATGTTCCCAATTGACATGACTGCATCTGCTCATATTACATGTTAATGTTCCATCTGTTATTCTACAGAACAACATTTAATTTTATTTTTTTCCATTAAAAAGTCTCATTTGGGCTTTTATAATGATTGCTCATGCTAAGAAATGGACTGTAACCTGTAAAATAGTAAAGCAGGAGAGAACAGTAGATATCTATTCACATAGACACCGGAGATGCAGCTGGAGCTGCCACTACTGTTTTTTATAGATACGGCCTCCAAAACATACAGAGTTTTCCATGCAAAATTTTCACGTATACCATACATTTTCATGAATTTATTTATATAACAATATAGTTTGATATACTAAATGTCAAAAGCACAAGTATACAGAACAGAACTCCTATTTTGAGTATATCATGAAAAATTTCACTACAAAAGATATGAGTGCAATCAAGTGCACTTTAGAACAAGTCATGTTCACAGAAAGTATTAAAAGAGGGTCTGACCACCACTTGGATTGATTTAATGATCTCCCGGTTTCCTATTATAAGAAACTGTACACAGCTTACATAGTTGTGGCAACTTTCAGATACATACAACCCACATTTATCATTTGATGTGCACATAGATACTAAAAATACTACCTTTTAAGTTCTAAATATTCAGTCTTTATAAGCTTTCTTATTCATTTGTTTGGTTACAGACCAGCTGTTGCTCCTCAACCAATTATCAAATAGACATTTACTAGTGTTAAGGTGGAAACTGGAAAAAAAATTAAAGCATCTTAGCTTAAGTCTTCACTCAGGCAATCCTCCCCTATCTTTGATGAGTGGCTCCTACATGAGTAGGAATTTGGTCCTACAATTCAATGTAAAACACCAAGCTAACAGCTGTCAATCAAAAGTCCAGTTACCAGTTCTGTAGAATATTTGTACCATGTATATGCACCACAAGCATGAGATCTCTTGACATTCTATCTTCATTGGCAGATCATTAGGGTGGTTTTAGTAGGAACAAGGCACAACCTTCTGTTTTTGGAGATACGGGATCAAGTTCTAGTTTGCAGCATGCAAAAGACATGGCAAGTACTTTGCTCACTGAGTTTTCACCACATCAGAATTTGCACATACTTAGGAAAGTTGCCAAGTATTGCTCAAAGACCACAATTCCAATAGTAAGATGGATACACATCAGAAGAACTAGGTAGGAGTCAAGGAGCTTCCATGAGATTAGTTTTGAGTTGCACCACACCGAGAAACTAAACAGTGTTTTAAAGAGCACATACAATGCAGATACAAAATGACTTAAGACCATCAGAAACAGCAACTCAAAAGTGAAGTACACTGACAGCTGAGGCCAGCTTGGCTACCTCCTGTGTATGTCCTGACTGCACACTGTACAATCTGTTTGCAAAGCAACAGCGGGTCAGAGAAGCAGCAGCTGGCTGGGGGAACAAAACCGGGTACCCTAATTCCCAACACTGCCCTAATCCGAATCTGCCAGACGTCATGATTCAAAGCATAGCTAGATACAAAACCTCCACCGTTCCTGCTTCCAGCAGAGTGCTCATAAAAGACTTCAGTGAAGCAATGAATGAAATGTTTTCCTTCCCTGTCCAGTGCTTGAGAACTTGCAGGCTAATCCAGCTTCCTTCCCTCTAAAAAACATATGTGTGGCAGCACAAAAGCCTTCTCTTTAGAATATTTCTGTGAAAGGTTATTTAATATTCAAGTTCCTATAACCCTGACTATTCATTTATATATTTCAAGAAAATTTCACATCCTATCCTTCAAGAAATACTCACCCACAACTCTGTCTCCCACTTTAACTCCCATCTTCCTCATAGCCGCAGCATACAGAGCCACAGCTTGTCTCAGTTCTTCAAAAGTAACTTTCAAAATTTCTTCTTTGCCTTCCTCTGAGGAAAAAAGATTTACGAGTACATCCGATCAGAAATTGCACACCCCAACCTAAGAATCCAACAAAAAAATCTGGAAGAGAATATGAAACTATTCTAATGAAAGAAGTTCCCTCAATATTTGTTTTTTCATATTCCTCTTAGGCGGTACAAAGCTTTTCTTTATAAAAGAAACGTAGCATTAATCAATCAGTAGCATTCTACTGGGACACAAGGGCTTTTTTAAAGACAATTAGAAAAATGCAAGCTGATGATTGGAGAAAGGTGTGTTCTCAAAGCACTTTCACAATAAACACAGAAAGAACAACCTCATTCTCCCTTGTTGCTCAGTTTTTGAAGTCTCAAGGCAAGTCACTTGAGTAGAGAAACACTTATAGCAAGGGTCTCAAATTTGGTGTGTGTTTTTAAACATGTGTCTTTTGCAAAGACATCACAAAACATACACCATGCTGGACTACCCTCATCTCTGAAAAGATCTGCAGGGAGTTTTCATTTGTGCTGAAGGTCAAATGTTATGTAAGCTCTTCATAACTGGCAAAAGAAAACAAGTGTAGATGTTACGAAACGCAAGGTTTGTGTTCTTAAAGGTCCAGTCCTGTACAGCCTCAGTTTGACTCCTGCAAACCATTTTGCCCATTCTACTTCTAGTACGCAGCATTTCTCATGAAAATACACACGCCAAGGATGCGGCAACAAAAAAAACACTCTGTCTTTCCAGATCAGCTACAATAAAAATGATTTCTGTAAGCAAAATTCTTTGCTTCTTAGACATGCACCTGGGCAAATTTAGATCAACAGAGCATGTGACATGAATCAATATAGCGTGTAACAGTTCCCTGAATGGAGCCTATCCATGGATAGTGCTCCCAAGGAGGAACAGGAAACAGGATGCTGTGCCATGGTTAAGGGGGCCTTACTGAATCACAAGTAAGAGATTCACAGCGGGAGTCAGGAACTAGGAAAATAGTTAAGGGAAGTTGTACATACAATTCCTGTGCTCTTTTGTATCCCAGAGCTCCCACAGACTCATCCCCAGTAATTTCAGGATCCGGACATGGGTTCCTAAGCTCTACTCTCACCTAGCAGTGAGAAGTTTTAACACACACCCCACTGGGTTAAGAGAACTTAAGAAGATTAAACATAACAGTAGGTCAGGAAAAACATGCAGGGGGCCTCTCCTCACACCACTCATTCACTTTACTCAGGCTTTGATTAAATTGGAAAATAATTTTGCTCCTGTTGGTATTTTCCCCTGTGACTATGCTACAGAAAGCAGTGAGTCTCCAATATACCAAATGATGTCCTAAGAAGAAACAATATCTAAAGGGACAACGTGATCATAACCATCAGCTAATTCACTAAGTTCCTAAAGATTTCTTCAATAATTTGGACAAAAATTTGAGGAACTCCACTGTTTTTCTCCAGTGATGTGTTTAACTTTTAATACTCATCAGGAATAAGATAAATCAGTTGTGTCAAATCTACATAAGCTTAGCGTCAACTTACTGAGTGGTGTTTGGCAGTCACAGGACTTAGCCTTAGAAATAAATACAGTATTGTTGCCAAGTAATACTTACTTGCTGCATAAAGTGCAATCTTGTCGTTCTCCTTGTGCTTTAGAAGATTTTCTGCATAGTTCAGACGGCTGCCTTTAAACCACTCTGGGACATCTGCAATGCTTTTGGATGTATCAACTACCTGAATAAAAAAAATATACATTTCTCAAAAGCTGTAACATCATCTCCTTTTTCCGATCATTACACAGTTATTACCTACTTAATGTCATACTCTTAATGCACTGCCAGGCAAGAACCATTTCCTCTACTTTGCAGGTGGCAAACAGAGAATAGATCCTGCTATTATAGACCCAGGAAGATTAACAACTTGCCAACCATCACAAGCAAAGTCATAATTAGAAGCAGTCTGAAAAGTTTCTAGTTCTACTTTCAGACCAGGCTCGAACATGCAAGTGCGGCAAACCAGTAGAGCTACATGCAGACTGCAAAGCACAGAACGTGCCATGGTTTGGGTTCTGGGATCAGCTGGAGCAGGGATTTAGCTTCAAAATAGAGCAGTTCTCTGTCAGGCCAGCCTCCTCTCAGGAGAAGCATGAGGGGTGACAGCATTCAGTTTTGTCAAACTGAAGTCACAAAGCTCAGAAATCAACATCAGCAGCAGTAACTCCAACAACTCATAGGCTAAGTTAGTTACCAGCACAATCATTCATAACTAAAGTTTGAATTTTTTCTCCAATAATCCATATTTTAATTTACAATAAACACAAAGACACCATTTGGAGTGCAAGGGCAGTGTTACCAGCCTCTACAGCTAACAAGTGCTGTACTATAGAATATCAGAGTACAAATTTCTACCATTGATTTCTTCTTTTCTAAGAAATAAGTTCAACAACTCGATAAATGCATATTAAATACTTTATCATTTTGGACTCTGATATGTGAGAAGAATTAAGTACAATGGAAAATTAGAAGAATAAGCTCAGTTAAAACTTCTTTTAAACCAACAGTCTCAATGAGAATTAAGGTCACCCCAGGAAGTTGCATTTAAGAATGTACCTTTAAAAGCAATAGTAGAAAAAGAGGCTTTTAGGTAGAATTCACTCTAAAAGCTCCCATGTATAGATTCAGCTACCCAGGAACACACCTTCTGCAACCTACAAATGGGCACTTTATTGTACATCTGTGTTTCTGAAAGCTTCAGTTCACAGCCTTAGGCTCTAGAAAATAAACTAGACAGGCACAACTGGAACAGAGCTCTTTTGAAGGCCAGAAAACTCAAAATACCTCATTCAAATCAGATGAAAATATTTTTGTACTTTGATATGTACAGTATCTATTACCAGAGGCAATCCTAAAATTGATGTCTTTAGACAAAGATAAAAGCTTTATGTGGAAACTACTAGTTATTTCAAGTGAACTTCCCAAAGTGAAAGTGTCAAGTAGATCGGCACTCCAAAAATGGCTATAATCAAATTCTAATGCTTATCCAACTCAACTCTTCACCAGCAATAGGCTAATACACTCACTGAAAGTCATTTAAACAGACTTTTATTGCTGACTTCTCCAGGTTTAACAAAAGTGAAAACAAGAAGTTTAAGCTCCACACAGGGCAAAGTCTG
The DNA here is from genome assembly GCA_034781795.1 of Crypturellus tataupa. Taxonomy (NCBI): domain Eukaryota; kingdom Metazoa; phylum Chordata; class Aves; order Tinamiformes; family Tinamidae; genus Crypturellus; species Crypturellus tataupa. The sequence continues at coordinate 3,570,355 of JAWLRI010000333.1, read as the reverse complement.
TTACAGCTCTATTTTTTCCTAAATGTCCCTTTCAAGAGCTCTACCAGCATATGGCACAAGATCCACCTACTTAATGCTCCTCTTTTTTCCTCCTAGCACAATGCCCAGAGATCCCAATTAGGCCCATTATACAAATCAGTCTCTCCCTTAAAAGGGAAGATCTTGGAAGGCAAGAGAAACTCAAGGTCTGCTAGAGGTTCAGCAGCAGATCATTCCTAGTTCCAGCAAGGGTATAAAACCCACAAGCCCAACACAAGGGCTCAGCAGCTCTACAGAACAAGGCAGGGAACTGCTGCAGGCAGTTGCTGACAGTAGCACTCACTAGACATAGGGCTTTACTCCTACTCAAGAGCCGCACTGAGCCCTACAAGACCAGCATGTGCAGCTATAAGCACACCCCAGGTACCCACTGCACTCCTACATCACCAGCTGCTGTTCTACAACTGCATTTTACAGCAGCTGATCAGACAGCAACCACTTCCCTAGCCTTGCTAGCTAGGAACAAACAACTTGCCCTTATCAGCAACTTGCACTTATCAGCAGTTCCCTCAATGGTATCTACTACATGTATTTTAATAGTGGTTGTAACCAAGTGCTTAGATAACAGCACTGTCTGCTACTAACATGCATTATTATGCACATGGAGGCTTGTGCTTACCTTAGGCATGACAGCTTTGAGGAGTAAATTTTACCATTAATATGAAGGACAGCACAAATCAATACAGGGATTGCCTATGTGTGTTTTGCATGTGCTGAAGCAAGAGTTGTACACTTCACAGAAAGTTAAGAAACCAGCTACTAGAACACTCAAAGCAGCCCCCAGCCCTCCCACACAGCCCACAAGGGGAAAGGTGTCAGGTGCACCTCAGGAGCAAAGCAAAGCTTTAGGTGCTATTTCCCAATCTGCTGCTACTTGCAACTCTCATCTTGCCCAAACTTACAGGCTTTGCACACCTACAGAGCTCATAAAGGACAAAAAGAATCTTTCCACTGACTCCAAACTGCAGAAGCTCTTATCACATGCAGAGTTACCAAGTCCAAGAATCTGACTTGTGACAGTATGGATGTCTTGTTAGTCAGGAACACAAGAGTCAAATCTAGTTCATGAAAAGCTTTATTTTCTTCCAAATACGATCCCCCATTGTTTGCCAGAAAACACTAAGCTGCAGGAAGCCTTGAGCCCTTCACTGTCACAGAACAGTTACAGCGACCTACCTTTCCTCCCATCATCCACATTATTCAAGTGCAACAATTTTTCATGACCAATGACATCACCCAAGTTAAACAGAATCTGAGTCAAGCCTTGAAGGCAATACTTCAAAACTGACACTAAAGGGAATGCAGAGGCTAAGAGTAAGTTCTTTAAGTAATGGACAGTTCTGCAGAAGAATGTGCCCCAACAGCTCTCTCTTGTTCCAGGGTCTCAATCACAACAAGTCCTTCTCTGAGCTTCTGGACCCACCCCACCCCAGTTCTTCCACACCAGCTTTAGCTAAAGCCTTCCTGGGCACGCCTGCCTTCTTGCTTCTCATCCTCAGGTTCACTCTGGCCACGATTGTCTGCTTGAGCCTCCCTTCAAATGTCCAGTCACCAAAGATGCTAGTAGTCTCTGAGGACAGATGTCCTAGAATGCCCATCCTGCAAGACAAGAGAACAAATGGTATTACTTACTGTTCAGTCTTACCCTGAGCAAGCAGTTCAGAACTTACTTTTTCCACCCCCATATTCTGTGATATTAGTAAGGCCTTTTCTGATTCACTGTACAAATGTATCCCAAATGCAAATTATTATAGCAGAAAGATTGGAAAAGGGCCATTAAGCCATTTACAGCTAAACTACACACTACACAGCCCAGTTCTTGCATTCGTGGTGATTTTAATCACTAAGGAGTGAGAGATTACAACAAATACTGTCTTCTCCCTGAGCATGCAGTTTCATGACAGGAGTTACAAGGGAAGCACTGCTGATCTATCACACAATAGAAGTCAACAAGAGAGAATCTTACCAGTTTCCTCTGCAGAACCTCTGGTACTCCAAGTGTGCCCAGTATAGAAGACCTCCAGGGATTAAGAACCAAGTTCAGATCCTTCTCCACTAAAGTCCCAGGAAGATTTCTTTGTATCACGCTTTTGAAGTGATCAGTCAATTCACAGATGGAAAAAGTGTGGGTTGATGTTGGTATCCAATGGCAGAAACATGCAAGAATCCCAACTTCATCCTCCATTTGGAAGGTCAAATCACCTTTATCTCCAGAGTGCTCTGTGGCATGTCTCCTACTCCTCTCATGCAGAGCCACAGCCATTCCCTCAAAGATATTTCCAGCCTCCATGTGTCTCAAGACTTCCAGAACCAGTTCCACAAAACCAGAGTGGAACAGGAGTGCTATCAGGTAGGCTGGCTCAGGGAACAAGCAAACTTGGCTGCCTGCCAGCATTTCAAAAGCTTCCACCATAAATCAAAGAAGGCAGTTTCAGCAGCATCCTCACACAGGCAGCCAAAGAACTGCCAGGGTATTTGAGGACATTATTGAGAACTGTTCTAAGACCACAGATCTTAATTTCACTGCACAAAAATACATCAGCAACAGAACATTAGTCCCCTCCACAAGGGGATTCAGGACTAAACACATGAAGGGCTCCTCGTGTTACCTTCACAAGTGCTTACTCAGTAGCAGCTTAACGGTTCCAGGCGCAGGTCAAAGGACTAAATTCTCATTGTTTAAAACAGTTGTATGCAGCACAAATACTGACTTACCTCATCATAGAGGCGAGAGCACACAATGTCACTGAACTTCCAGAATTCTGCCCAGAAGTCTGAGAAGGATTCCACTGACCACTGGTATAAGTCATTGTAGTTGGCTGGAGGTAACAGAAAACTATTAGTGCAATGCAGAGAGTTGTCAGACAGCAAACTACAGGAGACAGGGATGTCTCCAACACTTGCAACTGAAGCCCAGGAAAATAATTCTGATCATAATTATAAATGACTTATGTTCATGCTAAGTGAATACAGCATCAGAAACACCCTGTCTGAACACCTGAAGAGATGGGTTTATTTCACCTGACATCTTTACAATTAGCCTGTATACTGAGAAAAGGACTTTTCCTAGTACATCTGTAGCACATCTACCTTCCCTCACCGAAATTCAAGAGCTGGACAATAGAGCCCTGTTTGTTGACAACACCTCCACTTCCCATCACATCAACATGAGGCTTTAATAGGGTACAGGAAGAAAGCTTCCCTGACAGGGCATAGTCACTGCCCAATTCTAACCTTAGACCAAAGGCCTCTGTGGATGGCATGGTAGCATGGAGAAGAGCACTTGATATCGAACAGCTCCACCATGAAGCAATCATGAATCATTCTTTGTAAGTAAAAAAGTTTAACAAGTTGAAACTTTAAGCAAAAGTGTCTTTCTCAAACTAAAGTTGCATGAACATCTCTAGCAAGATTAAATGAGATGTTTACTAACTAGATACTACATTCAAGATGTGGTAGCAAGAAGCAATCAGCTTAAGTTCTACATTATCATGAAGCACATGGAATAGCATACAAAAAAAGGTATCCAAATAATACTGAAATGCAAGTTAAAATAATTTGGGGTATGAACCATTGAAGCATTTTATTGCTGACTTAACAGGTAACATTCAAATCATTCACGTGCCTGCAGCTGTGTCAAAAGCCACTCTAGGTACAAATACCCATTACCAGTGACAGCAGCAAACTTCCTGCTCTGCCAATTTCATTTTCTATATGATGCTTTTAGCTAAGCCATTTGAAGTCATTTTCTCCAATTACCTTTAGTTTGACATCTTGTTATCTAAGTGATTGCTTCAGAAGCCATCTTTGTAGTCTTTGTACAGGTAGGACATCTTCCACTTTTTAAGAGAAGTACTTTCCTACCCAGACTGTTCTTGTCCCATCTTATTCCACCTGATCTTTTCAGTAAATGTAAGATCATTCACCGCATATTTGTGAATTAGAAATTTGTCCCTGGCTCCACCATTTCAAGTTCAAAGACACCCCTGTAACTTTTTGCCTACATACCTGCCTCAGTCTCAGCCTCCAACATTTTTTAAACTCTCCACCTAAGTTGCTCTGTTATTTGCACATAGCACAAAGTGGTGTGGGAACAGGGTCTCCCTAAACTAACTTCAAGCTGTCACTTCCTTCAAAAAACCAACTACAGAATATGCCCCAAATCATTTGATAGCTGCTAAAAGCTGCAACCATCACTAGTTTGGTCCGTTACAATAGAAGGAATAGCTTATTCCATCTTGTCTATACAGTTTATCCCCAAATAAGCTTTACCATTCAAGTGCTTCAGGACACAGAGCTGTTATTTGGCAATGAAACACTACATTTCATTATTGTATGTTCAGGATTGGACAGAGACACACTAGTAAAATGTTTGCATTGCCCTTAGGTCTTCTCAGCAAGTCCATAGCTTGATGTTACAAAGAATCCATTCTTCCTTCCTCAACACCACACTGAGCAGCAACCATCAGCTTGAAGCTAGTGGGAGTACATAGAGATTCCTATGGACACAGAGGAGCCTGAGATGCATCTAAAGGGTGAAGAGGCTTCTCGCTGAAGGCTGCTTCAGATGGCTGCCCATGTTTACAGAAACAGCCTTAGTCACATGCGTGCAGACTACAGGACACGGTAAATTTGCCAAAACTCTGCAGCAAGTTGCTTCCTACACAGCAGGACTCTTGGGCACTCACATTTGAGTGGGAAGTCCCCATCAGTCAAACCAATGGCCTGGCTTGCCACCAGCTCAAGTTCTCATCAAGGAGAAAGGCTGTTTCCTGGACACAGATTGACAGAAATATCACAGTTTGCCAATACCCCAGAATGCCTTAGTCTACACCACAGATTGTCACTATATATTGGCTGCCAGGCCATGTACAAGCTGCCATCACCCATGCTATGGCAGACAGATTAGGACAGGAAAGCAGCACAAAAGACTCTGGACACAAATACACAGTGTGAGATGAGCTAGCCAAGGCTGGGAGTCAGATGCCTCAACACACCCAAATCCACCCGATTCACAGGCTGGAAGAGCCCACACAACCCATTCCTGATGCTCTGGACACCCTGCTCACAGCTAACAGCCAGAAACCTGAATAATTTGGGTCAGAAGACACCCCTGGAAGGAGCCTGCTCCAGCCACGCTGTTCCAAGCAGGGTGAAACCCAAAGCCAAGGAATTGTTCAGCTACCCCAGATGACTGCACGCCTCTTAGCAGCCAGACAGGCATTTCTAAGTGACCATGAAGCAGAGCCTGAAGCACCACGGCTTGAGCAGCCTCATAGCAAAACCCCTCAGCTCCCATCACGGAGGCGAGCGACACTTCGCCCTCCACCCCAGCACCGAGGCACAGTTAGATCGAGCAGCGTCTCACAGACGTGAGGCTGCAAGAGCGGCCCCCGCCCCGGCCCCGCTCGCCGAGGGCACCCCCAGCCCCACAGCGGCGCCACC
>JAWLRI010000333.1:3534162-3553407 GCA_034781795.1 Crypturellus tataupa | reverse complement strand
GCGCCCCCGCGCAGCCCTCTCCGTTAGTGCCCGTGTTCGTCGTTGAGCCAGGGCTGCCGGAGCGCTCCCGAGCCTCTGCCGCGCTCTTATTTTGTGATCCTTCAATTCGGTTTATTGCCATGGCTACTCAGTCATTTAAAACTATTTTGTTACATTCTTTTATTATTAATAACCATTTTATTACAACGATCTAAAAATGTTTTATTAATTAGTTATTTTAGCTCATTTCCAGAACGGTTTTTAAGTTAATGCTAATTATGTTCTTATTTTCTTAAATTTACGTTATTCATATGGCTTTTTGTTAAAAATATTTTTAATCCTATGCTTACTATTAAAACCTTTCTAATATAAACTTTTGTGTAATTTAAATATTTACAGCGGTGGCAGGAGGCCATGGGTCATGCCAAGCTGCCCAGTCCCTCCTGCTCTAGTTGACCTTTGCTTTCAGAAGGACCTGAAAAAAGGCCCAATTAATATTTCCTAAGGCCAAGAAAAATACTTTAAAACCCCGTTGTGCTGATACCTTGATTTCATATTCCTTTCCAGGCCTTATCAGAAACCTGGGGTTTGCTTTGGCTGGGGACCAGGGCCCTTTTTGTTTAAAACAGAGCTAAATCGAGTCAGGTTTGCAATAAGCCCATTGAGCAATATGCTGAAAATAGGCTCTCTCCCTGGCACGGAAAATAACCAAACAAATGTTTTCAGATGAAGCAACGCTGAAAGGAGTTGATGGAAGTAACGCCCTGGTCCTGCCTTCAAAAAAAGCAAAGAAGAAAAAAGTAACAAGTGTTTCTCAGCAGCCAAAAAAGCCCCTAAGCAAGAAGCAGAAGAAAAACCTGCAGAAAGTTTTAGAACAGAAAGAGAAGAAAAAGCAGGTATGTTGTTTCTCGGTGGTGAAACTCCACGTACGTGGCTTCTGCCACGATTAAATAAATTTAATAATACCAGCGTGCAGAAGAAGCTGATGCTGATGGGCATGTGCTGAGGTTTCCCTGGCAGTGCAGCTCTGAGCGGGATGTTCGTCGTGGGCTGCTGGCGTGAACGGGAGCTCGGGGGCATCTCCAGGACACGTTTGTGCTGAAGCGTAGAAGTTTGTGCTACAGTAGTGTTAGCCAGTTATTTTCTGCGTGCTTTGGCAAAAGCATGAGGCCACCCGTGGTGCCTTCAGTGTAACTTCCAGTGGTGAAATAAGATTTCCCTCACCCTGACCCCACATTGGGCTGCAGGAACTCGCTGCTTCTGGGCCCAGTTTCTTCTGCCTTTGACCTAGGCAAGATGTTTAGTCGTTTTCTTGTCTTTGAAGTAAGAATAATTCTTAGGAAGAAGATTCATTGTTGCTGATGCAGTGTGTTAGTGATAAAAATGGTGTATGTCTTTAAATACGTTTGTTTTTCTTTCAACATATTAACTCTTTCTTACAATATAAAAGAAAAGATACAAGATGAAAAATGTGATGGGAAGTTCATTCCCCTGCTGTTGTGGACACTGTGTGCACAAAATACCTCACTAGCAAAGTAAATAACCCCATATTTTAAAATGTAGTAGAGTGTGAGAAGTGTGGACCTGCTGCAAAGTACTGCACTTAATGGACTTCTAACTGGGTGCCGCTCCCAGTGCTTCTATTATATCTTTAAACTCTCACAGCAGTAGTTGACAGCGTTCATCTGTAAAGCTCAAGGGCTACTCTTCATACGAAATTATTTGCTTATGAAGTATAAATCCTGATTTTGGTTGTTTTTCCCATATAGCGAACTGAATTGCTAAGCAAACTCAGTGAAGTCCAGGCTTCTGAGGCAGAAATGAAGCTTCTGTACACCACTTCCAAGCTGGGCGTTGGGGAGCGAATGTATCAGACCAAAAGGTAAAGCTTTGCTTTGAAAGAGCCTCCCAGGTGAACTGCGGTGGTTTTGAAGCAGGCATGTTTTTTTTCCATATTCTTACTGCATTCTTCAAAACGAATTGATTTAAATATTTTCTACTTTTACCTAGCAATATATTTAAAGTAACACGACCCTTTTGGAAGGATGTGTAAGATGAATAACAATTGTATGTGCAAAAGCTAATAATACATTCTGCTAGGCAAGGCAATTAGTGGAATAAATATTTTAAATATTTGCTTTTTTTTTTTTTTTTCAAAATTGGAAAACATTGACTGATGCAGTCTGTAATTAACTAAATCAACCAGAGTTTCATGTGGACAGAAGTTGGAATAAATTAAGGTACAAACTTGGATTTTTAAGAAATGAATAGATATCAAAATAGAGAATGCTTAGATAAGAATACAGTTTACTTACCAAGCATGTTGCTAGAGAAGTGGATTTGTTTTTATTTTTGTAGTCACTGTACAGAACCTGCTCTTGCAACTTTCTGGTAGAAGAAGGAAATTTCTCTTTCTTAATTTAGCAGGAAGCAGTTATGTACCCAACTGCTTGAATACGTGATAGTATATGTGCAGAGAAGCCTACACCTGATCAAGGTTGGGGTCAGTAGAATTGCAGGAGGGTTGGCTGGTTGATCCTCTGTAGGTTATCAGGTCCAGCCTTCTGCTTGAATCGTGATTATTGCAAACACGAATGGCTTATCCAGTTGAATAAAAGCCAGATTTAGGCTCAGGCAGTGACTTTTACTGCTTTGACTTACGTGTGTAAGAAGTGTCTGGCCTGGGGTCCTGGAGAATGTTGAACAAAACACTGACCATGCGTTGATGTTTTGTTCTAGGATGGTGCAAGAGCCAGAGGCTGTTGTACCTGAGAAGATCAGGAGCATCAGTGGGGCAAACAAGAGAAGACACAGCTCAGATTCAGAATCAGAGCCCGAGGAAGAATCAAGTAGCTCTGAAGAGGAGAAGGAAGAGCAGAAAGGAGAAACTGAGAAGGTTTCAGACAGCGGTTTGAGTGCAGCTGAAAAGGCGAAGGAAGGCTTTGAGGACACAGCAAGTCCTCAGCAGGCTGTTCCTAGCACTACGGTTCATCAGACAGCGTCAAACAAACCATCTTGCAAGCCTGCAGTTTTCATCCCCGTGGACAGGGCTCCTGAGATTCAGGTGAGGCTCTGTTAACAGTAAAATGCCTATTAAGGGGATGGAAATCACAGTGTCTTCTGTGAAATTAATTCACCGCAGACACTACAGCATTATCTTGCATCCATTACCAATACTACTGGCACTGCACTAATGTGTATTTATGTGCTGGCTCTGGCAAATTATGCCTGCACAAGTGTGAGCTTTAAGCCTGTGCAGAAAGAAAATTGTTTTTGCTTTATGTCATAAATATTTAGCTGTAAATGTATAATCAATTAGCAGTTTTTCACCATTTTTAACTGAAAGTTTTGTGAAGTTGCTTTTGGTTCTCCGTTACACTATATATTAGTCAGGTGACTCTGATGTAGGCAGAATATTACTTAGAGGAAAATCTCTGCTCATGTTTGAGTGAACAAGGCAGTTTTGAAATAAGTTTTATTTGAAGTACCTGTTGCAGTATGCGAAAGGCGACAAGTACCTTATTAATAGACTCATGAAACTCTTAAAGTTTCAAAAATTTAAGCGTACACCTTGACAGGTGCTTTCTGATAAGTTGTTTTCCTATGTCTGGTTCTTCAACATGGCAGTGGAATATTAGTGTGGACCTTTTCAAGCCCTAGAGTTTGTAGGATTCCTGTTCAGGGATTTTATAAACTAAGGCCGATTTCAGTCTCAGTGAAAAGCAGAAATGGAGTGGAGATAAAACATGACGAGTAAAATGTGTCCCTTATTTAGGAAGCAAGACTAAAGCTTCCAATTCTTGCTGAAGAGCAATCTATCATGGAAGCCATTAACGAGAATCCCATTGTCGTCATTTGTGGAGAAACAGGAAGCGGTAAAACCACGCAGGTGCCTCAGTTTCTGTATGAAGCTGGCTATGCCAGGTAGGAGTCTTCTCTTCTACACAGTGAATGTGATTATGAATACTCAAGCTAGCTCAGCCAATTCTGATTTTATTCTGAAGTGACTGAACTTGCTTTTCTCTATGTAGTGGGAGTGGAGTGGTTTTATAAAAAATCTGGAATAAATACCTTTCCATTGTGTCTGCAAAAGTTTTTGCACATAAGTAATGTTTTAAGATCTTGATGGTGAAAGTTTTCTTTAAAGTTGCTGCTCTGCTCTTTACAGAGGGGCAGTATTGGCTGTCCCTGTCCCCCATGTAGAGATTACCTCTGCTTACAGAGGTTTATTTTACCTTTGCAAGAAGATATGCACGTTTCCTTCTTTTATTTGGTGCTGATGCCTATGTTGACAAGCTTGGGCAGCACATAAGGTGCTTGTGGGCTGTAGTAAGAAGTCCTGTGCTGCTGTGACCCCAGCCTGAGTTTCCTCTGAAATGAACTAAACTGTCAGAAGGCTGCCCAGAGAGGTAGTGTTCAGGAAGAAAAATAAACTAAAAAGAAGAAAAAAATAATTTCAGTGATACTTAGATTGTGATACCAATGTACCTATAAGGATTAAGCCAAAGCTTCCTCTATTTTCCTTTAACTTTAATTGAAAACATTTCTAAGCGACCAATATTGTCTTCAGAGCTATTATGCAGAAATCATGTTGTTATCTTTCTACATGCTTCTCTCTAAAACAACCTTCTCCCCACTTCCCTAGTGCAAGTGGTGCTATTGGGATCACAGAGCCTCGGCGTGTGGCTGCTGTGTCCATGTCCCAGCGAGTTGCCAAAGAAATGAATTTGTCGCACAGGTGAGGAGCATGGAGATGAAAAAGCTGGGGCCTTACTGGGAATATAACACTGACAAGAGTTGTGTATTTGTTAGCTGTTTCTAGTGCAATGGTTTTAAATGGAGATTTACTTATTGGCAGTTCTGTCTCCAGCACAGAACTGTAGGGAGCTTATTTATCATCCCCCCTGGGTTGTCTGTGGAAAGAGCCCCCCACAGACTTGGTGCTCTTAATGACTGTAAGTTAGAGCGCGCTTTGCAAAGATGGTGTGTTGGAAACAATCCAAACTTGTGTCTCCATGAGAAAGTGTCCCACAATAGTGATATAATTCAGAGTGAAATTCCTCTACATCCGAGCCAATGCTTTTTTGTGCTTGTTAGGCTCTGGGGAGTTGACGATTTTGCTTGTGCTGATGTGCAGCTCTGATTTAATTAGGTTAAAGGCTGCTTCCTGGTATGAACATGAGTTTTGTGATTCTTCCCATGCTTTTCTTACCGTTATCTTGATATTTCCTTACAGAGTTGTTTCATATCAAATACGATATGAAGGAAATGTGTCAGATGAAACACAAATCAAGTTCATGACCGATGGTGTGCTGCTGAAAGAAATTCAGAAGGTAAGTTGCTCTCCTCAATGATGCAAGTTATTTGTGTAGCTAGAAAGAAATACCAGTTGGTTTGCATGGATTTGCTACCAGCCTTTCAAAGCAAAACAAGTTTCAGTACTTTTAACTGTATTTCACGTTAACCATTTATAAACCTGCCCAAGGATTATAACCCTAAATGCTGGGTTTTCTTTCTCTATAAAACAAGAACAAGGAAGAGCATCTTGGGAAGTAGGGTACTTCATGCGCAGTTTGGGATTCGGCTTTGTTATAGACTGCTTGTTTCATATAGGATTATATCCATATCTCTTTGCTCCTTACTGCTTTAGTGAGGATGAGACCTTAGATGAGAGCTCATGTGCTGAAATCACTGATCTTCTCTTTCTTGTCAGGACTTTCTGCTTTCAAAGTACAGAGTGGTTATTATTGATGAAGCCCATGAAAGAAGTATGTACACAGATATCCTGATAGGCCTCTTGTCTCGCATTGTGCCTCTTCGTGAAAAGGTAAGAGAGGCAAAAATAACTGCACAGCCTGGCAGTGTGTTCAGTGTTATAAGTGGACATCCTGGGGCAGGACACGAAAAGGCTTTGTGTGAGGAGAGACAGGGGCTCTGTGCTACGGCAGTCGGTGGGAATGTGATGAAAAGTAGTGCAAAGCACTGACACAGATAATGCACGCTTGTTTTTCCCTTGTCATAATCAACATAGAACCTACAAAAGGCTAAAAATAGTACCTTGTCAGTACCAAGAGATCATTTTCTAGTCAATATCCATTTAATTTCCAGACTCATAGTGCCACAAGACTTTTAAATTAGAAGCTTACTATAAAGTGAGATGCCTACTGCTCTGCTGAAATAAGCCAGCTAATAACAGTTATAAGACATTTCCTGGGATCCTGACAAACACTGTGAAGTGTTCACCCCTGACAGATGCTGGAAATAGGGTTGGTGAACTATGCGATAGTTCTTGGTACCTGTTTTACTTATGGATCTGTGTGTATGTTTACACAGGGATGGGAGCGTTCAGTGGTTTACAGGCAAGTCAGTGGTAGCATCAGGATTCAAACATAGAATAACACAGCACCTTTGTGTCCCTGCAGAAAGGGCTACCACTGAAGCTCATCGTCATGTCAGCAACCCTTCGTGTGGAAGACTTCACTGAGAACAAGAGGCTGTTTTCTGTGGTACCTCCTGTTATTCAGGTATCATCGCTCTTACTGGGATCCATGTCAGTTGTAATGGCTGAAATACTGTGAGGACATACTTTATAAAAAAAAAAATGTGGGTGCTCTAACCTTTCCAGTTGGTGCTGAGACAGTTATTAATTTAAAAGTAGCTCTTTTGTTTAGTTTGTTTCTTCTTGGGGTGTTTTTCTTTCCATTTTTATCAAGCAAGCTTTACCTGGCAGGAAATGGGGTTATCTTGAAAGAGTGGAAATTACAGCTTGGAGGAACTAGAAAGCCTAAGACTGAGGAGATAATCTGAGAGAGAAGTTTGGTGTCTGGGTGTTCTGAATGGACAAAACTGACTTTGTGTGGATCCAGTGTTTTGTAGGTTACTGAAAATAAGACCTGAAGAGAACACTGAGATGAGTTTGCAGCTTTTGTGGGAGGACAAGACCTGATTGTGTTGGGTTATACAATATTCTCTGTTTATTGTTGTTTCCTGTCTAGGTAGATGCAAGGCAATACCCTGTGACTATTCACTTCAACAAGAAAACCCCCCTCGATGACTATAGTGGGGAGTGCTTCAGAAAAGTGTGTAAAATCCATCGAATGCTGCCCTCAGGTAGGATCACTGCTGGGATCCTCTTTACACTTAACATGGTTCAAACCTTCCAAGTTTGTTCTTTTTCCTTTTTTTTTTTTTTTATCTCTCTAAGACAGTAGAACATAATGATACATTACCTGCTTTTAACTGGAAGATTTCTGTTGTGAAAATTAGCCTTTACTTAAATCATCAATCAATATATTTGATGTGTCTAACCAAGAATGAGTTCTTAAACTTTCCAAGTTGAAATAACTACACTGGGGTTTAGAGTTGTCTCTTCTCTTGCAGGTGGGATTTTGGTGTTTTTAACAGGACAGGCTGAAGTTCACTCACTCTGCAGAAGGCTGAGAAAAGCTTTTCCGTTCAAAAAGAATAATATTGCAGGTAATGCTACAGAGTAAAGGATTGTTAAAGTTGGCATTTATTTCGCCAAGAAGTGAGCTTACTTTGCACCTAAAGAAACCTCAAAATCCAGGAATGGGAAAAGGTGCAAGACAGATGATTTTGTTCAGTTTGTGCTGAATTGAGTTCAGGGCAAATTATATATATATATATATATGTATATGTATATTTATACACACACACATACACACATACAATATCTTCTGATTCCCCATAATTCACTGCATTTGTTCAGTCATTCTGTTGGTTGAGTTACAAGTGGAAGGACTACTGCTGCTTGGAGATTATTTACTTTGAGGAGAGTTGAATTTCCCAAAGTGGCTTTAGATTCAATTCTGATATGCCCAGCTAATCCTCTCCTAAACCTCAAAATGTGTTTGTGTGTATTGCTGTCAGTCCTCAGCCATTGTGTGATTCATAAACCGAACCTTATTGTTAAACTTCTGGGACACCCATGTCCTCAACGTGACCATTTGCTGCTTTTATACTGTGACACTTCCTAAATCTCAGGCAAGATTGTGCGGATCCCAAGCAAAGAGCATGGCCAGGCTTCCACACTCCTCTATAGAGGAGCACAGCTGAGCTAATAGTAGTTCCGCTTGATGTTCCTCTAGGAGATGATGACAAAGAAGAATCAGTGGAAGAAATCAAAAAGTTTAAGAAATCCAGGAGGAAGAAGAAAGCTATGGTAATGTGTGATGGCTAGAATTCCACCAAGAGACAGGAAGGAGCAGGTACCTCCCTGCAAAGCAGTATCCCTGAGTAGCTGCATTTCTCTCCAAACTCTGTTCTAGTTGTGCCTTGTGTCCTATATAGTTCCCCTTGAGGGAATATATCCTGTCAGGAATGTGTGTAAGCCAGAGTCATCCTGACTTGGGCAAAGCAGAATTAAATAGTACAAAACCTATGGTTTATTCTTAACCTCCAAGAATATTTTCATCTGCTTTTTGTCCAAGATGAAAATACTCGTTTTTCTTTCACAGTTTTCTGGTAGGGAAAAATAAAATGTTTTCCAATGGATCCTTTCCTTAGTGAAATTCTCCAACATTTAGAGGGAACATGTTTATCTACACTGATAAATGTTCCATTATGAGCATTATAAGATGCGTCCCTGGACATTATAGGCAGGAGATTGATTTCAATTAAGTACTGACCAATAAAACTTTAATGGAAGTAGTTCTAGACTTGCTGGCTCCAGGACTGCTCTCATCTCATCATTTATTATCCAAAATTGGGACTGATGAATGAGAGTAGTGTAGTTTCTGACCAAGTCCTGTGTGAAATTTGTTAGCAGGAATTCAAGATGCTATGGATAAAGCCGTCTGCTGGCATCAGATCTTGGTAGCTTGAGTAAAGGACAGTAATGGGGAAGAGTAAAATTCCCTATGAAAAAAAATGGCTCTACACGGAACGGTTTTTAAAATTTACTCAAGTTTTTCCCCTGACTCTCATAGTTAGCACAGTTAGAGCATCTCAGTCTTGAAGTATAAATGAAATCACTTAATCCCTCTGTCACCTTCTTGTCAACAAAAGTTTGGAATAAGCACTCAGCTTTGATTTTAAAGCAATGGGAATTGTTGATCTTATCAGTTATGTAAGAGGTAACACTGTGCTTGGAAATGCTTAATGCCTTGTTCTTTTTTTTCCCCCTCCTGTCTTTTTCAGGCACTCCCCAAAATTGATCTGGACAATTACTCTGTCATACCGGTGGATGAAGGGGATGAAGACAGAGATGCAGAAACTGATGATGACATAGCAGGATCTGATCTTGATCTTGATTTAGGAGATGCAGACTCAGGAGAAGGTTTGGCACTTAAGAAATAGAAATTGCCCATCTACAGTCTGCTGTTGAATGTGTGATACAAATTAGCTGGCCTTTGCTAAGCTGGTATGACAGCACACCAAACCTGTGTAGTGGAGAAGCTGTTCAGGTTTTCCATTTTCAGCTTTATACCAAATACTTTGGTGCTACTTCTAAATGAGGCTGAGTCAGTGACTCAGCACTGTGGCTGAGCCTTGGAAGCTGACGTACTGTGTATATAAAAACTTTGTTTTCTTTCTTTACAGATGAGAAACCAGATTCTTCCCTTCCGCTCTATGTGCTCCCTCTGTATTCTTTACTAGCACCAGAGAAACAAGCAAAGGTAAAGCATTTATTGTCATAAGAATAAGTGACTTTTATTCATGTGTAGCTGTGTTGTGTGTTAAGCCACGTGTGTTTGGTGGGTTAAAATTAGCATCTTAAAATGCCCATTGGTGAGCATACTTGAATGGGCCAATGGGCAGATTGAGTTGGGATCAGATCAGGTCTTGCTTGGGCTGTGTTGTCCCTATTGTGACAGTTCAGCAAGCTGGAAGATATGAAAAACTGCAGTCCTGTAGCTTGTTAAATTTAGTAATAGCTGTGGGGCCTGCTAGGATCCTGCTACTATCCCGCAGACCTGCAAATTCTTACACTCCCTCTTGGGACCTCAGAGGTGACAGCAGTGTGTCTAGGTGTGACTAGCCATTGGCGTCTGGACTGCTTGGGGACTGTGTGTGCCCTGCTTATTTCTCTGAGGAATTAACAGAAGTGAATAGAGAGCTTCAGGGCTGGGGCCAAAAGTGGAAGCCTTTGACTTAGTTTTATTTCACTTGCTGTACTCTACACGTTGTAATCTCTCTGTTTCCCGTATAAACTGACTGTCTCTCTTCATTTACTGACCGTGCATTTCATGTGCCCCATTGTTTGCTGTAGGTATTCAGGCCTCCTCCTGCTGTAACCAGACTCTGTGTTGTAGCCACCAATGTGGCTGAAACGTCGCTTACCATCCCTGGCATCAAATACGTGGTTGACTGTGGAAAGGTCAAGAAACGTTTCTATGACAAAATTACTGGGGTTTCATCTTTCAGAGTCACCTGGATATCTCAAGCTTCAGCGAACCAGCGGGCAGGTCGGGCTGGCCGGACTGAGCCAGGGCACTGTTACAGGTTAGCTACTTGCCTTGACAAGGGTTAGGAAAACAAAAAGCCCAACCAGTGTCCCATGAATTTGATAGGTTTTTTTTTGGTTCTGCTGCCTTTAGTTGTCCTGCTGTTCCCCTTCACGAGGCACTAGTGCAGTGCTACTTAAAACAATTTCCTTTTGTCTGTTCTTAATCCAAACTGGGGAGGTGAAGCTGAACACAAGCTGTCACAGATGATGTAGGTTTGACAGTCAGGCTTTGCAGGAGCCTTTCCTTGTTTCAAGCCCTTATTTATGTTAGTGGTCAGATCAGATGACTGTTTATTTATTTTGTCAATAAGGCAGTGAACATGCCTGAACCATGCAAAGAGTTGCATTGTTATGTAGGTAGTATCCAACTGCTGCCTTTTTTTCTTATCAAATTTTGATGCATATCTATTCAGTTAGGGTATATTTTAAAGTTTCTAAGGCTTGCTTTTATTCCACTAGGTTATATTCTTCAGCAGTGTTCATGGATTTTGAACAATTTTCTGCTCCAGAAATAACAAGGCGACCAGTGGAGGACTTGATCCTGCAAATGAAGGCATTGAACATAGAAAAGGTGAACTTTAAAACTGATTTTTGTGCTGCTGCACTCATTCAAATGCTTGTCCATAAGAAATAGAAACAAACATAAATTTGTTCTTTATCTTCCCTGCTTGAGGCTATGTCTTGTTTTAGAAATGACTTGGAATGACTTGGAACTTGATTTTAATTCTGCAGAAGAAATTGCAGAAGTTGCTGTGAATTGCATCAGACCTTAATAGACTTTGCAACTTCCTCTCTTTTGGCTCAAATAATAGAGCTTTCTCATCAGGTTTATTGCTAATTAAAAATCACCAAAATAACAGACTTGTAGTTCAGAGGGAGGAGGGCTTAAGCTGTTTACATATGTATTTTAACTTCACAGGCTTCCCTCCAACTCCCAGAACTGCATGAGGAATAGTAGCCCTTACCCTGACAAAATAGGGGTTGCTGAACGGTTCAGAGAACGAGATACTTAAGAACAGCCTGACCTAGGCAGTGGCAAAGACCAGCACTGTTGTTCCTGTTTCCCTAATTGCTTTGTTTCCTCCCATTGTGTTTCCTTTCCTGTTGTCCCTGGAAAACTTCCTAAATGTTTTCCTTTAGTGAACATAATGAAAGGGGAGGTTTATGCTGCATGGAGTTCTTATTGCACTCGGACTCTGCTCTTCAGCACTAACAGGCGTTTTATCTTCGTGTCTGTAGGTAATCAACTTCCCCTTCCCAACGCCCCCTCCAGCAGAAGCACTTGCAGCAGCTGAAGAGCTGCTGATAGCCCTGGGTGCCTTGAAGGAGCCCCCAACGACAGGAAGGTAACGGTGTCTTCCACGAATACCCCCTCAGCAATAAAGCACCAGCTACCAAGGCAGGGAGAACAGCTTTCCCGTTTCACTTTGCATCTTTCACTTTTCAGAATGTACCTTTATGTACAAACTGGCTCATTATAACAGCTTTTAGTTCATCTGTGTTTGTTTTCCTGGTTGGAGCCTCAGTGTGTTTTCAGTTCTGGAATATGCCTCTGTCAGAGCTATTAGGGCCCAGCTGTTCTGGAGTAAGTGTTTTTCTGCGCAGTTACAGCGAAAAGGGCAAGAAGTGCCACAGTGTTCTGTTGTGTGCTGGTGTGAGGAGTTAGAAGAGGCCGTTCGGCAGCTCTGCCTCTCTGTCTGGAAGCAGAAAGCTGCTGGTTCTGCAGCCCCAGAGAGTCCACGGACTTCTGTAGCCCCTGGCACAGCCCAAGGATGGGGCAGGGGAAGGCACTGCTAGAAGTGCTCTGTGCAGGGCAGGGAGTTACATGCAAATGAAGAATCTGACCTGGCCATCAAGTCCTGCATGTAACAAAACCAGAGATTACATCAAAAGCAAATAAATTAAGCTGCCCAATCCAGAAACCCGGACTTGTATTAAGGCAGAATTTACTGCATGCCTTTTCTCCTCTCCAGGCTGAAGGAGCAGCAGACGGCAAAGCTCAGTTGCCCTATTAGTCCCTTGGGCAGAGTAATGGCCACTTTTCCTGTAGCCCCGCGCTATGCGAAAATGCTGGCACTGAGTAGGCAGCATGACTGCCTGCCTTACACCATCACCATCGTGTCTGCAATGACTGTCCGGGAGCTTTTTGAAGAGTATGACAGGTGAGTAAAGCAGCCTGAGATCCTGTTGATAGGACACGTGGCCTTGTCACAGCACAGCGACGAGGCGGTGCTGACTCCTGGTCTGCAGCAGCACTAACTTTTCTGTAGCTTGTTTTTAAACCTGTCCCTCTTGCTTTGAGATCAATCTGCATGTAGGCACGATACTGATTGGTGCTGTTTCATATTTCTTTCAGGCCAGCAGTAAGTGAGGAAGAGACAGCAAAGCTGAAGGGGAAGAAAGGAAGGCTTTTGCAGATGCAAAAGATCTGGGCTGGGCAAGGGCAGATGCAAAAACTAGGAGACCTCATGGTGATGTTGGGTACGACAGTGAGCTATTTCCCTGTACTGTTATTTTCCATTTTGTTCTTCTATGACCCTGAGCTATTGGCTTTACATAACTAAAGTCTAGTGGAATATTTTCTAGACTCTTCTCCAGGCAGCCTCCAAATGTCCCAGGCTAACAAAAACCCTTGAGGGCAGGGGTTGCAAAATGCCCTGAATGGGAACTGTGACATGTCCATGTGGGACAGTGACGGTATTGTCCCACAGCTTAATACTGTGCTAGGAAAACTGATAAACTGACTTTTTAACTTGTTCACTTGCAGGAGCAGTGGGGGCGTGTGAATATGCAGGGTGCACTCCTAAATTCTGTGAAGAAAATGGGCTACGGTACAAAGCTATGCTGGAAATCAGACGCTTGCGAGGGCAGCTGACAACAGCAGGTAAAAGTCTGCGGATTTGGGCAGGAACTGCTGGTTTTGTCTGCCTTCTGAGGGTAGCAAATCAACTGGAATGTTGAAGTTTCCTTTCTATTGAGTGTAAAATCAATAAACCGATTTTTTATTTTATTTTATTTTTACCCCCCTTAGTTAACTCAATCTGCTCTGATGCTGTACTCTACATTGATCCAAAAATGAAGCCCCCAACAGAAGCCCAAGCAACCTACTTGCGACAGATTGTGTTGGCAGGGCTAGGGGATCACGTAGCCCGACGGGTTCAGGCAGAGGAACTCCTGGATGACAAATGGAAAAACGCTTACAAGGTAAGCAGCTTGCTTTCACCAAATTCCTCTTTCCCTCATGTCTATATCTCAGCCAGACACTCCCATGCAAAGCCTGGATTTCTGTGAACACTCAGTACTGGGGTGGTGTCTCCCAGCTTTCTCCAACTTCTCCACACAAAATTTAAGTTTCCTGTGTTGCAGTTTCCCAGCCCACATGTAGGGAGCAGCTAGAAGTGCAGTTAGTGCATCCTGCAAAGTTCTTGCTGGTTCCAGAGAGCGAGTGAAGCAGGAAAGGGTGGTGTTATTAAAACCTCTGGCACTTATGGAAACAATACAAACAATCTAGGAGATTGAAGTGTGATGCAGTAAAGGAATTAGATTCTCAGTAACGTGTCTTACTCTGCTTGGATTCCTTGTGCTCTCTTCAAAGACTGCTCTCCTAGATGACCCTGTGTTTATCCATCCAAGTTCAATCCTCTTCAAACAACTCCCAGAGTTTGTGGTGTATCAAGAAATTCTCGAGACTACAAAATTATATATGAAAGGTAACACTTTGGTGGTCTATACTCAACTCTACAGATAAACACAGATATTTGGATCCTTTAATTCCTAGGTTTTAACCTACGAAAAATGGGCCAAATTTATTCCTCCCTTTTCCCGAGTAAAGTCGACTGGAAGCTGAACTTCTGAAACAGCTTCTCTGCACTGGCCCAATCAGCAGTAGCTGCCCTTTAACCATTGTCACAAACAAATTAAAATCCATGCAGCTGACCTTAAAATAGCCCATAAATAAACCTTTGTGGAGGATGACAGCCTGTGTGTGTACTTTACTCATAGCACCGTTGGCTCGTGCCTGGCTCTGGTGAGCAAGACTTCATTTTGCAGCATGTTTTTCTTTTCTAAGGAGTGTCTGCTGTTGAACCTGAGTGGATTCCTGTTCTGTTGCCGCCTTACTGCCACTTTGGGAAACCCCTGGAAAATCCTCCTCCATCTTACTGCCCTGAAACAGGCAGAATTCGATGCCACAGGCCAAGTGTCTTCTGTAAGTTCCTTGAAACACCTTTCTCAGTAGTTTTGTCTAAAAGATGCTCATTAGACCTTGTAGTGCTATTTAGCAATACTGTCAAGAACGCCAAAAGCGTTAAGTTCAGCTTGGACTGTTCCAGGGACTTGAGTAGCTCCAGGGGTTTCACAGGGTTTAAATACCAGCATCTTCCCATTGGCCTGGCTGTTTTATGCCCATGTCTTCCCACTGTTATAAAGGATAGAGACTGTCTGGGTGATGACAGTAACGTTTCCAGGTGTCTTAGCACCTTATTGTCACGTGTTGTGTGGAAAATTATCCTCCTCTTGGATTGTTTAGGAAACCCAGTGTGATCTTTCTTTCCAGATCGAGTTAGCTGGCCGCTCCCTGCTGTGGAAGTTGATTATCCAGACGGTATCGATCGCTATAAACACTTTGCCAGGTTCCTGCTGGAAGGAAAGGTAAATTCCAACTTCCTTCACATTAAATATATTTTTAGCCCAGCTTCTAGAGGAGGTGAATGTGGTGGCTGCCTTCTTTGTGTGCCCAGATGAGAGAAGAGACAGGATAATAGGGACTATGGAACTGAAACCTATAGGAGTTTGTGTTGATTAATGTTTATTTCCACAGGACAATTCATTTACCTTGTCATTATATATTTGATCTAACAAATCTTCCAGGTTGTTGAAAAGTTGGCCTCTTATCGCCAGTGTCTGCTGTCCAATCCTCTCATAATGCTGAAGACATGGTCCAAGTAAGTGGTTAACAACAAACTTACTTCTTTTTCTCTCACTGAATGTTTTTACCCGCCTTAAAATAAAAAAGTTCAATCCTGGGGAGGGTGTTCTGGATAATGATCTGGGTTGTAGCTGTGGAGAGAGGAATATCAATTTCCACAGCAAGAGAAATTCTGTCTCAGGAGAACTGGCCTAGTTTAAGGGCAGGTGTGGGAGCACACATGCAGCCTGCTGGTTGCACTGACCTCTGTGAACTGATCTGTACAGATAAATTGTTCACATAAATTTAAGTAACTGTTTTTCTAATGTTTTATTGAATTTTGGCAATTGTACTAAAAAAAAAAATAAAATCAGGCTGTCGAAGATATTTTTTTCTGATGATTTTGATGACATTTAAAAACTATGACCTCAAAAGGAGTCAGCGATTGCTTTTCATGTCTTTCCAATGCTGCACTCTCTTGTTTACCATGAGCCTTTTTTGTAATTTTTCTGTAAGTTTTTGTGGAGCTGGTAGGTAAAGAAATTTTGAAAGACTTTAAATCTATCAGGCACAAACATTACACTACATTTACAAAGGATTTCCCTTTTTTAGTCAATTAAGAGCTGAACAGGAGACCTGTGGATTCTTTCTGGCTTTACTTTATGCTATTTTGTGTAGTTCTGTTTCCTCAGTGTGAGCTAGTTTCTCACTGCCTCTTCATGCCATCAGCAATGCTATTTTTTTTGCTATTTTTTTCTTTAGCAAAAAAAATAGAGTAATAAATGCCTTCTAGTGAACTTTTCTTAAGCTAACGGCATGTTCATGTGTTTTTACACATCTGCATTTAGTCTCTTAGCAGTATTAGAGGATGCATTAAGGCATGCATAGGCTGAAAGTTGCGATTTACTTTGCTGTCCTTGAGCTAGTGAACGTTGCTTTGTTGTACCGTCTTATTTTGGACATGTTTAGGCTTCAGCCCAGAACAGAATCCCTCCTGCAGGCTCTTGTTGCAGAAAATTGTGATAACCGTGATGCGTTGCTGGCTGCATGGAAGAAAAATCCTAAATGTGAGTGTCCTGCTTGCTTATTTATTAGTCCTCGTGGAGAGAGGAGTAGTGGGGGGTTGTGATATCTCCAGCACAGTATTTTGAAGTGTAGTTAGAAAGAGGATCCATTTTGTTTCATATTATTTTCTTAGAAGCGATCATTAAAGGCTGGGCTCTTTGTGAAGAGCTGTGGAGCTTTCTACCCTTTAGAAAACAAACAGCATTTTTTTTTATATTTGAGAGAACTTTCCAGTAGTTCTGTCAAAAGTTAAATTGTTTTGTTTTGGGGTTTTAAAAGAGCGGATTCTAATACGGTGCTGTCAGTGCATACAGGAATAATTCCGTATCAGGTAAAAGTCATTTTTATCAGTATCAGGCTACCAAATTATAAGGTGTCCAAACGCACACACTGTTGTGGTGATGAAAATGTGGCTCTTTCCCTGCAGACTTGTTTGCTGCCTATTGCCAGTGGATCCCTGAGGTTATGCACGCTGATCTAGCCCAGAAGTGGCCTCCTGTAGCACTGTGAAGTGTCCGGCTTCTCCGAGGTGCTATGAGAGCTCGGAAATACCATGGAGCAGAAGTGGACTTGCTAGTGCCTGCTAGCACATACCTTGTTATAAATGAACTGTTTTCTACTCCTCCTTTTGGGAAGCCCTTTTATTCTCAGAAGCTTTACCAGCTATTTCACTGGTATTTTGTAATATAAATGTTTGGATAATTTTATCCATTTTATTTTACTGATTATGTATTACTAAAGTTTCTCTCTGGACTATATTAGTCGAATGGGCTACACTGTGTATGCAAGTGCTTGCTTTGCACAGGAGAAATATTTTCTGTGTGGGATAGTGTAATAAAATTCTAGAACAAGAAAATCCTAGAACTTTCTGGACTCTTCCTCACATGACTGCAGATCCAAACCCTGGCTAAACCTTTAGTCCCAAAATCTCCTTTTCTGCTGCCCCCTGTAGGAATCTGTCACTGGAGCAGAGTGTCCATGAGCCTTGTCTTCTGGGGCAGTAAAACAACCAGGGGAGTTGAGAATTGCTCCGTGAGGAGCTGCAGCCTCCAGGACAGTGTGAGGTGATGCTCAGCAGACGTGGCACCGTGCTGAACTCCCACCCACTCCAGACAGTCATTTTTATGCCCTTGAATGTGAGCCTGAGCAAACTGCTCAGCCTTCCTCTGCCAACTATAGCCAAGGCAGATCTCGGCCAGGAACTTCCTGAAGGACTAGCACAGTGGGACTGTGCCAGGACATGTGTGCTCCCTCTCTTGATTGGAAATATGCACACACACACACACACACACACACACACAAAACAATTTTGAGATGATTTTGTAGTGGATTTACTGGGGTAAATGGACTTGTAAAGATGAAGAGAAACAGAACAGGAACTGCAAAGCCCGGTGCTGCTTGTGCAGTGCAAGCACAGCGAGGAGCGTAGGGCTCTGGGCACTCATTTCTGTAGGGGCAGTGTCTGGAATGTGCTGGTTTACCCCAGCCCTGGCCTCGTCCTTGCGATCCCATGTGCTAGGATTTTCCATGGCTTATGGGTGCTGCTCTGTGAACTGTGGTGCGCTGCAGCCCCCCTGAAAAGGTGGAAGAAGGGAAATCTCGCGATTATTTACAAACTTCCCTGGGGGAAGAAAAAAGGGAAGGAAAAAAAAAAAAAAAGTGGAGATGCCGGGGATTGAACCCGGGGCCTCATACATGCAAAGCATGCGCTCTACCACTGAGCTACATCCCCTGGCTGTTGATAGCGCTCGCACTACGCACAGATAGCACCACGCGCGACCCGCTCCTCGCGGCCGGCGTCCCGTCCCGTTGTGCGGGCGCTGGGCCGGGACGGACGCTCCTTACTCCCCTCTCCTCTCCCTCCCCTCTCCTTTCCCTTTCCCTTTCCCTCTCATTTCCTTTCCCTTCCCGCTCTTCCCTGCTCTTCCCGCCCCGGCGCGCGGCGCCCCGCGCGGTTGTGGCGGCGCCGGGCGCAGGAGCAGCACAAGCCCGTCCTCGTTAGTATAGTGGTGAGTATCCCCGCCTGTCACGCGGGAGACCGGGGTTCGATTCCCCGACGGGGAGGTTGAATTTTTGCAGCCTGCCGCCATTTTCCACGAGCTGAGGGGGCGTTTTGCCCGTTTTCCTCCGTTTTGTGCCGGCCTCCCTGCGGCAGCGTGTCACCGAGGCCTGCACGAAACCCGGGCTTCATTGTGGGGAGAAGTAAAGCGAGAAGCGCAGCGTGTGCTGAGGAATTGGCGTTCCCTGACCCACGAACCCTTTAGGAGACTCGACGTACCCCGGAGCGTTCCTGTGGGTGCATCAGGGTGAGGAACCGGCTGCTCTCGGTGCTGCAACGCTGCAGAATTGTGTGTTCTGCACCGACACGAAGTTGTTACCGTTGAGTTAGTGTCTCTGGAGGTTTCTCCTGCAGCGGGTACGGGCAAACGCGGCCGCCTGAGGGGGCGCCCGGGGTGCGGGCGGTGGTAGCTGGGGCCAGGAAAGGCCTTCACGGCCGCCGAAATAGCTCAGTTGGGAGAGCGTTAGACTGAAGATCTAAAGGTCCCTGGTTCGATCCCGGGTTTCGGCAGCGGGGTTCCTCCTTTTTCGTTTTCTTCCCTCGTGGTCACTGCGGTTTTGGGTTCCCGGACGAGCAGGGATCCAGGTCCCCCTCGGACCGCCCTGCGCTCGGCGCGTCCCGGCGGGCGCTTCTCGTGTCCCCGGGGCGGCTGGCACTGCTAGGGACCGGCCACCACGTCAACCCGCCATCGGCCCGTCCTCGTTAGTATAGTGGTGAGTATCCCCGCCTGTCACGCGGGAGACCGGGGTTCGATTCCCCGACGGGGAG
>JAWLRI010000333.1:3510479-3529132 GCA_034781795.1 Crypturellus tataupa | reverse complement strand
GTCCGTGCGGCCCAGCGGGGTGCGGGGCGCGCGGGGCCGGCGCGTGGGCAGGAGTTCTGCTGTGCGGGGTCATTGAGACCTTGCGCGGAGCGTCCGCTTCCCCGCAGCGCCCCCAAAACCCGGGCACCCGTGCGGGATGCTGCGCAGCGCTGCCGGCGCCCACGCTCCGGATCCGCCCGCGCTCCCTCGCTGCCGGCACCGCCGCCCGTCCTGCTCCCCTGCGCCTCGAGCGCTCCTCGCTCCTCGCATAAACCCCCGCGCGGGCTGCCGGGCCTCGGCCCAGCCTGGCCGGACGCTTTACGGGCTGTCGGCGGGACGGGCGCGTTGGAACGCTCCGCGGGGAAGCGTTGCGCTAGCCGCACGTTTTACGAATTCCCGAGGATGCCAGTTAATAACACTCGTGTAGCTGGCCGGAGGCTGCGCGCAGACGGTTACACAAGCGGCTGCCCGGCAGCGAGTTGCTTTACCGAGGGGCTCCTTGAGCATCTCGAAACCAAGCGCTTCTCCCGCAGAGGCACGACCTGGTGCTCAGAGATGTGGAGCGAGTGGAGCAAAGGGGCTTTTCCTCCCCGCTCTGCCGTGGGAGGGAGGGAGGGATGAACGCCCGCCGTAACGTGGTCGCTCAGCGGGGCGATGCGCCCTTGCCTTGCGCGCGGAGCAGCTCCATGGAGAGGTTCTGCGCCCGAAGTCCTCTCTCCTGGCCTCAGCAATGAGAGCAGTTGCCCCCAAAGACCTGTCTTGTGCAGACACGTGGTCCCGTGGCCTGCTCAGCCCTGCTTGTAGCCAAACCTTTTGCTTTTTCCCCTCTGCTTCTGGCCGAGGAGGTGGACAAGCACTTGATAGCTGAGGGTTGTGGTTACCTTTTCCACAAACTTCTGTTTAAGCTCGTTCCCCGCTCGGCTCCTGGCTGAGGGGAGCTAAGCAGGCTTGGTCCTTAATCGGTGAAAGACGGTTTTGTGGGACTGGTGGGGGTAAATAAGGGGCTGAAAGGCTGCCACGCAATGGAATATTGCATTTTCCTTGCAAGAGAATGCCCCACCTTCTTCCTCTAGCTAAGTCCTGGCAATCTGCAGTGAGACCTAAAGAGGAGGAACAGCCTAGCGCTCCTCCTCAGGTCTCCCCTCGTCTCCAGCACTTGTACATTGATGAAGACTGGGAGCCCAAGTGGTCCCTGTGAGGCTTAATGTGAAATGGAAATAACAGCGGAGCGCTGATGTCTGGAATGGCCAGGAATACACCAGGGCTTTTCTGAACCCCCGAGATGGGGCTTCAGGTGCTAAGGTGGCAGCTTTGGGGCTGTCCCTATGGATAACGCCAATAGGAGAAATGCACCACAGAAAGGGGGGCTGTGGCGCCCAGCTCTGCTCCATTTGCAGAGACCGAACCTGCTTTGGAGGCTGCTCTTACGGCCCTGGTGGCAGGGCCACCTGTGACCTTGGCTCAGCAGAAGTCGGTGACGTGGCTTTGCTGGAAGCACCTCAAGCTCCATGGACCTGCCCAAGATAGGAGCCTTAACGCAGTTAAAATGCATCAAATAATTCACAGTTGGTTAGAAAACGTTTTGTTTTCTGAGCCGGGTTGTGAGCAGACAGCAGTGTGGTGCCTGATTTGGCTGCCAGAAATAACTGTCCCTTTCTGCATAATATAACCAGCTCCGAGGCCACCAATCCATGCGAATACGTCCTGGCCACGTGCAGACAGTCAAGGGCCTGTGCTGCACTCGATGGGTGTCTGTTGCTTGACACCTCTTCCATTTGGAAACTCTCTTACTTCCACACCTGAAAGGTGGGATAAGACTAAAGCAAAGGAATGAGGAACATGGTGAGAGCGGGTGTGGAGGACACGATCTCATATTTAGGTTGCACTAGAATACGGCAGAGCTCAGGTTTCTTCCAGAGATTCAAAACAGCGGCTGTTTTACTGAGTGTTCCTCCTAGAGGAGCAGGATTCAGGTGCTGCTCGTGGAGCTTCTGCTTTCCTGATCCTGTCCAGGAGAGACTGTCATCTTTCTGCTCCTTTGGAACCGAAATCCAGACGGTCAGGAGACAGCAAACCTCTCGGCAGTGTTTTGTAACCCATCTTAGTTAAAGCCGTCCTATTTCAGACATACGGCCACGTTCATGTGAACCTACAAGTAGCTTATTTTGAAGGCTGCCCTATTAAGTAGATTTTACTTGGCAGCATCTGTGGAGAAGCTGGAGGTCTTGTGCGCAGATGGGAGAGGGCTGAGGGAGTGTCAAGGAGCTGGGATGCAGCTCTGTGACTGTGCACGTGCTCCATAAATAACCATATCTATCTATATAATATATAGATATGCACATATAGGCACAGCAAGGGGTCCAGTGAGCACAGGGCAGAACAAGAGTCCTGCATAATGTGGGCAGCTGGATGCAAAGGGGCAAGATCCGGACAATAAAGGAAAGCAGATGTTGTTCAGACAAACAGGCCAATAGAGGTTATAAAACAGGTTAATAAGGGTTATAAAACAGGCTATCTCTTGCTTAGTTGCTATCGTCCTCTGCCAGATTCTGGATTCTTTTCCTTAAATCCTTTATGCTGGTGGCATTGAGGCTCCGGAGCCAGCAGGAGCTGAGCGTTGACGTGAAGATGGGAAGGGTTCCTAGGTGTGAACCCTAATGAGGGCTTGTGAGCGGTTTGGGGGTTTTTGCAGGCATTATAAGTGATACGAAGAACACAATTATCCACTGCCTTTAATCTGCCTTATGTCCCACTACAAGTCACTGCAGGATGACACGCGTGGTCACGCGGTTGGAGGGCGCTTTGTCTGTCCTCTCCCAGGCCTGGCTCCAGCCGCGCTGAGCGGCCAAACCTGGCAAATGAATCCAAGCCTTCGGGGCAGGCTTGTTTGCACCAGGCCAGTCAAACAGAGCTGCAAATAACCCAGCGCTGGCCTGGCTGGCACGCTGCAAGCCTGTAGCACGTCAAAACAGCTTTGAAAGCCTGTGGGTAGGGATCCGGACAGCTGAGCCTGAATAAACAGGCATCCTGCAGCACGAGCTCGGTGCTTCCGCACGCATAAGTTCCCGTTTTAGGTCCTGTCCTCAGTGTGGTGTCTCCTTCCTCCTGCAGAACGTGCGGATCGACCCCAGCAGCATTGCCTTCGGCATGTGGAAAGACATCCCCGTGCCCTTCTACCTCTCGGTGTACTTCTTCGAGGTGATGAACCCCGAGGAGATCCTGGAGGGAGCGAAGCCGCTCGTGCGTCAGCGCGGGCCCTACGTTTACAGGTCGGGTGCTGCCGGCTGGGCTCCTGCCGGCTCCTCGGGGAAGGCGCACGGTGTTGGGATGCCTGCAGCGGATTCCGTGATGGTTTGGGAGCAATTACGGAGTGTTGGGTTGCTTAACTGCTGTTAGTGCCAAGAGTAGGACCGTGGGCAGCTGAGCCTGTAAGGCTTGGCACTCCTGCGCTGGGGAGTTTCCAGATGGGAATTTGGGACTTCTGGCTAGCCAAACCTGAGCACGTGGCGGTGGGCAATCCTCATCTTCAGAGGGGACCCGAGTTCCATTTTAGCTCCTCATTTAACAGTGCAGAGCTGGAGATCTGAGGCTGGAGTCACCTCTCCCCATATCAGACTCCCAGATGTCTCTTCTGAGACCCAGAGTCTGCCTAAATGCTCCGTTCAGGAGCACCAGGACTTGGTGCAGCTGCAGCAGGGCCGGTCTGTTGCCGTGACCGAGGATGGTGGTTGAACCCTCAGATGCCTCTGCAGACCAGGAGCCCGAGTGATGGGAGATGCTGAGTGTGTAGAGTTACCCATAAAGAGCCATAATTACCGTGTTAATGTCCACACATGTAGGCAAGGTTAGCTCAGCAGCCTAAGCGAGCTCATGTGGGGAGATTAGTGGGCTAATCCAAAGCTGTTGGAGTAGTGTTGGGGGAACCTGGCAGGACGTATATAGCCTCATTTCCACCGGCCGTGCCAGGTCAGCACTATAAGACCCTGTGGCTTCTGTATGTTGTGATCGTGTCCACAGGCACAGGCTTGGAGAAGAAAAGAAGGCTTCCCTTACAGCAAATAAGAATGAACAAAGGGCCAAAGCTTATTAGTGTCCTTGGGTTTCTGCTGAGTGAGATTAGTGCCCTTCCCGAACGTGGGCCGTAAAGCGGAGGCTCCACAATGAAGGACTTTGTTTGTGCTGGTGGGTCGAGCAGTGGCTGCCTGTGGCCCTAGGGACAACCTTGTGCAGCGCTACCGGGCACTGCAACCCCCTCGAGACCCCTGCTCTGCCCCACGTGCAGCAGGCAGCGTGCAGAGCAGGGCTGAGTGGTGGTCCCGAAGCTCTGAGGAGCAGGATGGTCCCCATGCTGTGTCCCCATGCTGTGTCCCCATCGTGCTGCGGCGGCTGCCCTCGGCCTGGGAGAGACCAGGGAACACAGAGCACATCGGTGTGTGGGCTCACTGCACGGCAGGTCTCTTCTTGCTCAGCATTTCCGTGCCTTGAGAGCTGTTCCCGAGTGTGTCTGACACCTGGGCATCTCCCTGAGACTGAGCTTCTCGCCAAACGCAGATGAAATGCCAGAGGGGGTTTATTCATCCCTCTGTCAGTAGTAGATGATATTTTTTGTCTCAAACTACCCATTATAAAATCATTACGGTTGGAAAGGACCTCCAAGCTCATCAAGTCCAACCATCGGCTGAGTTCCAAGGTGGGCAGAAATAACCCAGCATCTTCACGGGGTGCTTGAAGGCTCCGTCACACTGGGGAGGGTTCCTACGGTCTCCTCTCTCTTTACAGAGAGTTCAGGCACAAAACGAACATCACGTTCCACGACAACGGCACCGTCTCCTTCCTGGAGTACCGGAGGCTCTTCTTCCGGCCGGATTTGTCGGCGGGCAGCGAGGACGACTACCTCGTCGTGCCCAACATCCTGCTCATGGTAACGTGCTCCCCGCAGGGGCTGCGGCCGCCCTGCTTGCCGGGGCAGGACGGTCTCCACCAACACCTTGCACCTTGCTCGCTCGTTGGGCTGGAGGCCCATGGAGCCAAGATGTAGTTTCAGCTTAAATAACACGGTTTGCTGCTCTCTGGGTGTTGGGGATCGTGTCACGTTGCAGGTCTGGGGAAATTGTGCATAAAAGCACGAGCTGGTGCTGGTTAGTGGGGAGGCTCAGCACAACCCAAAGAAATTCCCCAAGACAAGGTAAGATGAGGGCAGTGGTGACTTGGGCGTCACCGTTGGGGAAGTTCTACCCCATAACGGTTACTCTTGCAAGGCCTTTCCAAAAGTGAGAGCATGACGAGGGATGACGTGCAGAGAGGCTGGATGCGAGTCTAATCTTGCCCAAGCCACCTCTGAAGTGGCACCTTGAGCCCGCAGTGGCTCTTGCCGCTAACCACGTTATTTTTCCAAATTTAAGAAAAACAACGATGGGTCATAGTGGTGACTGACTGTGAACGGCTTCCCTAAAGCACTTCTGCAGGGTTGCAGGGGAGCCTTGCTGGGCACTGAAGATGCATTGCTGCTTTTTAAAACCTTGTTTATGTGTTTTTAGCTTTTTGAATTAAGGCATCTCTTGCCTGAGAGGTCTGCTGTCTTCCCCAGGGTGCAGCTGTGATGGTGGAAAACCTGCCCAACCTGGTGAAGCTCCTGCTGAGCGGAGCCCTGGCTGGCCTGAAGCAGGAGGCCTTCATGAACCGGACCGTGGGGGAGCTCATGTGGGGATATGAAGACCCTCTTATAGAGACGCTCAATATGCTCGTGCCTGGCTTGCTCCCCTTCAAGGGAAAATTCGGCTTGTTTGTAGAAGTAAGTAAACTGTTGCGTGGGAACGCTGAAACTGCACCGATTCTGCATGTGGGATCAAGTATCTGGGCGGTCCCCCCTCACGAACGGAGCACTTGGGGACAGTTAATTGTGGTTGTGTAAATCTTTGTACTCCTCCCTCCGGTAGGAACCTGACAGGTTGGAGACTCTGCCAGGCTGTAACAGCCGGAGTGAGCAGAGCTCAGCAGTTTGCTGCACGTGAGCACCCAGCAAGCTAAGGAACCCGTGGCAGTGCTCACATATTGTAGTGCTGCTGCGTGTAGAGGATTAAAAGTCGGTTTCCTCTCTCTGCAGTTCAACGACTCCCACTCGGGACTGTTTACGGTGAACACAGGCGTGCAGGACATCAGCAGAGTCCACATGGTGGATTCTTGGAATGGGTTAAGAAGTGTGAGTATTGTGTAGCAAGTCTAATATCGGGCTACTTACTGCTCTAGAGCATGACAACCTGGAAACTGTTATGGCCACTGTGAGATTTCTGTCTTGCAGCTTGGCAGGTAGGTTTCTGCAGGGCTTCAGCCACCTCAATTCAAGTTGCTAAAAGACTTGTTATGAACCATCCATCTGTACCCATCAACTGGCTGACTAGGGCTTGAGATGCCTTCACCACTGTTTGCCTCTGGTTGAAGCTGCAGGTTATGGTGACCAATATCCCCCTGAAAGGAGTGCTTATTTCCGATATTTCTGTGAAATTTCACCCCTAACTAGAACGAAATAAAATCTGCAGATCACCAGCTAGGTGTTCACTTGAGGCAGGGGGATCTTACCCTATTTGTTCATTAACAGGACGAGTGTTTGA
This sequence comes from Crypturellus tataupa, assembly GCA_034781795.1. Classification (NCBI taxonomy): domain Eukaryota; kingdom Metazoa; phylum Chordata; class Aves; order Tinamiformes; family Tinamidae; genus Crypturellus; species Crypturellus tataupa. The sequence continues at coordinate 3,522,545 of JAWLRI010000333.1, read as the reverse complement.
ATGTAGGAACCTGGCTATCTCGAGGTCTTCCTTCTAGCTCTGTGCTGAGGTTAAGGTGTTAGAGTGGTGGTGTGTCCAAAACAGCAGTTTGGAGGAGAAAACAACCTGTGCAAGGATGGAAGTCCAGCAAGCTCGTCTGGTTGAGCTCCACCTCTGCATCTGTCCTGCAGGTGAAATACTGGAGGAGCAACGAGTGCAACATGATCAACGGGACCTCGGGGGAGATGTGGCCGCCGTACATGAGCCCGACATCGCTGGAGTTCTACAGCCCCGATGCCTGCAGGTGAGCCGTGGTGCCCTGCAAAAGTCACTCCTGTTGGCCATGCAGGAGCTTGGGACCCCAAGACAGATGTAGGGGATCAGGGACCGGCCTCTCTAATTGAGGCTTCAGCCACCATCTAGTCGTGCAGTATCTGAGCTTCAGTGTTGCTGCCTGGTTAGCTGAGACTGGTGAGAGTCTGTGACTGAGAGTCGCACAAATCTCCCTGAGACACTGGAGGAATCGACCGGGGGTTGGTGAATGAGCAGGAAATGAGTGATCTAGGTGAAATGTGGGAGGACAAGTGCAGAAGTGAGGGTTGTTGTATGGAGAGTTAGTTATAGCCGCTGGTCTGCAGGACTCGCTGCTTGCAGAAGTCATGTCAGAGGAGCCGGCTCTTTCCAGGCTGCCCTGGCTCTGTTTGTCCCCTCTGTCTTGCACACCGCTGATCGTAGCAGATCAAGGAGGGGTTCAAATACCCTGTGGATTCTGCCCTATTCATGTCAAAACTTCCTAAAGTTGGAATGAGGGGAAGTGGGATGTGGCACAAAGCCCTGTTCCCTGCTTGGTGGAAATAGTGTGAATTCAGGCTTTGCATTTAGTGCCTCAAAACAAGCGGGGCGCTTAGATGGGATGGGGAAGTGAGCCCTTCCAGCTAAGCAGCCAAGTCGGCTGAAGCAAGCGTTGGTGTGCGAGAGGCATCTGCAAACACTCAAACAGCCTGGAGCCAGGGACTTTTATGAGTAATCAAAGGTTAAATAAACCCGTCCGTCTCCGTAAAAGTAGAGAAATCTTCAAGGGAACGGAGAGTGTGTTTCCTGGCAAGGCAGAAAGTGAAGTGAAAGAAGCTGTGGTGAGGCTCTAGAGTGCAGAAGCTCCTACAGGACACGATGCAGGGGGAAGTGGCTCCTGTGGAGGAAGCAGCTCGGACACTGACACCCTCTTCACAAATCAGTGCTGCTGGCTGTCCCCAAGGCCGCTCTTACAGCATCTGTTCTGGCCCAGCTGGCTGGGGAGGAATCACAACTATCAGCAATAAGAGAATAATAATATACCCTTCACTGCAGCCTCTCTTAGGGAAAAAAGTGTCTAAAAAAGCAAAACTGTTTAGGAGCTCAGTTGTCCTGAGGCAGAGTAAGAGCCCGTTCATGATGGGGACATTGCGGGTGCTGGTTTCCCCACAGTTCATCCATCGCATGCAACCAACAGACTGGGATGTAGCCATATGTTTGTCCCCTCAAGGTGGCCCGTTGTGCCCTTGCCTCTGCCACCTTGCCAGAAGGCCCCCAGAGCTGATGAACGTGACCGTAGCTGCTGAATACGCTTTGTATCCTGTGCCCCAAGTTTTGGTGCTGGTGGTTTTGCCATAGGCTCAAGCCTCCTCAGTCTAACCAAGCTGTATCCTAACAAGCCTTGGTTGGTGGAAAGGAGGGAAAATTCCATCCTGGAAACCCTGACCTGCTGCTCTGAATGGTGCAGCACAAAACAACCGTTCTGTTGTACCTAGAAAATAATCTGGGTGCATGATATAGGGCCTAAGGTAAACTCTTCCACTCCTGTGGTGGCCCCCGTACCAAAGTTATGCTGCAAAAGCAGAGATTTAGCCAGTTTCCATCTCCTGCGACAGAGCACCTCTGCGTCGGAGCCAGCGCTTGCACAAAGAGGGTTTTATCTCCCTGGAGAGCATCTGCAGGATTGTTACGTGCCCTCAAGCAAATCCCGCCTGGTTTCTGCAAACAATTTCATAAATCTCTGTGTCTCTCCGTAACTAGTCCTGGCCAACCTTTTATCTGTGCTTAAAACATGGAAAACAAATGGCTTAAATTCCCGTTCCCAATCCAAAGCCCTGCTCTGAGTGTTTATCTTCATCTCAAAGTCTAAGTTACATTGCAACTGTGGTCTTATCCAGCTGAGATAACCCAGCTCTTTCTCGGAGCCTCTCTGCTATTGGATAATCCTAACTCCTCTCTACTGAATTACTTTCAGGTCTATGAAGCTGGTGTACGAGCAGTCTGGGCAGTTTAAAGGGGTGCCCACCTATCGCTTCGTGGCGCCGAAGACGCTCTTTGCCAACGGCACCGACTACCCGCCCAACGAGGGCTTCTGCCCCTGCCTGCAGTCCGGCGTGCAGAACGTCAGCTCCTGCAGATTCAGTACGTCCTTCCCTCCTCTGCTCCCTGCACGCGTCGGTCTTCCCTGCCCTACCCTTGCCATGCTCATTCTTAGCTGCAGGGAGGGAATAGGAAGTCTGGCACTTGGGGACATGGTTTAGCTGGCATGATGGTGAAGGGTTTATGGTTGGGACTCGATGATCTTGAAGGTCTTTTCCAACCATGATGATTCTATGATCCTATCCAGAAAGCTGGAGCACTGAAGAATACTCTGGGGTCTGTTTGGTTTCTGCTCTCTGTGTTCCTGCAAGCCTTGGGATGAGGAGGGAAGTGGGAAAATCCTTGAGGCCAAAACCCATCTGCTTGTGACCCACGAACAGCCCTGCATCCTCTGGAGCACCCAGGGTTATGGTGGGAGCCTCTCCTCTCCCAAACCGGGCAAGGAGGGAGCAGGCAGGCGGCAAGACTTGCCGGGGTGGGGAATGAACTCTGGTGTTGGGGCAGGTTATGGACCTGGACTTCAGCATCCTGCCCCACGTCTGGGTACAGCAAGCTACCGCAGCACTGAGTGGTGTGTTTGGGAGGGAGACAGGGTCTTAAGCCCAGGTCTTAGGCCTCCTGGAGCATTGGGATAAGTTGCTGGAGGGATGGGAAGGAACCTTCTTGCTGGGAGGGGAATGATAGGAAGAGCTTATCTTGAAGCCTGTTCAGAACCAGTGCTCTCATGACCAAAAATGTCATCAACGCTCTCTGTGGCCTTGGCTGATCTGAAGATTGCTTTGCTCTCGTGCAGACGCACCCATGTTCCTTTCGCACCCGCACTTCTACAACGCCGACCCCTTCCTGGTGAACGCCGTGGACGGCCTGCACCCCAACAAGGAGCAGCACGCGCTCTTCCTCGACGTGCACCCGGTGAGCGAGCCCGGCCCGAGCCCCGTCCTGGGGAGAGGAGCCCCGTCGCGGCGCGGGGATCCCCGAGCGGGTGCCCGGTGGGCTCGCGCCGTGCCGACTTGCGCAGGTTCCAGAGTGCAAAGACTGGCAAGGACGCACGTAGATAAAAACGCCAAAGCCATAAACTAATTAAATGGCTCATTTGGCTTATAGGGAATTGCAGAACTAATTATGAGCATAATTGTTTTGATAAGCACGCTTTCCACTGACTCAGGAATGCCCATAGTGCCCATAGGTGCATCTAGCAGCACCCTAGATGTGAAAACGTACGTGCCTGAGATCCAAAAGCTCGTACGGTCACAGCAACCGAGTTGAACCAAGTCTGTGGACCACTCCAGCTGTTCCTGGGCTGGCTTCTCCCACTGTCCCAGCCTGCCCTTCTAACTGACTGCTTCTGCCCTGGGCCGACTTCTTGCATGATTTAAGCACAAGGGTAAAGGAACCTCTCCAGGGGTGGCTAGCTGGGATTTGAGCTGTTCTTTTGCTGTCCCAGCTGCTGGTAGGGAAGGGCTTTTTGGGCTCTACCTGTGGCGTATATTGCCTGTGGGCAGATCTGCCAAAGACTTCGTCACGTTGATTCAAGCAGGGAAACATTCCCTCCCTTGAGGTAAGGCAAGTGCATTATCTAGGCGTTGGACTTGCTGTTTCTTTTATCAGAGCTAGGAAAATCTAATTAAGTTTATTACAGTATCAAACAGCTTTGGATAATAGTACAATTAACTTTATCCTTATCTAGCTGCAGGCTGCTGAGTATGAATCTGCAAAGAGGGCAATCCAGCAAAAACTATGCCCTCAAAAACATGTGTTGCATAACTGCAGGGTCATGAGAAATGGGTGTCAGCAAGACCAGTTTTGCAGTTTGTTTTCACTGTCTTAGCCTGTTGCTGCACAGTGATGGCAGTTGATACCTGGTCATAGTTATGAGATATGTTGTGGGCCCCTGGCTGGACCTGGGGCACCTGCGGGCTCTTTGTGGGGCCGCTCTGCGGCATCGAGGCTGTTCGAGTCCTTGGGCGCTTTCGCGGATTAACAGGGCTCTCTGTACGGTCTCATCGATTGCTCTGGGGGATTTGCACCCAAAGTGAGTTTGGTGAAAAGCCAGGGGCTGCTGTTCTGCAAAGAGACAAACCCTGGCCGCGCTGTTGACGTGGTTGTGCTCTCCCTTTGCAGATGACGGGCATCCCCATGAACTGCTCCATCAAGCTCCAGCTGAACCTGTACATAAAGCAGGTGCCTGGCATCTTGTAAGTAACTTCTGTAGTTTCTTCTGTAACTGACTGTCTGTCTTCCCAGAGCTTGAGGTGCTGCCGCCTCGGCAGCACTTCCTAGAGCTTGAAGATTGCTGACCCGAGGAAGAGGCAGCTCCGAGCTGAGCAGCTCTAACCTCGATGGCTCTGCTCTAGCGGAAGCCGCTGGGTCACGAGCTGAAGTGTCAGCTATTCCCGAGACCTCGAGCAGCCTCCCTTAGCTGCGCGCTGTGCGGCTGCCCCTTTGCCACCTTCTCGAGTCCCATCTCATGGAGTCTGCATCGGTGCAGATGCGCTGAGTGCCCCGCTGCTAGGGGAGGCACAGGGACTTCTTGTCTGTTGTGCAGCTGCCCCAAAGCTGATAGACCGGGCACAGAGAGGCCAGGCACGCTCTGCTTGCAGCATTGGAAGCTGAAGTTTTACTTCCAAAAAGGCCCTTCCATGAAAGCCAAGGGGAACCTCCTGGGAAGGGCTTGCCAACAATATTATGTGGAGCCAAGTGATAAATACCCGCAGGAGTGGGAACCTGCGTGAACTCGCTGCATTATAGCCTGGCTGTGTGCTAACAGCAGCCCTGGTGCTGTGAGCTTGGCTGCTGTACATCCCGTAGTGCCGAGCACTGGGTGCCTTGGCATTGCGAGTTCCGTTTTCCAGCTCCTTTACTGCTGTCCTCGGGCAGTTACACATGTAGAAAAGCAAGCTCTGCTCTTGCAGGAAAGGCTGCAGTTAGACCTGGTCCACCCTGAAGCAGGAGGAGATGTTCCCTCCTTGCCCTGTTTCTCTGGCCGCTCTCAGTCCATCAGACCCTTCCCCGTAGCAAGAGCCAATGCAGGAGTTGCAACACGATCAACTAAAAATGTGTCTCTTTCCTCCTTAGACAAACAGGGAACACGAAGCCCGTGGTGCTGCCGCTGCTGTGGTTCGCAGAGGTGAGCTGTGCCCAGCGCCGCCTCCTGCAGAAGGTCTCGTGCAGGAGGGAGGAGACCCCGTCCCCCAGCTCCAAGCTCATGGGGCTGTCGGGGCTCTTCCCAAACTCTGCTGTGAATAAAGCTTTAAGCCAGCCACACTACTTAGGGGACCTGCTGAGGGTTTTGCAACACTGGCTGCACGCTTAATCCCCCGAGCAGAGCCAAGCTCTGCGCTTGGTTCACCTCTGCTTCAGTGCATGGGGCAGCAGCACCTGGAACGGTTCCGTGGCCCTGGCTAATGTGGGACGGTGCGTGCTGGTCGTCTGCAGCCGTGTGCGTGTCCAGGGGACTCCAAGGATTTGCTAAAAGCTCCTAGGCTGACTGAATCCTGCTTAGAAATTTCCCTAATCCCTGCTGGGAGTTACCCAACAGGTCTGTCTTGGTGGGTGGGAAATGTCACTGACTGCTTTGCTTTCTCGAGCAGAGTGGATCCATCGAAGGCTCAGTCTTAAATCAGTTTTACACCAACCTGGTGCTGATCCCGTCTGTGCTGGACTATCTGCAGTACATCTTCCTCGGGCTGAGTATCCCTCTCATTATCACAGCGGCTCTGCTCATGGCGACGAGAAAGGTAAGAACCTGCAGGTGCCTAATGGTAAATGCTGTTACTCAAATCAGTCTTAATCAGATGACCTAGATTGGGCTGACAATCTAACACTCCCGATGAAACCTAAACCGATGTCGTGAAGCTTGTCCCAACGCTGCCAGGTGCCAGCAGGACTTCCTCAGCCATTTAGAAACCTCTCTGCAGCTAGATAATGCATTTTCTGGCCATCTCAAACCACATTCCTGTAGGAGAAAACATTCCTCAACTCGTACAGCTACGGAAGGAACAAGCTCCTCAGCCTGGTCTTGTTACAAAGCAGATGTTTGCTCAAGTCCAAATGCCTCTGCAGGGTCCCAAGGGCTTCCTAATCTGAACAGGGTCCCTGCAGCTTCCTTCTTTTTTGGTGTCACATAGCACCTAAATGCAGGTTGTTCAAAAGAAACTTAAGAGATTCTTAGGAGATGGTAGCTGGCATCTTGTAGAAGGGGAATGCGCGCTCTGCCCACATCTCAAGTCACTCTGGGCCCTCATCTCCAAACATTCATTGGCTTCTCTGCAAGTGAAACTATGCTGAATAGCCCTGGAAATTGGACCCTCTGTGGGTCTGGACTTGATGAGAAGGGAAACTCTGAAGCTGTGGGAAGTGGGTGCCTACCCCACAGCTGGACCACAGTAGGCAGAAGCAGCGAGGGTGCCTGATCCCTGGTACTGCCCGTGCCGAAGGCTCTAACACAGAGCAGGAAACACTCAGACGCTCCATGGAGACCTGTGGCTCGGGCTCCAGAGCGTTCACCTGATAACGCTAAGCTCCCCTAAGCCTTAGCTCTTGAAGTAGAGATCTCATTCCCTCCCTCCCTGATCAAAACAAGCCTATTTAGTTTAGCACGGAGTCAAATAATCTGAGCTGGCTCTCAGGTTAAGAGCTCAAGAGCTATTTGTGGGGATAAAAAGGCAATGCCTAGGGGCAGGAGTGGGCTCAGGTGAGAGCACGTGCAAGAGGCTGTTGTCATTGGGCCTCCTGTAACTGCCCCTGCAGTAATAGTAAATCAAACCCCACTTTAAAGGGTTGCCAGGGCTTTCCAAGTGTCATGTAACTGGATTTTAACCAAGCCTGTAACAGCATAATTGACTTAAATGCATGATTCCAAGTCGCTTTGATCCTCTGCGCTCCGTAACAACGTGGGAGCGGCGCTGGGCCCCTGCACCGCACTCCAGGCCATCAGGACGTGCCTCATCCCTCCGCTGTAGCCAGGTAGTCCCTGGCAAACAGAGTGGATTAAGCGGTCCAGGCTGCCTGTGCGAGGACCTGCCTTCTGCCTGCATGGCCAAGGTGATGCTTTTAGAGGGTGCTTCTGAGCCAGGGTTCGCAGTGTCTCTCCCTAACGCTTCTAGGCTGCCTCTGCAGACAGTCACCTGCTCCTGTCCAAGCGTTTGGACTGGCAAGGCCACCTTTGCCAGGGAGCAGCGGCTGCTGGTGGGCAAACTCCAGCCCTGGGGCTGGGGACATGGCTGGGGCTTCCCAGGCTTCTCAAGCAGGAAACCTGACTTGCCCAAGTCTGTTATCCACCTTGCAGCGATCGCTGATCTTCTCCTTACTTGGCATCTCCTCTGATCTTCTCCTTGCTTGACATCTGAGCAAGGAGCTTGTAGGGGTGCAGAGACGTCCTGGGCAGCAAGCAGCCCCTTCCTGCCTGCATCCCGGGCTCTTGAGCCTTGTAGCGCTGCCAGGCTGCACGAACAACCATTCCCGTAGGGAATTCCTGCTGGGAATTGCACGGGCCTTTGAAGTGATACTTGGCAAACCACAGCATTGTACTGCCGAGAGCCAGCAGATCTGACACATTCTTGGAGTCGTGGGGCAGTTGTGTCTCCAAAACCTTGTGCAGCCCTTGGCTAGTGATTCACCTTGTTTCATGCGAGTCTGAACTGCCGGTATCAAAGAACCAAACCACAGCAAAGCTGTTTCTTAATTTTATTTCAGTCAAATGAATATCTGCTTGTGGAATATCCTAAGCCCAGGTGGAAGCTGTGGGTGTTTAGGGGCTCAGCAGCTCCTGCTGCTGCTTAGGAAAGTACCGTGAATTGCTGGAACTGAAGTCAACTGCAGGAAGTGTCTGGCTACCTGGAGAGTGGATAAAAAGCCCTAATGATCTTAGAAATCTCTAAGGAACCTCTTCAACAACGCATGGATTGGAGAAGAGCTTGTAAAGTGGAAGACAATAATCCGTAGCCAATGCGCGTTCCTGATTCGAATGAAGTTTGCTGATCTAGTGACGATTGCTTAATCGTGCACAGTCCTCCCTCTCGAAGCCCGGGACGTCACAGGGGACACTGAGCAAGGGCATCGTCCGCAGCTGTCACATGTCATCCAGGGCAAAGGTCCCACGCGACCAAATTTCTTCCTGGCGTTTCTTGCCTGCCTCTCCGGCTTCCAGAGGGAGCAGGGTGCTCTGAAACTCCATCCAGATTAAGTGAAACACTTAAATTAAGCAAAACACTAAATTTTTTAGTCTAGTTTGTAGTGGAGCCGGTTTAAAATGCATCTGTTGAGTCTACAGTTCTAAAATGTGCAAATCTCCTCCTTTATAAGAAAAAAATGTGCCCAAATACACCGTGACTTCTCTTTGGAAAGCATGGGCTAAAACATGAATGGTGACACTCATTTAAAACTGCAAATGGACCATTTTAAAACTGGCTTAATACTGACCAAAATCTTAGATAGAAGACAGCTTAGTATATCCTACAAATTGCAATCTTCAATTAATAAGTAGATCATAGCTAAACAGTGATTAAAACTTTATTTAAAATCTCACCTTAAATTTGGAATCCTCATGAAATTCCTGTCAAAGTACACCGTAAAATAGCCTGATTATCTTCCAGGAAAAATGCTCTTTGTTTTGGAGTAGCAATAAAAAGAACTCAGACACTAATAAGGCCAACGCGGCCCCCTCTGCCAAAAAGCTGCCTCCGGTTAAGGGGACGGTGTTGCGGGAAGCCAGTCTGTAGGTGGGTACAGCCAAGGTAACATGCTTTCCTCTCGTCCCAGTTTGATTAAACTTTGCTTGAAACCAATCAAAAGGAAATGCTTGCTGTCCCCCTGCACGTCCTCTCAGTAACTTTTGACATAATGATGTTGTCTCCTAGCTTTATCCAGGGCAATTTAGATGTCTTAATGCTCCTATTTAACCAGGCTGCAAGAAGATGCTTTTCTTTCTCCCAGTGCACCTGATTTGCAGCCCTAATACTAAGATCAATAGGGAGCAGGGTGAAAAATAGGGCTGCTGTGAGGAAATGCTTTTCTTGCCTTTCCTTGGAGTGACGGTGAGACGCAGGGGTAAGTTAAACAGAGCAATAGCCCTTGGGGCTAACAGAGCTAGCTGCCTCCTGGACCTCACTCTCCTTCGGTATCTAAAACCGTGATTACAAAGACTTTCCACGGGGCCTTTTTGATATATCAAATATCTGGGTGCGCATTTAGTTGGTGCTGTAGGTTCTAGTGGGCAGGCACGGCACTAACTTCATTCAGTTTGCGAGCGGAGATGCGAAGACGTTCTGTAAAGAAGCCTTCAGACAGGAGTTGTTGAACACAGAACAACAGAAGAGGTTTGGGGTGCAACAAGGGCCGGGGTGATGGCACCTGCCGGGTCTCTGGAAAGCTGGGTGGCCTCGCGCTGTGCTGGGGAACCGGCACGAGGGCTGCAGGGCTTGGGGCAGCCGTGCTCCAGGAGCCCCTGGAGACAGCAGAGTGGAAAAGGAAGTTATGGTCCAAAGCGACTCCTGGATGGCGGCTGAGGATGTGCCAGGAGCAGGATGTCGCGGTGGGGACCTGGGCCGGCAGCTCGGAGCCGTCCCGCGCCGCTGCCGAGCGCGTAGCTGCTGCTGTCTTGTCTGTGCAGAGCGCCGCCGCCACCACCGCAGAGAGGAGCCCGCGCCGCGCGCCCGCCTGCGAGACCACCCCGCTCCTGCACGACAGCCCGGACGCCGCCGAGGCCTGACCGCCGCGATGCCCCGACGAGCCGCTTCGGGTCCACGCGGCGCCCGGGAAGGTGGAGGCGCCCGAACCGCCCTGCGCCGCGAGGCGACGGCTCCAAACCCGCCGGGGATCCGGGAACGCCCGTCCGCGCGGCGCCCTGTTCACCGTGGCCTCTCTGCTCCCGGCTGGCAAGAATGAAGACAGTCCCTGCTGCTCCCAGGAGTAATTTTCCTGCTAAAAACTGCCCCTTGTCAGGAGTTGAAGCCGTTCTAATAAGATCCTTTAGAACAAATAAGATCTGTACATAAAGCAATGATGGGATATAGTGATTTTTTTTTCGAAATGCTGCTGGTTTACATCTTTTGAGAAGGGGGATTGCTACCCCACAATTTTATTGATATATCTGAGAACTGGGTTATCCTGCAGATTGGTGCTGGGCGCCGTCACTTTCTGATAACTTTCTTAAAGGCCTTCAAGGGTACCTGGCGCCTGCCCAGGGTTGCTTCTGCCTCTGTGTGTATTGAATAATATAGGGATGATTTAAAAACCCTGAACCTGTGCCATAAGGCTGGGGTCTGGTGATTCCAGTTCAAAGCCCCTTTACTTAATCATCTGGCTCTCTGCTCGATCTAGGTGACCAAATGCAATAATCCTTGCCAAAAGCCCTTGGTTTGGGTCCCTCTGAGCTGTCATTTAGCTTCTAGCAGACAGGGTGCCTCTACTGCCAGCTCACCAGGTCAGCTCCTTGCTGTGCATTGGGTGCTTTGGGCGCTTGGGTGCTTTGGGCGCTTGTGTCACCCTGCCTGGGCGGCAGGAGAGGGCACCTCCTGCCTCTGCCCTCCCTTGAGCGATAACAACGATATTTGGGCTTGGAGATAGAAGAAGCTGCGATCACGGGGGTAACGACGGCCAGAAGTAGCGCAGAGCTCTGCAGGGAGGTCTGGTGGGATCTGGGGTTGGAGCCACCTGGGAGGGATGGGCTGGGCTCACTCTAGTGAATAAGAAGCCCTTAAGCCCGGGGCTGTTCCAGGGTTAAGTATCAGTCAGGAGCTGTCCCCAACCCCTGCCTCCCCTGTGGGAGACGAGGAGCGTTTTGAGAGGCTGAAAGGACCAAAGCTGGTGCCTCTGCAAGGAGTAAGTGTCGAGGTGGGAAGTCTCTGCAGCAGCGTGCGGAACATGGATACGGCCACAGCCTGGAAACCGCGGCATTTACTGCCCTCCAGCAGCTCCGGGACCTTCTCGAGCGGTAAGCCGTGTTACCTTCTCCTTCTGTGCCACCAAGTCCCCAGCAGGCAGGGAGAGAACAGGAGATGAACCCACTCCGAGCAGCTTCCAGGCCGGTGCGCTCCTTTCTGGCTGCATCCCGCACCCCGCAGCTGCGTTCGGGCTGTCTTACCACCGCAGCAGCCCAGGTACAGCCCGGGCAGCGAGGGGAGATGCTAGGAGCTGCCAGCACTTGCTCCATAGGCACAAGGTGGCCAGTTCACACCGAGGTGCCCTCAGAGCATCATGCGGGCAGCTGGGGCTGGAAAAGTCCTTCCTGCGTCTGGTTTCTGACACGATCCTCGCTGAGGACGATGCTTCAGCTGCAGCTCTCAACACTCTCTGGTCTCCAATCCGGAATTATTCACCAGCAAACGTTATCTCACAAGCAACACCTACAGCAAGCAGTGACCAAAGCAGGAGCACAGCGGAAGCACCAGCTCGCACGAGGCACTACAGGACCCTGGATGCACTGGTTTGCACGGACAAGTAGAGACTGAGGGCTGATCCGGGAGGACTCCTTTTGGGCTCGCCTGGTGGAGGTTTCCATGATGTACTGATCGCTTTTTGTGTACGGGTGAAACACGCGCTAGCTCCTGCAACGCCGGCTGTGTTGTGGTGTCGTTTCTAAGCTCCTAATGGAACTGCACGAGGGCGGGAGCGCTGCGGTGGAGCGCGGGGCTGCGGGGAGCGCGGCCTGTGGCAGTGGGGGGCGGCAAATCGGGTCTGGGGGGCCGGGACGACGAT
>JAWLRI010000333.1:3377797-3510379 GCA_034781795.1 Crypturellus tataupa | reverse complement strand
TTTTCGCGGTTGACGCGTAAATATTTACGGTGGGTAAACAGGGCTGGGCCGGTGTCTGCAGGCAACAAGTGTAGCCTGCTCCCCAGCTGCAATCTCTGGAACAGATTGCTGCTTTTTTTTTTTTTTCTTTTTTTCCTCCCTCTCTGTCGATTCTTACTAATTTCCTGTTCCCTCTTCTCCCGCTGCCCTTCCTGCTGCCGCGTGGGCGCCTGCCAGAGCCTCTGAAGCAGCAAAAACCGCCTGGCTCCGGCCGTCGTGGGGCTCCCCGCGCTCCGGCCGTCCCCGAGGGGCTGCGGGTGCTGCTCCCTGTGCCGCGCTCGGCGGCAGCGAGCGCCTGCCCCGGAGCACGGTGCTGCTGGGGGCGATCTCCGCATTGCTCTTCCTGCAAATCCATTTTCCAGCCGCCCTTCTGCTCCAACGCGCGTTTACGGTTTGAACCCTCCCCGTGACCTCTCCCTCCGCGCCCTCCGAACGCTTTGAAGGCTCCGAGGCTCCGCAGACGCCTGCGGTTTCGACCTCGCTCTGCTGGATGTCGCGTTGCTCCTTGGCTGCGCCAGGGTGAGAGTTTCCTGGCGTTTGGCGCAGGGTTTGTGCTGGCGAGGAGGAGCCATCTGCGTGTTTCGGTTTGCTGTGCGGATAATAAGACTAATTCAGAGAGGGAAGGAGTGTGAGCCGGGACCGCTGGATTAGTATTTTCATTGCTGCTGAAGTGGGTGGTGTTGCTCCTGAACGGCTTTAGCAAAGTCCAGCTTAATTCTCTGAATTTTATTACTGTCTCGTTTGGTGGCTTTGGGATGTAGCTCGGCATCGGCTCGGTGCCCAGTGCAGGGAATACGGTGAACGCTGGTGTTTGCGGAGAGTTTTGAGGCTGTTGAGCCCCGAGGTGCCCTGCGAGGGAAGCTCTGCGTGCGACAACGTTTTATAACTTTCAATTGAGTAAGTTTCAGTATGAGAGAGACTATTGCAAAATGCAAGTTTATTGAAAGCAAACGCACTCAAACCTAGTTTGTTGTTGCCAAAAGGGAAAAAGTAGAAGTTATTTTTGGTGCGAGAGAGGAGATGGGGCAGGCACATGTCTGGGGCAGGCAGACACTGGTACTTTGTTCTTCTGCCTTTATGTGGGTGGTGGTTTCTGTTATTTCACTGCGTGTTGCTGCCAAATTGCAAAGCAAACCTGGTGCCGAGAGCCCTGCCGAGCTCAGGGCCGGTTACCTGCGGAGCCCTCACGAGGCCTGGCCCGGAGTGCCCCTATCCGGGCCCTTTCGGGATGGATGAGTGGGAAGACGCTTCTCCCTTCGCACCTTGGCGTGCCGGGGAGGTGACGGGCGTTCTGCTCCTGCCGGGATCTGCGCTGAAACCATAACCTTGTTTCGCACGAGCCACCGAGCAGCTGCTGCTTGGCAGTGCCTTTCGTTTGCTAATGGCTGTGGCTGGAGTTGGACCGAGTTGCATAGAGTGGGGCTTGTACCAGCCCCTGGAGCCATCCTGTGCTAAATCCAAAGAGCTTTCGGTTCGGGCTGCTTTTGTGGCTTGTAATTCGATAATCCGGGCTGGTGAAGGTAGTTTTCTGCTGACTGCGAGGAGGACAAGGCTGCGCGCGGGTAGAGCCGCTCTTCTCACGTGCACAGCAGCTCTCCGGGCTGCACTGGGTCGTGCAAGACGTCTTCATGTGTCAAGACGCGCTTGTAAAACGCGCGTTCCCTCACTGCCGGCTGATGTTCCTCCCGCTGCTCGTTGGTGAGCAGGGAACCTCCCTCTGCTGAGACACCGGCCTGCTTGCGAGCAGCTCCCCAGGGAGAAGCCCGCGTGAAGCCAGCCGTAGCCTGCACGCTGCAGATTTTGTCAGCTTTGCAGCCCTTAGAGAAGGAAGAAGATTGTGATCTTCCCCGTTCTTGGATGGGTCAGGGTAGGAGCAAAGGAGGACTGAACTGGCAGACTTAGGGTTTGAGCAGCTGCCTGCAGCAGTGGTGAAAGGGTTTGGGATGGAGAGCGCCCGTGCCTGGGGGCGATCCTGCCCCTGCTCACCCGGTGTCTCATCCTGAGCAAATTGCTGCGCGTAGCTGAAAGGAAGGCCAAGAGGTGACACGGAGTGCGGCGCGTCGGAGCGAGTCTGCTGCAGCGCTGGGGACGGCGCCGCGCTCTCCACGCAGCACTCGACGTGCCGGACCTGCGCTTGAGGAGCAGGAGCTGCCGCGCTTGCTCCCACGAGCAGCGATCCCTGTGTGGGGTCGTGCGGTTGGAAGCGCAGGGCCGAGTGGGCTCGAGAGGCCTCTGGTTGTCCCCGCACAGCTGCACTCGTGCGGCCCCAGCCCACCCGAGTCTGTGCTGAGAGCCAAGGCAGAAGTGATGCATGGCGGCACCCAGTCACCTCCCTAATTCTCATCGGAGGCTTTTGCAACCGCTCGAGGATTTGGGAGTCATGAGGTCGTGGGTTCTCATCTAGCGGGTTGCGACATACAGACCCTTGTGCGGCCTTGAAGGGTGTGGGTTGTGTGTCCGAATAGCGGCTGCAGCCCTGGGAGCTGCCGTTTGTGCCCGCGCTCGTGCTGGCACGTGGGTGTTCAGGCCTCCGGTTTACCCGGTGCTGTCTGAAGGCTGCGTTTTTGGTGGATGGTGGAAATGAAAATGCCTCTTGCTTAATGAATCCAGCTACACCCAGAACGCCTCCAGGAAAAAACAAAAATCCCAGAAGATTGCAGAGGGCTACAGCTCCAGGAGGAAGGGCACGGAAGCGCCAAGCGTTTGCAGTTGACACCCACTGCAAGCGGAGCTGGGAGGAGGGCAGGATGGAGCGGAGGAAAGGAGTGATTTGGAGGTGGTGGTCACGAGGGGTTGTCCCAGCTGCACTGCAGTGGGAGCAAATCCCGAGGCCTGGAGATGTCCACGGAGGAGCAGGAGCAGCGACCGCCGGAGGGAGAACTGGGAAGGTGGAGCTGGAAGAGCAGGCCCTGGCTGTGAGCGCTACCAAAGCCAGATGGGAGCAGAGCCAGGCGAGGGGACAGGGAGAGGGGGACGGAGCGATCCCGGCGCGTGGACGTGATGGAGAGCGCGGAACGGTCAGCGCTCTCCAGCGCGTTACAGCTCCAGAGCCCCAAGCATTACCACCCGTGAAGGATGGCAGCCCCTTCTGGTTACAGGGAAGGGAAGTTAACTCCAGATTAACTTTATGATCCGTGAAACTGAAGGTTATTTAAAAAAATAATAACATAAATGGAAATGCTGAAGTTTTCCAGAGCCGCTGAGTGTGCTGCTTGTTGTTTAATGCCTTCCATTTTTTTCGCTCCCCGGCTGCTTTTTGGCTTGGGAACAAATTACAAGCAATATCAGCTTACGCTTGGATTTGAACCCACATTACTCTTAGTCAGCTGAAATATTTCCCCTTATCGCCGCTCCCATGATGTTTATTTTAGAGCGGATAGCATCGCTGCTTTTCTGCTAGCTGTGAGGAAGCAGCCAGGCTTCGAAGCAGCCTGACACCTTGGAAAGCAGCAATCCCAAAGCTGCTTCCATTTTTAAATAAGATGCAGCTTCATTTCTCCGTGGAGAGTTTTATGCAAGGCTGTATCCCAGAACGGTTCGCAGCGTTAAAGCCCTCGGAGGCAGCAGATGCCTGAATTGCTGACAGATTTAAAATTGTATGACAAACATAAAGCGTTCGGTCCCGAGCCAGGGCTGGGCGGAGGCAGCGACGGGAAGGTAGAGGTTATTTTAGGCAGGAGGACTGCGGAAGGAGGCGAACGCCAGGAGGGCTGCGGACGGCACCGTGGGGGCTGGAAAGCGAGGAGGAAAATCCATTCCGGGTAAAGGCTTTTCCTTGAGGGGAAAACAGGCGGGTTTGGGGTTGTCTGCCGCAGAGCGGGACGTGGAGGTGATGCTGGGGCCGGGTTGGCACTGATGCGGAGGGGTTCGTGGTGTGGGGCCTGGGCGGGAGCAGCGTTTGTGACCCTCGTGCCATGGAGAGGTGGCTGTACTGGAGCCCGGGAGGAGCCTTCACCCGTCCTGGTCCCTCTGCACCGCATGGGAGAGGGCAGCCGTGCCAATGCAGCAGGGACCGGAGCCTCCGTGTGCCAAGGCAGCCCGAGGAGGAGCAGGGAAGGGGCTGAACGCAGCCCTGGGAGGACATGAGTGTCCGAAGCGGCTGGTCCCTGCGGGATGCGCCGTGGGCGATCGTGGAGCGCGGGCAGGGGTCACAGGAGATGCAGGGTCCTCTCGCCCTGCGCAGGACCCGGTGCCGGCAGGGTTTCCTCTCCGTGGCGCTGGCGCTCGAGTTAATAACTAACCGAGCAGCCTGGCTGTAGCCTTTCATTGTGGAAGAGAATTATTTACATAATACCACTCAGCATAATCTTTATTTAGCATCGTGTCTCTGGCATAACCCTGGACAGGGCGCTGGTGCCCAGAATGCAGTTTCGGTCCAAATACATGCGAGTTTAACCCTTACCAGCCCTCTGTGTGTGCTGTGCCCTGCCTGTATGGTGAACTGGCCGCAAACCGGCCCAGCACCTTGCAGACAGGTCTGTCTACCGTGAAATTCTGGGGATCTTCCCGTCTAGACCCTATTTTCTGCAGGCTCCTGCACAGTGTTGCAATCCGAGTGCTTTTCCCTGGCATCCTAAGCAGCGCGACTGCGTCTGTCCCGTGCATGTTGGGGCAGAAGAGTGGTTTGTGTGGGGCTCTGCTTTGCCTTCGCCTTCTTTAATGTGCAGACGGAGCAACATTAAAGGAACGCGCCCGGCTGTGGGCGGCGGTGCCGAGGGCTGCGACGGTTCCGGGTGCAGGTCGTCCCGCCGTCCCTGGGAATGACCTTTCTCCCAGACGGGCGAGTTTCCTCCTCCCTGGGGACCGTTTCCTATTGGGAGAAGTTAATCGGAAAGGAGGGAGCCGTAGGTGGCCTCCAAGGGGCCATCGCCCGGTCCCTGCAGCACGAGGGGCTCAACCCTTGGATCTGAGAGAGCAGAAAACCCTCTAAAGTGACTCCGGCAGCTGTGTATTTACAGGACCGATCCTTGCCTCTGCAGCACTCGCTGCTGTCTTGGAAGGCTCCGTCGCCTCTGTGACCCTCCAGGGCTGCATGGCCTGTGAGTCGCCGGCGCGGGGGGCATCGGCGGCAGCTCTGGGCTTGGCGTTTGCTGCGAGCTCGCGCGCCCTCCCCAACCTGATGTTGCAAGGAGCTGGTTTGGCTGCAGCCAGGAGTCGGCGGTGATTTCTGCTGGGTCATGCAGCGGGGCGAGCGCAGGCTGGACTGGCTGCCGGCGTCCGACCGCCTTTCCCAGCGAAGCTTTGCTGGAGAGATCGGCGCTCCGTTCTGCACCGACGATACGGACATTGCCTGACCAAGCCTAAAACTTGCTGGGACAAAGACAACTTGTTAACGCGCCCCTTGAACCAGCTGTGACTAATTGGTTATAACGACGGGTTGTGTTGGAGCAAGGCTGCGAGGCTGCAGTGTGGCCCATCCGCTGCTGCTGGGAGCCCTGGAGCGTCGTCTGCTCCATCCCGCGCCCTTGCTGCTGCTGCTGCACGTTTTATGGTGTCGTCTGGTATGTAAAGCAGGGGAAATTTCCTTAGTCATTACCTTGGGGGCAGTTTTCCTACAGCAGGACCTTAAATAACTGTGTCCCGTGTTCTCTAGCACAAGAACTTCTGTTTGGTTCAGGGAATGATTTTTTTTAGTTGGAAAGATTTCCTCAGTCGAGTGCAGCCCATGTGCTGTTTTTATTTTTATTTTTTGCTGCTACCACGTCGCACCATTCCATTCGTGAACTTTTCACGCTCCATCTTGAAAGGAGTTATGGGACGTGTGGGGTTTTATTTTTTCTTTCGCCTTTGCCGCAGAGCTGCAGGCTCGTGCCAGAGCTTCAGCCTCGTTTCTAGGTCAGTCGCCTGCCTTCCCGTTTCCCCCTCATCCGAAGCTGGCCGGCTTGTTTTGATTTGGCAACGCGTGAGCTGGTGGCCACAGACACAAACAGGCGGGCCAGGGAAATCCGTGTTTCCCTGCAACCTTGTTGCTGTTGTGCCCGTGACTTACAATTCCCTAGACCAGACGTGGTTGCAAAGCATCGGAGAAATAAAACTGCAGCAAAGCCTCTGCAGGAGGAATCTGTGCACGCTGTGTTTTGGGAAAGCTCCCAGGATTTGCAGTGGGAAAGGTCTTCGGTGTTCTTATTTAAGGCTTTCTGGTCTTGAGCGTCACTGAGCGCTTTGGAAAGCGCAGACGAGGCGGCCTGAGGTGGTTCCTGGGGCTGCAGCTTGGGGATGTGGTGGCCGCTGTCGTGACGGGACGCGGTGCCGGGGCACAGCCAGGAGCAGGACAAGGGGCTCCTCAGCCCCCGATTGCTGCTTGGGAGACCATGAGAAGCCACCAGCCCCAGGGCCGATGTCCATTGCTGCATCCAGCCGCTTGCTCCAGGCCAGCACGAGCAGCTCTTGTCCCTGTGCCATGGGACAGCCCTAGTACTGGGGCTCTGAAGCAGCCACCAGTCACAAGCACAGAGAAGCACTAGCAAATGATCCCGCTGGTGGCATTTATTTATACGAGTTGTTGTCAGCCAGGCTTTTTTTCCCCTTCTCTTTTTTTTTTTTTTTTTCTCCATTTGTAGGTTTGAGTCTTGGCTTTGTTTTCTTGGCAAGGAAGTAGCTGAAATTCTTGTGTGCTTTTTTTTTTTTTAATTTTTCTCTCCTTCCCCACCACTCTTTTGGTATCTACGTGGCTTAAGATGCCAGGTTAAGGGATGCACATTAAGAGCTTTTGTGGTTTGCTCCAAAACCCAGGCAGTCGCCCGCAGCGTTCCTGAGGGCTGCGGGCGAGGGCCTGAGCAACGCGGCGGGATTTTACCTTCATTCCAAGACGCTGGAGAAAACCCAGGGAGAGAGAGAGAAGCACATACCTTAAGGCTTATGTTTTTATTCTGACTCTTGTGCTGCGGAAAGCGAAGGTTTAAGCCTTCTCTGTGGAGACTGGTGTTTATATGAGATCTAGAACAGTGAAATGTGCCAGCAGCCGGTCAGAGCGGGGAATGAGGAACCCGGTTTGCCCCGGGCTGCAGAGCCCACCAGCTCCCTGCACGCTCCCAGTATTCCCCTGCCGGTGCTGTGTGTTTTGTTAACGGTTTCAATTGGATAAGGGCTTTAAACTCCATCTCCTTTTGCATTTTTGCAATTAATTCCACTGAGCGTCTACGGATTCCTCCTCTGGAGGAGGATTCGCTTCCCCCGGAGCGCATCGCCGTCCCACGTAACATACGATCGTGTCTGTCTTCCCCGGGCCGCGCGCTGTAGGCGGAAGCATCCCGAGCCTGCGGCTGAGCTGGGAAGCTGGATGCGGAGTCGGGGCCCGGCTGCAGGCGCAGGGCTGCTCCGGGAGGAGCACGTCGGTGCACGACGCGCCGTGACTCACCCGGCTGCCTCTCGAGGCCTCAGACGTGTTTGGCTAATGCAGACACTCCCCAGCGTCTTGATCGCGGAGGCTACAGACACTGTTTTGTTTTGTTTTGTTTTTTCTTTTACAGAGGCTGATCCCTAGGGTTTAAAAAAAAAGGCTGTAGCCAAGAATAAATGAGTGTTCACACTTGCCTTTCTGAACTCCTGGAGTGTTTTGCTAATTAACTCTTCGTCAGGTAACTAAGGCTAAAGGCTGTAGTGCAAAGGACGTGCCCGGGAATGTTGCAGGTCTGGGGCCTGATCCTTCCTTCCCGCGTTAGTTTTTACATAAGCTTCATCAGGATGCGTGTGCTGTCTTGCCTGGAGCCCGCGGCCAGGTCTGCGCCGCGGCTGCAGCTGTGCAGAAACGTCCAAATGCAGCAGCTTCGCCCGCAGCCGGGCCGAGCCGGTGCAGCGTGTGCCGGGGAGTCACCGTAATCAGTCACGGGGACGAGCGGGTCCTCTGCCTCCTAGCACGGCCGCCCCTGGGCGTTGCGATAAGCACGGCACTGAAATCTGTATTAACCAACCAATTAAGGCATCTGCAGGGGGAAGAGAATCAGTGGCTTAACATGAGCTTGTGGAGAAAGGTGGAGCTGAATGTTATCTACTAATGGGCTTGGGGCTGCCTTTCAAACCAGGCTGGTTTCTTGTGCTTTTTTGACAGCATTTAGCGACTTCCTAGGTGCCCGTTTCTGGGACACACGAGGAGCTTTGGTGGTAATGCCGACTAATGGAGCTGGCAGCACCTTGGGGAAGGCAGGGGCAGAAAGCCCCACACTAGGGGATAGAGGATGAGCTGTGTGGGCTTCACACCTCTTTTCTGAAGGAATAAACCCACCAGCCTGAAAATCTCTTTTCTTTCAAGCTCCTCCTGCAGCACCTCGCGCAAGATCCTTGCCGCGTTCCCCCAGGTGCAGCCGTTTCAGTCTGGGGTCCCACTCGTGCAGTGCAGTTGGAATTTATGTCCTCCCCGGCTGGTGCTAGCAAGATCTGTGTCGACTGCTGCTTTTTGAGCGACTTGCCTGGGGCTGGGAATCAGGAACGTCGCCTGGTTCAGAAGCGTCGCTGCGAGGACTTCTGCCTCGTGCTGCTCAGTGCAACTGTGGGTTGTGTTGCTGCGGGTTCCTTTAATCTTGCTGTGCCCCTCGGCTGCTTGAGGAGTTTGTGTGTGTGCTCTTCTCCGAGGAGGAGCTGGTGAATAAGCACCTTGGTCTGACAGTCATCTGCGTTATGGTGTCTTCTGCAAGCAGCAGTAATAGCCCTTTAGGAACAGAAAATGCTGGGGAGGTTTGTGTCCTTTTACTGAGAGAGTTTGTTAAAATTGCTGTTCTGCAGGAGCTTTGAATTGCAAATTGCTGTTTCTCTCCTACTTCTTAAATCTGTTGTTCCTCTCTTCTAGATGTGAAAGTGCTTTACTTGTACTTTAGGGATGATGTGCGTGTGCTGCCGAGGAGAGTTGTAAGTAACTGAAACAACATTGATCCTAAGTGGGCAGAGTGTAGCTAATGGTGCTGCTGAAAATGTTTGCTTGTTTGGGGAAATGCAGATAACTTGCTTTAGTCTTTTCCCAAGCCCTGGAATAGCTGAGCAGGGCTCTGCCGTGTTTGGGAGGCAGCTTTCTGCTGCTGACAGACAGGTTCTGCATTTTCGAGAGAAAACAGAGCATTTTAACGTGCACGCTCAGACTGTTTCCTCCTGCCTGCAAAAAAAAAAAAAAAAAAAGGAGGAGGAGATAATCTCATGTGCATCCCGTTTATTTCCGCGTGTAAATGCATCTTTATGTGCTGTTAACCTGTTTGCTCTCCGGTGCTATTTTTGGCAGTCCTGTGATCTCTAGCCAAGCGGCTCTTGCAGCGAGGGCTGGCGAGGAGCAAAACCGGGCGCCGGCGGGAGCTCCCTGCACCCCTGGGGCAGCAGCCACTGCCCGAGGAAGGAGATGCTGTGAAGCGCTCAGTGCTGGAGCCCTCAGACTGCCGTAACCGCCTTGGTGACGTCCAGCATGATGAATTTGCCTAATTAAGCCCTGTTTCCAGACTGAGTGTCTTCCCGTGGATTTCGGAGCAGAATTTAGGCTGTCTGATCCATCAGCAGCCTTCAAAGGCGCTGCTGATTTGTTTCTGTAGCAGGTTTCTTTCCTATGTCAGCGCGAGCCAGGGAGGATGGAAACTGAACTGGCGTCTCAGTGCTCCTCTTGCTTTGAACTCTGCTGTTCCCATCTTGTTTTATGGTCTCTGAGATCCCCAGGAACTGGGGGAGGAAGATCCCAAACTCTGGGAAAGCAAGCTCGCTTTGATGTCCTCCTCACGCTTGGCGAGGTGAAAGCAAATTTCCAGAATACTTTTCTTGTGTCTCCTGCAGCGCAGTGCAGACACGGGACCTGTGCCACCCCGACTCTCCCCACCGAAATTGTCTCATCTGCAGGCTTGAAACAAAACAGCACATCCTGGCGATGCCTGGGCATGTCTTGGGCTCCCTTATCTCAGAGCACTGGTTAGAGGTATTTGTGCTTCAGACTGTTTCTCCTGGGTGTAATTATTGTGTCAGTGGCAGGAACTCCCCGTGCAGTTAAACCCGCACCGCGGCGCGGGCAGGGCTGCTGCTCTCCAGCGTCTGCAACGGTCCCTCCGGCACCGTGTGATGGATTCAACTGAGAAATCTGAGCAGGCAGAAAGCAGTTTCTGGGCTGAACCTTATGAGGGCTTCTCCAAATAGCTAAAGGAAGGGGTTGCTCTCCCTGCCCCGCTCCATTGTTGAGGTTGTTCAGAGTTTTAGGTATGTTCCTAAATATTGCTAAACTCTGATCTTCAAAAATCATGAGCTGCGACTTGCACTTTATTATGCTCTCTTTAGCATATTTGAACTTAAAATTATTTGTGTGTCTCTAGCCATTATTACAAGGCCCGGGACCTTCCTTGCGTGCAGCTCCAGGGTTTTATTCTCACCTCGGCCAAGCTGGAATCGCCACGCAGCTGATGACCCCTCATTGCTGGTGTCTGACCCTTGGAAGCCCCTCGGGCAGCCCAGCTAACAAACACGCTGGGCGCGAGGAGCCCCAGAGAGCAGCAGGGGCCGATTCCTTGGTCAGTCATTGACCAGACTCTTGTTTTCCTTCCTTTGAAGATCTCCGTAGCCATCGGCACCCAACGGCGCTGGGCACCTGGAAGGGGAAGTTTCCCTGGAAAACACGCATACGTCCTGGGCACCGGGCGAGATAGCAGCGGCGGGGGGGGGTTGACCATTCCAGGACTGTAATCAGGTTTTACCGGAGAAGAGATTGTCACTGATATCCCTGGGATTTGGCATCTGTGTAAATACGCCAGCCAAGCTCTATTTAAACGTGCGGGTTCGTGTCAGTTCGCTTGCCTAGGGGAAAGGCTACGGGCGGCCCATGACTGTGGTCCCACCGTGTCATTCCTGTTCGCAATATGAAATGTCGATGCTGCGGAGTTTGCTGAGGGCACATCTCTGTGAATATAGATGCGGATGGGTGGAAAAAAACTGCTTGAGACATTGCTGATATGAAGCCTGGAAGCGATGGGTAAAAATTGCGTGTCTAAAACCCACCCTGTCACGCTGATAGAGGCAGGATCCATGCTGATGGGCGCAGTGTGGATAACGGAGGTGTTTGTGAAGCAGCTTTGAGACCTCCTGGGTTCTGAGTTGGTTTTGCACCCCTGATACCTTGGGATGAAGCTGGACGTGCAGGCGATGCTTCTCCGCATCAGTTCTGCAGCTACATCTGCAAAGGAGGAGTGAGAATCACTGCCTGCTCCTGGGGAGAAAAAGCTGCCTGTGTCAAATGGCTGTTTCCTTTGAGCTTGTGCTTGATAAATGGGAGAAAACTGACACTGCTGCCAGACGTGAGGAGGGGGCAGCCCTGACTTTGTGGCCTTACTTGGTGACCCTCCCTGGCCGTCGCGCGTTAACTGGTGAGTTAATGTCCCTTGTAGGAGGGAGCTTTAGCAGCTAAAGTGTGGTTTGAACCAGCACCTTCAATTTCCTCGCAGTTGCTCCCTTTTTGCGGACTTTAAGGTTGGTTGCTGTGAGTGTCCCTGTCCCTGCTGCGGGTTTGGCTGGTCCCCTTCCCCTCCCAGGTCTGGCCATCCAAGTGATGGGATCTGCTCGTGTCGCCAGCAGCAGCCGTGAAAAGCAGGCTTCAGAATGAGGACAGCTTGGGGCAGCTCTAAAAAAATCATTTTCCGCGGGTGGGTATTTCCCAACTATTTCTCCCTGCTTCCTCGTTCCCTCCCCCCTCCTTCCCTCTCCAAAACAAAAGGCGAGATGAAAGGATTCATTAGGAATTATTCCCTCGCTGTGCCGCCGCGCTGAGATCGGCCTGTCGACTTTCATCCCCTGCTCCGGCGAGGTCAGGGGGCAGCTCCCCGGGGAGGATTTGCTGTTGACTGAATTGCACTCTGTCATTATCCTCCCGGATAACGAATGCAGCGGCCTCATTGGCACCGGCTTCAGAAAAAGCACCGTCATCTGCATGTGGCCTTGAGGCGAGAGCCCGAGGAGAGCGGGCTGGAAAACCCTGGCTTGCGGGAAAGATCCCGGACGGACACGGGCAGCTTGGCGCAGCCGTGGGCTTCCCGTGCGGTGCCGAGCGGCTCCAGAGCTGCCCTGGGCCCTGCGTTATCCCGCTCTGCCCCGGCATGTGGGAGACCTGCTGGTAGGGTCTAACGGACACAGGGTTGCTGGTGGGGTGAAACTGCTTAATTTGCTCCTTTTGTCTCAGTGGAAAGCGTGGCGCACTCGTGACGCACTTAAAATCTTCTAATGAGGTATTTAAAGGGGTGTTGGTTTTGGAATAGATCTCCTAGAGAAAGTAAAACCTGGGAATCCCTCTGAGCTGCTGGTGTGTGACTCGAATTCCATCGCTGTCCCGGAGAAGCTCGTAGCAGCTCCCTTGAAACCAATGTTTTTCACAGCGTTGTGGTTGTAAGCCAAGGCCACAGGATCCTGAGGTTGTTGGTGGGGAAGAGGGAGAGGTTTTCTTTGATATGTTCGATCCGCTAGCCCGAGGGTCATAAACTACTGGAGCACCCGTGGAAAAGGCCTGATGGAGAGGGTCGGCTCCCCATAGGGAAGGGATGGGAACGCGCAGGAGCTGTGGGCGAGCAGCCGTGCGCGGGCAGCGTTAATGTTCCAGATGCTGATTCCAGCTGATACCCACCACGCCGTGCCTGGATCCCCGAGGCTGTGCCCTCGCGCGGCCCTGCCAAGCGCGGGGAACAGATGCGTTTTCCTGGGATTAAGCTAGGAACGTTGCCCTGCGTTGCCTTCAGGCTAAGTCGCTTCTCTGGGAGATGCTGCGTTAAAATTGGTGGCCCAGTTGGTTTGTGTCCTGATGACCAGCCGCGGAGAGGAGGACGAGGGTTTGCGTCCCTGTTTGTTTCTGCCGTCCATCTTGCAATTCAGGGTTTGTGAAACGGCCCTTTGTGTTGCAGCGCAGCGGGTGCAAGTGCATATTTAAGCGGTTAGCAAATATACCCAGTTGCTAAATTGGATCAGATCACTATCTAACAAATGCAGGCGATGATGGCTCCCATCTGGACATCCTGACAGTGCAATACAGCACAAGGGGGGTGGTCTTTATGAGTTTTAAATCTTATACCTGAAGCATGATAATTGCTTGAAAGCCCCGTGTTTTTGCCACCAGTATTAAATGACGTAAAATTATCCTGTGCTGTAATAAAACAAACAAGCGAAAATACAGCTGCCTGGAAAATACTCGTCGCTGTAATGAGCACAGAGTGTGTGGGACATGAATCAGTTTAACTGCTTCTCGGGACAGGGTCCTGCAGGTCCTTAAACTGCAAGAAATCCTGCTCGGAAGGGTGTTCCTCTCCGGATCGTGTCCAAGTGACTGTGTTTCTGAGCAGGGGGAGACCCAGAGCTCTTGACGCAGGTAGGGGTGTACAACAAGCCGTTAGTATTCTGTCTCTGCCCCCAAATTTGCCTGCGTTACAAATAAGTATGTGGCCGCACGCTGGTGTGTGGTTCTGCTTTAAGCCGAAGGCAACCCCTTAAGCTCTTTCCTGCAGGTCTGTTCAAGCTGGGGCATGGGGAATTCCTAAGAGGATTAGCATGGTTTACTTGATACAGAACTTGAACTTGAGCAATGGCTTATCTTATCGGCGATAAAAGACATGGAAATGAAGTTTACGTAACTGCGGAGGCCTTGGACGTGGCTGGCTTTGCCTTTGGAATGACAGCGCTCCCGAGCGCGTTCCCCCTACGACTGCCGCATTTCTTGTCTGACACCCGCTTCCCCGGAGCCGCTGCCGTTTGTTTATTTGCAGCATGCGGAAAACGTTTGGATGAGGTAGGATGGGAAGCCCACAGAGGTTTGCACGAGACGTTGGATCTTGTTGCCTTAGCTCCAACTTGTGTCCGGGCTGGAGAGGCCGGTGCCCGGCACCGCTCGGGCCCAGGCTTGTACGTTGGGCTGAGCTTAGCGAGTCATGTGAAAAGCAGCAAAGAACCACCCTGTTTGGAGAGCAGATGTGCAGTTTACACGTGCGCTTGGAGCAGTGCGCTGGAGACGGCCTGAAAGTTCTCATCTTAAGTAAAAACTTGTGCCTGGGCACCAGAAATAGCCTGGGAATACTGCTGTGGGGAACGGGAAAACAAGCCAGCGGGGAGCAGCAGGGTCTTGTCTGTGGGGGCAGCTGGTGAGTTAATGCAGACCAGTGTCTGCTGCTGTAATCTAACCCCATGGAGTCCCATAGCCCCCGTATCCACTCGGGAGCACTGTGTGCGCACGGCAGCTCTTCCCGGGAATGTGATTGCATGGGATCTGCTCCGCCACCCGCTCCAATCACTTGTGTGTCTGTATAAACACCAGAACGGGGGGTTTTGGGATTTGAATGTTTCACTTTTCTTCAATGTGTTGCCCTGTCCCACGTGGGCAGGGGAGGAAGGAAATGTGACACGTCCTTGCTGGGGTAGGTGACGATGGCAGGCTGGTGACAGCGGCACCTGGAGCGCTTCATGGTGATAGTGGGACTGATAAGCTGCGGTTATTGCGGTGCGCGACGCTGCGACACGGTCCCTCCCTGCAGAGTGTGGCCCCGAGAGGTGACATTTTCTCTCTTTCTATGAGGGAGATGGGGGTGAGTGCATGGGAAGGTGGCACCAGGTGTTGTGCCCACGCTGGGCCCTGCTCTGCTGCCACCCAGACCGGGGGCTTGCGCATCCTTGCAGGTCAAGAGGTGACGTTGTCAGGGTGGGCGCAGGTTGGCGGAGACTCCGCTCGCTGTTTTGATCCACCCAGCGGCGCTTCCTGCTGCTCCCTTGTGCAGTGGTGGCTGCTCGATGCTGGGGTCCCTCCGGTGAAGGGTCGGCTGGATCCGGCGCTAATGGTGCGGGAATACTGCGTGGTCCTAGCAGATCAGTGCTCCGGGATGCTCTGGAACCTTTTTGGGCTCGTCTGCTTGCAGGGTGCAAAGCCTGTCCCTGATGCCACCTTGCCAGTGCTCCTTGTGTCAGAGGGGGACCCATGGAAGGGCAGTAAGGTCCCACGTCGCTATCATTCGCTTCCAGGGGTGCCGATTCCATGAGCGGCTCCCGTGGCCCCACTTGGCAGGGCTGCATCAGCTCCCAACACCCCGCTCGTCTGATGCGGATTTAATTTCCGTGGTGCTAAAAACGCTCCCCCAGTGCCCGGCCATCAACCACAGGGCGGCAGCGGGGTCAGAGGGGAGATGCGGGGTGGCCCGGGTCTCCATGACAACCTTCCTGGCGGTAACGGGATCGATGTGCCCTTGTGCAGCGCATCCCGCTCTGGGGACGCCCGGGGAGGCTCCCGGGAAGCCGCCGGGGTCTCGGGTGTCTCCGGGTTCGCGATGCTGCTCGGTGACTGCTGCTCCTGCCAGTAACCGCACGGGCTTCCACTTCCCCCCTGTTCAGGGAGAGTAAACAGGGCTCGTTGCGGCGTCTCGGAAGCCCTGGCTGGGGTTGGTGCTTCCCGTCGTGCGCGTGGAGCCCTGGGATCCTGCTGGGGTGGCTGCGGGATGCGGAATGGGCGGCCGCGCTGGTTCTCGCTTCTGCTTTTGAGGGGCTGGGGAACAGGCAGCCCGTCTCCCCAGCCCCCGTGTGCTCGTGGACTGAATTAGCAAAAGAAAATACTGGTTCTTTTTCACTAGGTTTCATGAAAATGGACGTCAGTCTGAAATTCCCGGTTCCCGGCTCCTGCAGAAAGGTGTCTGCAGCGCTGAGGCACTGCACCCGCCTCGTGAATCCAGCCAGAACCTCCCTTGTGTTCGCGGCCAGGCCCAGGTCCCTGCCAGGCCACCCGTGTCACCCACATCCGTGCTCAGCGGAGCACCCGTGCTCTGCTCCCGGGTGTCCCCAGGGCTTTGAATCCTGCCTGTCTCTGGGGCTGCTTTGCTTCGCTGTCACTGTTGGGCATTAATTGGCCGCTGTCGCACTTGCAGACAGATGTGTTAATGTATTTTTTTCGCAAGAGAAGCAAAACTGTTGCTTCTCGTTTTGCAAAGGGGCCTGGAGAGCTGCCTTGCCAGCAGCTGCACCTGAGGCTTGCAGCGAAGCCAGGAATGTGCAACAAAGCCCTGAAGTTCCAGTCTCAGCCCAGCTCCCGTGCCCTGGGTGAGCGCGGTTGTCCGTAGGGTTCTTCTCACCTTCCTTTCCACGCGCCTTCCAGGATGGCTGGAGGGACTTGAATTCCCTGGTCAAGCCTCCTTGGGCAGGGCTATGGGCAGACCTTGCTTTGGATTTGTCACGTTTGCAATTTTGTTAATGCGGGCAGAGAGGGACCTGCCGTGTTTAGGGTGGAAAATCCCTCGTGTGCGGCGATCCCGTCTAGCCGGCTGTGCCCGGAGCCCCGGCCTGCCCTGCGGAGCTGCCAGGGAACGGGATGGAGGCCCGGGATTCGCTCCGGCACCCATTTCAGGGCTCCGTGTAGCTGCTTGTAAGGACTCGATCAGGGCAGGTTGGCCCATGCCCTGCATGGCTGCTGTCCTTGCCGTCTGCCACCCTGCAGCCTTGTGAGAGGTTTTATGGGCTTCTGGACTCTGCGCTCATAAAAATCGATAACTTTCATGCTTTTTTTCCGCTAACAGCTTGGTTAAGCTCTCCCTTTTGAGTTGCTGATGTCGAAAGGCCTTGCCTTGTGTACTTACCTTAGCCATGATTTAATCTTTTTTTTTCCCCCTTTTTTTAAGCTTGAATTGATCCAGGCTTTTGCACCGAGCTCTGTCACTGTTACTTCTCACCAGGGTGCATGTGGCTCCGGTTGCAGCAGGAGAAACCTTCGCTGGGACCTTTTCCAGAGCCTCTTGCCTGTTTATTGCCTGTTTATTTCAAGCCTCTGGCTTGGGGCTGCCACAACCCCTGCTCCGAGGTGAACTGCAGAGCTTGGAGAGGTTGGAGCATTCCGAGTTTCTGCCTTGTGGAAGGAGCTGCTGGGAGTGACTGGCAGGAGCAGGAAGCCAGTTCCTGCCAGCAGAGCTGCGACCCCTTTAGCCCAGTGATTTGGATATGGATATGTTAATTTATTCCTGCAATTTCCAGCCTTGTCTCGGCAGGCTGAAGTGCTCTGGTGATCTTTGCTCCCTGTCAGACTCGAAAACGAAGCCTGAAGTGTAGCAGGAACAGCTGTGCCCCCCGTGCTGGGTTATTATCCTTTCAGAATTTAATAACGTGACACCCCTCTTTACTGGATAGCTTGTCCTTCCCTCTAGGAACAGATCGATAGCAGACCTTGTATCTGCTATTTGGGTGTAATTGCTGGTGTCAGCTGATGTCTGGTGCTGTTTCTGCAAACAGCCCTGGGAAGCGTCAGGGGCCGCGTGGAGCCAGGGCGGCTTTTCCAGGTCCTGCCTCCTGGCTTAGTCCAGAGCTGCTTGTCCCTTCCCTCTTCTACTGCCTTCCTTGCCCAAGTTTCCTTCCCCCGGGTTGCGAATGGGTTGGGAACGCAGCTGCTTTGCCACGGAGAGGAGGCGCGAGCTGAAGGCAGTCTGAGCACTGCTCTTCCAGGCAGCAATGCTGTCTAATGAGTGTGGGTTGGAGGTGAGGATTGTATGCACGAAAATACCCTCTTTGGAAGATCCAGGAATGTAGGAACTGTAGGAAGTTGGCAGTATATAGAAAAAAAAAATAGTGTAAATAAATACTTTCCAGCAGGGAGATTGGCTTGTGTAATCCTGCAAGGAAGGAGAAGCAGTGATTGATGGTTGGCTCCCTCCTGCGTTATCCCCAGATGCAGTGCCATATAAATACGGTTGTCTCTCGGGATCACGCCCTCGGAGGAAGGTATAATATTAGCGTATGGTATGTGGAGCTGCCTGGGATGGAATTCCAGGGGCTGACATCCCGGCCTCGTCTCTTGGGCTGTGGCAAAACTGCCGTAGATGGAATCAAAGGCAGGCGCTCGCTCTGTGTGTTTAACCGCCCGGTCTCCGGAGAATGCAAAGTGCAGGGAAATGCAAGCCCTTTTTTATTAAGAATACTTGATACCCCTTTTCCTAGCTGAAGGTTGCGTGCTGTCCTGGGCATATTTTTGTTTATTTATAAACCTGCCTTTGCAGCACTGCGCGAGTCATCTGGAGAATGGGATGAGTTCCTAAAACCCCGCGAGGGGGAGGAGAAGGGAGAGTATTTGGAAACACAAAACCTGCCCTCTGCATTTCTGTGTGTTTCCACAGGCCAGAGCTGTGACCCACAGTTGGCCTGTGCTATTTACTGCACTTCCCTTCCCCCCACCACCTCTTTTTTTCGTGTGTTTTCATCATAATCCCTATTTTCGTACCCAATTAAACCAGGAGGTGGAGGGGAGAGCGGAACAAGGCAGACAGACATAATGGGGCTAAATCCTGCCCAGCTGTTTTCTCAGCAGCCACCCCCCTTGCAGTCCCAAGGAAATAAATGCTCCTCTTGAGGGTCCTGATGGTTAATGATGATTTGAAGAGCGCACACAAACATCTCGGCAGATGCAGCAGATTCCGGTCATGCAGCGAGCCCTGGGACCCCGCTCCTCTCGTATTCAGCGTGATGATAAATCATTCATAGCCTCAGCAAATGCAATTCTCTCCCTCGCTCTGCACATAAACAGTCCAGGAGCGTGAGGAAAGCCGGCGCTCGTGGCCCTCAGAGGACGAGGCAAGGGCTGCGACAGCTGGGAGGGCCTGAAATTCAAGTCGCAGGAAGGGCTCGGAGTTCACGGAGCGCTTTGTGTTTGCGGGGTGATGGAGGGGATGGAGGAGTGTTCTCTTGTGTCCTGGAAAATCACAGTTATCGCTGTGCTTGGCCCCTCTGTGGTAGGGATCTGGCTGCAGCTGTCACGGTGATGCCTTGCACGAGGCCCTCTGCCCTACAACAGGAGAGAGTGATGAAGACACAGGGATCCTGCAGCTCTGCTTCTGGTTGTGCAAAACGCAGCTTCGTGAAGGTCTCCTGGCTTTGGGAGTGTGGCACCTGGGTTGGGGTGAGCCTGGAGCTGGCCAATTGCCCAGAGAAGAAGCTTGCCCAGCCTTGTCCCAGAGCAAATGCAAGTGGCTGCTTGTTTAATCCCCCGGTGTCCGGAGAATGCAAAACTGCAGGGAAAAGCAGCTCTCTGCACCTGAGGTCGTGTTGCTGGTTGTGTATGGAAGAGGAGTGGGACCCTATGTGGAGACTAAAGCCCTAATGGGTGTTGCCTGGGGCCTTGGTCCTGCTTGGGAGCTGCTTGTGGCCTGCTTGGAATCCTCTGCTTTCCAAGGAAGCTCCAGCCAGCGTGGAATTGGCCCCGTTAACGTTAGCAGTTTTTCCTTTCCGTGCGTGCGGTGTTTTAGCCAGTTAGTATTCCAGCTCTAATCCCGCAGAAAGCCCAGATGGGAGCAATGCCCTTTGCGATTAAGAACTGCCAAGTCCAGCCAGCGTGTGCGAGAGAAGAGGGTCACTGGGCTGGAATGATTCTATCTCTTGCTGCTTCAAACAGAAATCCTGCCCTCGGATTTTGCTCCTTTCTGTGTCGGTAAACTAATTTGGGTTTCTGGTTATGAGTGTCAGACAGCAAAGCCCTAAAGGAAGGGGAAAAGCACCCTTGCACCTACACACGCTCTCGAAGTATGTCAGAGTCGAAGCCTGCTGAGAAATTCAGGCCCAAGCATGACCTACTTCAGAACTGTTATAATCTGCAGGGGAATGCCCTCTGGATTAGACCAGCCTGATCCTATCAATTTGTGCTCCGGGCTGCAGGAAGCGGTGAGCGAGTTGCTTGTTTTTCCCTTTTGCACACAAGGACCTTTGGCTTTGGCGCGGAGGCGGCAGGTTGGCGAGGGCAGTGTCGCGGGCTCCGCTTTCCCCGAACCCGCTCTCCTGGGCACCAGGGCTGGGCTCTCCGGTACTTCTTGAGATTCCCCTGTTTGCATCTTTTTTTATTATTATTATTTTCTACTCTTTTTTTTTTTTCTGTCTCCTGCATCTGACAGAGACACCTTAATGAAATGTTAACAACATTTCCAACTCTGCCTCTCTTTCTCCTCTCGTCCCCAGCCGTTGTTTACGTAGGAGCTAGAACTCTTGATTTTTCCCACCTCACAAATTATTTCCAGAGCTCAGCGAGGACGTACATGCCTGTAGCAAGGGGGAAGTAAACAGGGAGGCTCTATTTAATTCTAGCGCCTGCCAGGAAGGGGGAGCCTAATGCTTGCCAAGGAAGGGTTTTTTTGCAGCAGAGGTGCAGCATAGTTAATATTTTCAGAAATTCACCTGGAAAAGAGAGTCTGGGATGGCGATAAAGCTCCTGGATGGCAAATCCTGGCCGGTGGGTGGCTTGGGCAAGGAACAAGAGCTGCTTGGTGCTGCCCTGCGAATCCCTCTGCCAGACATCAGAGGGATGTGAAAACACCTAATCTGTCCCTTTCAAAGGGAGAAATAAAATATTCTGATAGATTCTAAGCGGAATTGCATCCGCGGTGCCTATTGCGATGCCTTTGAGCTGTTCACTGATCTTTCTGATTGGGGTAATGCAGGGAGGAAGATACAGTATCCCCTTGAGGGGAGCAGCTTGTGAACATTACTGTTCAGCCAGCCTGAAAAAAAGCTCCATTACGGGCAGATTTAGACCAGCCTTTGTACACTGAGAGGCCCGGGAGTGGGTTTTGTCTGGAGGAGAGCTGCACTTTGGGCTGAATTATGTATACGCTTTATGGAGCTCGTGCAGCCCGTTTTGCTCTGCGAGGCTCCCTGGGAAGCAGCGCAGCCTGCGACGGTATCCAAATCTATCTCCATATCTATCTATTATTATTATTATTCCTCTCCCTGGCTTTCATGTGTCCCAGCCAGGCTGACCGTGCTAGCCCAGCACCCGTGGACTTGCTGTGCATGCGGTCAGACCCAGCTGATTGTCACTGCAGACTCCAAGGTGCCAAAATGCTGCGGATTGCAGTTGCCTTGGCCACTTGCTTGTTATCCTCTGTATTTCCATGTCCCGAGACCTTATTTTGAGTCCTCCGAGCCTGATCTTGCAGTGAAAGATGCTGGGTTGTGTGTTTGGGTAGGTGGTACCAGGTGGTCTTTTAATCTACACATTATTGAGAACTTCTGTGGAGGAGCCGTGGAGATTAGAGGCAGGTGGATAAGAAACCAGCTGTTTCGAATGTTCTCTGAAAGAGCCCCCAAGGTTTTGTCTGTGTTTTGGGAGTCCTCCAGGAGCTTGCAGTGAACTAGAGGGGCTGTCACGTAGGTCTGGGGACATTGTGAAGATGGAAGAGGGAGAGGCTTTCCTGAAGGCATGGAGCAGGTTCCTGAGGTCTCATGGACGTGAATGTATCCTTTAATGTCCATTCTTGTGCACTTCGTGGCCATTGCTGGAGGAGTTTCAGCGGAGCAGCGCCGAGGAGGTGACCTTAGATATGACTGAGGAGGTGCCTTGCAGGGGCTGCTCGGTGCCCTGGCTGCTGCAGCAGGGACAGGATCGTCCCCGTGGCGCCTTGGAGTTGTCCCTGTCCTCCTCGGGGAGCAGAACGAGTGCAGCTGGTGGAGCCGCTTGGTTGGTGAGATCGCGTTTCACGGCCGCGCTCCAGGCTCCCAGCCCTTGGCACTGGAGTGGGAAAGCGCCTTGGAGGCGGCTCCGCAGCTGCAGCACGAGAGCCTCAGCAGCAGAAGGAGCTCCACGAGACATCCTCGCGCTGGCGAGTCCCCGTCGCGCTCGCGTGGGCCGTGCGCCCTGCCAGCCCCGGCTTAGCGCGCCTGCAGCTGCTGCCTCAGCTGCCAAAGGAGGAGATGCGGGAGGGAGGGGAGGAAGGCAAAGTTGTGCTTGAAAAATGGCAGTGACAGCAGGAGAGCAGCCAGGGTGAGGCCTATTGATTACACGCCTATCCCGGCCCCTTTGTGCCTGTTGGGAGGCGCAGCGAGGGGACAAAGAAACCCTGCGCCGAGCTCCGAGGAGGGCGCTGGTAGAGCTGGGCGCAGCCGCTGTGCTCGGGCTCGGCCGCCCTTCCCGAGAAATCCGCCTTTCCTGGAGGGAGCAGCACGGCCCAGGTGAGGGCGGCTTCCAGGGAGGAAGAACCTGGCTCTGTAGCATCCGAGCCGCATGCAAGGGCAACACGTGGGCATCGTGTGGGGTGCTGCTGTGCACGGCCGCGCGAGGCCAGAAAGTCCCTTTCGTGCAGCTGGCGTTGGGAGACTTGAAGGGCTGTTCCTGTGGGAAGGAGTCTTGTCCCCGGAGAGCCAGGCTGCCGCAGCAGCTGCACATGACTCAGTTGTGCTGCCACATGCTCCGGGATTTATCCGTGTCTAAAATGCGGCTTTTAAAGAGGTTCTCAAGCCCTGAAACGCTTCCCCCCCCAAGCCGCTTCGCCACATTCTTATTACCTGACTCTGCAGCCTTCTGCTTGAGCTCTGGCTTTCCGCGTGCAGTGCGGATTAGCCACGCGGGACATGTTCCTGCTGGAGGTGGCAGTGGTGGACGTGAGCCGGTTTGGGATTGGGAAGCTGGGGAGGAGCATCGGGGCGGCTTCCTCGCCTGCAAGCTGGACACTCGTGTTCTCCTGCTTCGTGTTGCCTTGCCAGGGTATCCACATCAATGCGTTCGGGTCAACAGGACTTCAAAGGTGACTGGTAATAGGCCCTTCAGCGAGGATAATTCTGCTCCTCCGTCCAAGTACGGAGACGCCTTCCCTAATCCCGGCTGGGACTTCTGGAGACTCGTGTAATTGGGCTGGAATTTGAGCTCCACAGGACTTGGCGCTTGCAGGCACTTGTCATCGTACAGCTGTGCCGAAGACGAGTGTCTTGCAGCAGTCCCCTCTCCCGGCTGTTCTGCGGCTGCGTGCGCGAGAGCCAGGCTGCCTTGTCCCTGCTCCGAGAAAATGCCCCCTTACTGTTTTGGGAAGGAATGGGAAGACAGTGATGCAAAGTGGAGAAAGAGGCTGGTGGCGTTGGGATACTTGGAAGCAGTTACTGAGCGGGCTCCAAGGGCAAAGCTGGGTGCCTCTGGGTGCAGGTCATGCAGGAAGGGGACACGTGTGGGCGCACGGATGGATGGAAGCCCCTTCCCCACACTGCGTGTGCAAACACCCGGCGAGGCGGTGCCGTGTGCTGGCAGTGGGGACTGGCAACCGCCTGTCCCCTGGGGAGGTGGCGGGGCGACGAGGCGCAATCGGAGCGGGAATGCGGCACCGCGTGAGCTGCTCCGTCCAGCCTCCTGCACGGACAGCAGCTCTGGCTGGCGCAGCTCCTTTTCCAGGGGCTGTTTCTGACAAAGCCGATGTCCTCTGCACGTCAAGCCGGGCGCGCTTGACGTGGGGAAGCGGGACTGTGGTGGAAGGGGATGTGTATTTTCTTGGGGACAACCTGGGAATGGTGAAAGCCAAGCTCTTGCCAAGGCCCGTCCCAGGGAGAATTGGAGGCTGAGGTTTGCGAGGAGGGAGTCACCCTGCTGAAACCACCAGGTTGTTGGGGAAGCGCAACCCAAGCGCTGGAGGAGCAGAGTTGCCGCGGGGCCGGGCAGTGGGAGCTGCGCTTTGCCGGATGCAGGGACACGGGTTCCATCAGCACAGATTGGAGGCTGGAGTCACATATCCCGCTGGTGTCCTGCCTTTCTCCTAGGGAACCATCCTCCCGTGGTGCAGAAGCTGGCAGAGATACTGACTGTTCATCATCGTTGCGGGCCTGAGTGGTAGGTGGCTCCATCTCCACGGCTGTTTTGTTTGCTGTTCTGGAAGGCTTTTCCTTGAGAAGATGCAGTGATAAATTCCTTGGCTGAGCCAGGTGACTTCCACAAGTCGGTGACCTTTTCCTTTCCTCCCCGCCGCTGACAGAGATGCCCTTGGAGAAAACAATTAATATTTAAGACTTTGTACCTCCGCTGTACGTCTAGTCCCTGTATTTCTGCATTTTCAGTGCGTTCCGTGGATTTCATTTATCATGATGAAGCTGAGTTGAGCGCAGCGCTCTTGCTGGTCTCCCAGCCCTCTGCCCGAGGCACATTTGCTCCCATTAATTTTCTGCTATTACCCACTCAGGTGTCCTGTGTGATCCAACAGGCTTAATTTCATTCTAGCGAGCGCCAGCTCTTCCGATCTGGAGCTAGCAGTGTGATTTGCAAGCAGCGTAAGGAAATGAATCTTTCTTTTCTGGAGATAACTGCTTCCTGAATTTCTGTTCTGTTTGTAACGCGCTAATAACCTCCAAACCAGCAAATCCTGCCTAGCTGGAGATCCTGTTTGTGTCCCTGGGGTTTCTGTTGATCTGGAGGTTCCTTGTGGTATCGCAGTTGT
This sequence comes from Crypturellus tataupa, assembly GCA_034781795.1. NCBI lineage: Eukaryota > Metazoa > Chordata > Aves > Tinamiformes > Tinamidae > Crypturellus > Crypturellus tataupa. The sequence continues at coordinate 3,486,230 of JAWLRI010000333.1, read as the reverse complement.
GCCCAGGCCTGCTGGGGCCACCCGGGCTTGGTGCTGCTCTTGGTGAAGGCAGCTCCGTGTGACCGGAATGGGGCAGGACAGGGGACACGGTACGTGGCTGGAGCAAAGGGCTGAGGACAGGGGTGCGAGAGGCCTTGGGAAAAGAGAAAACGACTGCATTTAAATAGGATGACTGCATAAATCCAGGGAGCAAGGTGATGGGTGTGGTGTTTTATGGAGAATAGAGATGATTGTATAAGAGCCAGGTTTCGGAGCTGGCCTGGCCGCCAAGCAGGGCTGGGACAGAGCAGGGCTGGCAGCCGAGCTGCTAAATGCGGGCTCCGTCCTGTGGAGCGGCCCGGATCGCTCCTGGCTGGTGCCCGGGGGCTCTGTGGTGGCCCTGAGCCCATCCGGGTGGGAGCAGTGTCACTTGGCTGGCGCCTGGCAAGGGAGGTGGCAGCAGGGGGGCAGCAGGCACAGAGGTGCCTTGGGGCTGCATTTGGCAGCTCGCTCGGCCTGCAGCGGAGAGCAGGGCTCTGATCCAGGAGGTGGTCTCCATCCCCACCAGCACTCGGACCAGCCCACTGTTTTACCTGGGCGTCTCCACCAGCAGAGCTGGAGCTAGTTCTGAGTCTGGATGTTTCTTTCCTGGATGGAGAGAGGCTGGAGAGCGCGAAGGCAGCAGGAGTTGGATGGTGAAGGAGGGAACCATAGGGAGACTCCTTCAGGGACTCGGTGTGTGAGGTTTGTGTGGTCCTGCAGCCTGGCAGACCCGCTGCAGGGTTTGGGGTTGAAGCCTCATGCCGTATCTCATAGCCTTTTAGCTGGAAATGCCCAATTATCAGGCCGTACAGCTGGCAAAAATGTGGGAACCATGTGCATGGATCATATCTCTCTGGTATCAGACAGCTCTTGCGGAGGAGGGAAGTCTAGGAGCAAAAACAAACAGCGCTGGCTACCAAAGAGCGAGGCCAAGAGACTGCAGCACGTCACCCTCCCGCTCCCTGTCCTAGCTGGCTGCTTCCAGCGTTTAATGCTGCTGCTCTAGAGCTTGACAAGGCAGCGTTTTGGTGGAGACTTGTTAAACTCCTCAGCCTGTGCAACGCGTTAAAATGCAAACAGTTTACCATACCTTCTGTTTACAGAGACCCTGAGTGGACTCTGGAGACCTGGATGTCTCTGCTTCCCTTGGGAGCTAGACACAACCTGCTAAGGAGTGAGCTGTGTGTGTGCACGAGTGTGTTTGCATGGGTGCGTGTACGTATGTGTGTGCTCAAAAGTGGAGGAGGAGAAGGGTCGAGCTCCTGCCCTTGGGCTGTGGCACTTGGTCACTCCGGTTCATGTAGTGGGCGTAATCCCGAGGTCGCTGCTGCGCTCCGGTTTCCTCCTGGATGTTTGCCCAGCGCGAGGGGGCCCGGTAGCCTTCAAGCAAGGCAGGGCTCTCTGGTTTCCCTTTTGCCGCTACCTTGGGAGTGCTCAGCCACTCGCGGTGCCTTTGAAATGCTTCTAGGGCCTCGCAGACCGCCGGGGTTTGCAAGGCAGCGGGAGAAGGAGGGGCAAGAAACGACCGACCCGAGTATTTCATTAGCTAATGATGTTCTATAATTTAATTAAAAGTATTCTTAGATTATGTAGGCAGCCAGAGGAATATGTCTTTGCTTCCCCCTCAAGCCTACAGCTGATAAGTGAATGAATCCGTTTGCAGTTGTTCTTTGAAGGCAGGTTTCTATCAGATTCTCAGGAAAGGCTGTTTCCTCTCAAATGGAGTGGAGATAAGGGGACACACTTGAGGCTTCTGCAGTAGCATCCCTGATCCTCCATACGAGCCCAGCTCCCTTCGAGGCTTTGGTTTCAGGGGTGCAGTTTGTTGCTGACGGCTCGTTCTGCACAGGTAATTAATTTGTCTCCTGGAGTCATTTCTCTGTGATGATAATGTGCTGCTCTAAATGCCAGACTTAAATGGTTGTATGCGAGTAAATGTAGAACTACTAGTCATGGCAGAAATGACTGTGATGAGGAGACTTGTGTGGACAATGCCAAGCACTGAGTGCTAAGGATAAGCAGTTTCTAAAAGCCACATGGATTCATTCGAGGGTCATCCCTGTTCAGATTTTCCTTTTCCAAATGTTTTTGATCTATTGGTTATCCTTTATGCTGCTCCTTCTTTCAGAATGAAAAAAAGTCTGGCATTTTTGGTAGTTTAAAGAAAAAAGAAAACCAACAAAATGCTGTTATTTTGCACGTGTTTGTTTCTTGGTGTGCTGGGTGTCTGGCTGCTCAGTCCTAAACGTCGGAATTACCAAACTTGGAAGGCAGCCGCTCTTCAGGAAGCGTTCGTGTGTACTGTAAACATGATGGATAACGAGGCAGAGCCTAATTTAATTGTCACGGCTCTGTTGATGTTGCAGAATGGGTTTGCGTGGAGCCTTGCGTTAAGGCTGTGGTTTCTGTGATGAAGTGGCTGGTGCCTGGTTTTCTGCAGCCCCCCCATGTGCAGGGGCTCGAGGTGTATTGGAGTGCCTTGGTCAGCCCTGCGGTGCTGGTGTCTCCCTCCCTGTTCCTGGTACGGAGCTGAGGCACAGAGGGGCTGCCTGGTTTGCACCTGGTGTTGGTGAAAATCACGGCAGAGGGTGGAATCGGGCTGAGCTCCTGAGCCCTGACCTGGCCTCCCTGCCTGCTCCCTCTGCAGCACTTGCTTCCCTGCACCAAGTAGGTGTTCCCTGAGAATAACTAACCAGCACGGAGCTGGAGGAGGCTGGGAAGCCAAGCGGGGCTTGAAAACGTTCCCATACGAAGCCCTCTGGCAGTGCCAGCAGAGCCGATGGCAACAGGAGCCAACCCGGCCGTGCCAGAGGCTCTTTCATCTCCCGTCAGCCCTTCCCGTTGGGGGTCCTGGCTCGCGCCCTGCGAGATGCCTCGCGCAGATGTCTTGGCTGGGAAAGGAGAAGCGGCCCCTTTCCCCTCCCGAGCGCGGCACAGAGAGAAGGGAGCTATTGATCCGCTTGTAGCGCGAGCGAGCCGAGCCCGGCTCTGCCGCGGGTTATTGAATCCGCCTTGGGGCTTTGTTGCTCGCTGAAATCCCGCAGAACAAAAGTGCTCAAGTGGAGGCTTTGCTCGTGCTGGTAAGGAGATGCTGGCTGGGTGGCGTTTACCTGCTGCCGCTTTCCCGAGCGGACGTGTGAGCCGGGGACAGGCGAGTGCTGAATACCAGCCCTTCTTCTCCGTGCCTTTCAAGGAGGCTCTGTCCCATCCCTGGAAGCGGCGCGGGCCCTGGGCGGCTGCCAGGGCAGCTCCGGGGGCTCCGGAGCCCTTCCCGGCCCTTGTGCAGGCTGCGGGCGGGAAGCCAGAGCTATCTCGTTGCAGGGGGGTGGCCGGGCCGCAGTGAATGGGTGGCAGGAGTCCAGCTCCTAATGGGCAGGTGCCTCTCCTGCTGGTGGGAATCGTGGAGGGGTTGTTAGTTGCGAGGCAGAAGATGCCAAGGAGCAACTGGGGTATGAAGCTCGGCGCGTTCCCGCGCTTCGCGCCGGTCGCTCGCTCCTTAGAGGCACGCGGGAAATGCGCCCTGCTGTTTTAGCTGCTCTATTTCACTGTCGCTGCAGGAGGAGGAGTGGAAGCGGCTTCTGGGGCTGCTAATCTGGTCTCTTTGCTGAGCGCTAAATTCAACCTTGAAGGCTTTTCCCTCTGGGAAACGGGTATTTCAGGGAGAAAGGAGCGTGGGGACAGCACGGTGTTTATTTGGTGTTAAAGGCCTTTCACGGCTGCTGCGCGTTGCCCTCGCGGGAGCTGCGGAATGCGGCTGCGCGCCCTGAGGCTCCAGCCTTGGCCCAGGCAGGAGGGGGACGCCCAGAATTAGCGTCTTTACTGCTCGGCTGCAGCCTCCCGCCGGGTCGTGGTGCTTTATTTTATTGGGAGGGACTAGTGTTGCCTTGGGTCGCTGGAGCAAGGGGCTGCGCGAGCTGTAGCGTTCTCTGCGTCCTCCCTTTGCTCGTGTGCGATGGCAGAAATGTGGGAAAGACGTGGTGCGTTTCCAAAGTGTTTCCAGCCGAGAGCTGTAGGGATCTTTAACGTTAGGGTGCAAAGTGTTGCAGCGTTTTCCTGGGAACGCTTAGGGAGGAACCGGTGCCCTGGAGGAGCCTCGCTGGGCTCCGGGTTGTGTGTTTTGCTGTGCTCTCCCGTCCTGGCTGCTGGCCAGGCGCTGGGTGGCCGCTCGGCAGCGCCGCGCTCGGCTCCTCGGCCCCGGTGCCTTGAGGTGCGACCTGGCGGCCGGGAAAACCGGGGCTCGGCATCGCGGCAGCTCGGCCTCGGAGCAGGTCGGTGTGTTTAAATAAATAAATAAAAACACAGGCCCATGTTTCCTGCACATGTCAATATTGGAATAGTTTTAAATGGTGTGTTTTCCCCTGGTCGCTGACCTATAGTTTATTCCATTATTGACTGCTGGGTGACTGGCTCTTTGTGTCGTGGTTAAGTGCAGCGTGAGGCTGCAGCCGTCTGGCTGGGGCGGTGCTGCTGGGCAGGAACCGGGTCTGGCTGATTCACACTGGGGTGAAAGTGAACCCTCTGGCGACCCGAGCGCTCTTGTGTGTCTCCCTTTTTTTTTTCCTTCCCCTTTCTCCCCATAATAAACGGGTTAAACGGCATAGTGGAGCATTGATCCTGCCTTCCTGCCGCAGGCTCTGGTTGTTGTTACCTTTGTGCCGCATTCCTGCCGCTTCCGCGGCGCCGAGGTATGTGCTCGCTTGGGGTTGGTGCTGCTTTGGCGCCGGGCTCCCTGCCCTCCCCTGTGCTCGGGGTTTGCAGCCCCAGCGTGGGGCAGGTATTGGCCGTGTCCTTAGGTGAAGCTCTTGGGGGATGCGGTGCTGGGCACCCCACAAGGCTGAGCGTTGTCGTCTGTCATGGGCTCTGCTCTAGGAGCTGTTGGCCAGGGATGAGGAAGCTCTTCCCAAAATAACCAGGCTCTGTTCTTCCCTTGCGGATAGATCCTGGCCATGCAAAGCACCTTCTGTCTGCGTTAGTGCTGTAGCTTTTGGTGGATGTTCAGTGGTGACCTCCTCGCTCCTTCCCTGTCTCCCTTGCTGCAGGGAAGTGACTTGTGACTTACTGCTCTAATTAAATCCCCTCGAGGCTGGTGTTGCTCTTCTTGGCAAGACGCTTTGCAGAAAGACAGGCACCAAGGTCCTGCCTGGCATTTCTGACTGTTGCTGCTGTCCAGATTGCTCACGAGTGACTTCAATCCAGCCTGATCCAGCATTGTGCAAGGCGACTCTTGCGGTGCTGCTGCTTTGAGCCAAGCCCTGCAAACAGGGTGCAATAAATCTGCAATAAACCTGCAATAAATCTGGCCGTGAGTGTGCCAGGCTGCACTAGCACCCGGTAAAGCAGAATCCCCAGCGTTACACAGTACTGAGGCTCCCTGCCTGCTGCAGGGCTCTGTGTGCATTGAGCCACTTGTTTTATTTACAAGTTCTCTTTTTCCCTTTACCTTTAAGCTTTTGTGCCTTCCCTGAGCTTGCCTGCAACTGCCTTAGGCTCTCCTGCTTTTTGCTGCTGTGAAGTGGCTTTAATCCGCAACTGCTTGGTACTACTGTTTTTCTACAATCCTTTCAAATTTCAGGTCTCGTAAGGAAGTGATCCTTGGCAGGGTGACTGATTTGCTTGTGTTGCTAGTGGGCCATGGGTTGCATAAAAGGCCTTTTTGTCTGACGCTCAGATTCTCAACCAGATGCATCGATCATCTTCAGAAGAAAGGGAGAATGGTTCTTTCTTGTTGCTTTTTTTTTGCAACCAGTGGTATTTGGCATCCAAGAAAGCAGGTGTTCTGGCATGAGAGAAGAGGAATACTTGTCTTTCAGACAAAACATGTGAGGATCTTGGGGGAGGCTCTATCAAAGAGCTGGGTTTAATCTTTATATGTATTTTTTGCCAGCGCGCTGGTGGATAACCAATTCCTGGTGTTTAAGGCAGGGTAGATTGGTGCAAGAGGTGAATGTCTCTGGAATGTTGCTCAAAAAATTGTCTTGGCTAAAATCAAGCTCAAAGTAAGTCTGCAGCCACTCTGCAAACCTTTGGTGTTGGGAGGTCAATATTTTTGGGGCTCTGCGGGTGTTACGTGCTGCTCTCAAACAAAGTGGGATCTGCTGTTACGGCTGCGTGGAGCCTGGTGTGACTCGAACCTCGCTGACACCTAAGGCTGAAGAGTGTTGGAGACTGAGGGTTCCTGGTGTGCACCACTTCTGCACCCAAGAGGAGAAGCACCAGTGCTTTTGCTTAGCTGTCGTTTCACATGCGAGTCTCTGCAGAACTCGCTGCTCCAGGGTTTGGCCTCTGAATTTGGCCTCGTTGGCAGCGTGGTGTGCAGCAACTGGGAGCAGAGATGAAAAATCCTTCCCAAATCAACGCAGTCTCCCCTGAGCCCTGCACGTGCCCCAGAAAAGAAGCTGCAAGAGAAGCCTAAGGCCAAGATAGTAAATCCTGTGTTTACAGCCACTGCTCAGCCTTAACTTTCTTGGCTTCCAGGCAGTGCCGATTCCAAGAATAAGGCAAACGCTGCAGCGGCCTGAACCAGGGATTCGCTGAGGTCAGTGCGAGCCGGTCCGTTCACCTGGCTGGCCTTTTGGTCGCGTTTTTTTGAAGTGGAGCAGGAAGGCCATGGGGGTCGCTGCGGTCCTGGTGCCCTGAGCAAGGGGAAGGGCAGCCTGAATGAGCGGAGCCTGTTGCGGCGGCCGGCGGAGATGTGAACCAAGGGCAAGGGGTTTTGCACAGTTGTCTGCCTTGAGCTTCCTAGGCCAAACCTGTCTTGCAGAGCTGCTTGTGGGCCTCTTAACGTGCACCTCTGCTTAAATGATTGCTTAACTGTAGGCCCTTGGGCCTTTGAACATCTCTGGGGTGCCCAAGAGTGTCTGCACACAGGGTGAGCGCTGCAGCAGAGCGCGCTTGGCTTTATGTTGTTCCTAAAAAAAAGCAGCTCCTGAGCAGATGGAAACATTAGCATGAAGGAGCTGCCTGGTTTTCTGATGCTGTCTCCCTGAGCAGCTAGAGACACGGCATGGAGTTCTTGAGAAAGGACCTTGATAGCCAGTCTAGCTGGGCTGGCACTGGAGGGGACTTGTAGGCTGCTTTTTTGGTGCTTTCTGTTGTGGGAAGCGGCGTGCTCGGGGGCTGGCTGTGAAATTCATCACAGCTCTCGTGGCACGGAAAGGGCCAGGTGAAAACCTGGATTTGTTAGTTGTGTGTGAGCAGCGTTAGCTGGCCAGGAAACGCTGGAGCTTGGCGGGAGAGCTCGCCTTAGCAAACAGAGACAGAGTTGGCAAACGCTGGGTCTACCTGCGAGCAATGTGAATTCGTTATTTTACTGTAAGCCACAGGAGAACAGCATCTTGGCTAGTGTGAGCACCTTACCAGCCGTGTGGTTGTCCCGTGCCACCTCTAGTGCGCACCACGTGTCTGTCCTCACGTTCTCTGCTGCTATCTGAGGTGTCGGGTTGGTTCCACACTGCTTGTTGTCCTGCTCCTTTCCTCCCCCATGCACGTGCTGCTCCCTCCAGGCATTTGGCACCATGGAGCGGGTAGGAATAGTGTTTAAAACGTAAAGGTTTCCAGATGTGAACCTGCCTTGGACAGTGGTGCTCATGGAGAAACCCGTAATCCAGCCAGGTGGTTACGTTATGATGCGGCTTCATGGTATATGGGGGTAAATACATGCTAGATTAAGTTGCTTATTTCTGTAGGTTGACTTCCTCTCTCCTTTCCAAACTGTATTTTGAAATCCACAGCCTGGGGAGCGTGCAACTGTATAGCTGCCAGCTCGGATCCCCGCTGCGGCGTCAACGCGATGCTCCACGTTCTTAAATGTCACCAACGAGGTGTTGGAAGTTGCCTCTTCCTGCTGGAGGAGGCTATAAGAGGCCCCGGAGAGCCGTTTGCCGTAGGAAATGGAAACTAGGATGCTCCGTGGAGCCTGCAGGATCTCTTCGCCCTGTCGCAGATGGAGTAATTCTGGCGTTATCAGCCTAACCCAAGCGTGGCCCTGCTCCTGGGCACAGATGTGTCCTGCTGCTCGAGCCCGTGGGGCAGAGGTGGCCTTGCTAACTGGGTCCTGCTCCCTGGTGCAGGGAACTTGAGCGCTGTGTGAGTCATCGTGGGGCTCGTGCACCAGCAACAGGCACGTGGGGGAGGCTGCACGCTAGTAAAAATGAAATTTGTTTCTTCTTTCTCGGTGTAAAGCTTACATTTGAGCATCTTGAGCACAAAATCAGCATGTGAGCTAGACAAAGTTTCGTTTTTGCTAGAGTTAGCTGGAAAAGTCATTGCTTTTGCCCGTTCTCTTTCTCCTTGAAGTCTTTGCAGGGGCTGTGGTTATTGCTGCTGCTGAATGTGTTTTGGCTTCGTGACAACTCTCGGTGCATGGGGGCAGTAATTTCAGCTCTCTCATTTCCCAGGTAATATCAAACTAACAGATACTGCCTTCGGAGCTGGGCTTTTCCTAGTAACAGATCCGAATGCCCAAGGTGGGGAACGGTCTGTTTGTACAGCTCCTTCTCTAAAACCCTGATGTTTCAGACCAACTTGTGTGTGGTTCTTGAGTTGTGTGGAGCAAATTGTGTCAAAATCCTCTAAATTCTTACGTGTGTGTGTGTATATAAACACATTAAGTACTCTTCAGTATATGTATATATGGAAAGGCTCCCTTTGGGGTGTCTCTGTGCTGCTCAGCAGCTTCCCAGCCTTTCCTTCCACACTTCCCTTCCCTAGATACTCCGATTACTTTGAACAATTCACTTTAAGGAGGAAATGCTGGGTTGCAGGAAAGCCTTAAATAAAAAAAAAAAAAAAGGAGGATTATCTAATTTCAAGCCAGTGTCTACATCATTTCACACTCTTTTACTCCTGTCAATCAAGCCTCTTTTAAGTACATGAATTTGCTGAGAGAGACCTTGCTGTCTAAGCCCGAGGTATTTTACCACCTACTGCCGGCTATTTTGGGGATCTGATGGAGCTGCCGTGTCTCCTCCTCCTCAGCGGTGCCGCTTCCCTCGGAGCCCGCAGGGATCAGGAGCAGTGATAATTCTACACTTGCTTCCCCATGCCCAGCTCCTCTGGACGTCCCCGCTTTCAGGTAGGGAAATAAAAGCCCCAAACTCCACACTCGGCACCTGCCCCTGTTCCTGGAGCTGTTGCGGGGCCAAACTCGGGTGGATATTGCAGAGGCTCCAGCCAAGGCACCCGCCAGGGCCCCGCGCGCCTCCGAGCCCGCCCTGATGTAAATTGAATGAGCAGCCCGGTTAAATAAGTAATGAAGTTAGCAGGGTGCCTAATTAAATTAAATTCAAAATTACGTATGGATGATGCCTTTCTAATAATCGTTGTAGGTTTGTCATTTAGGTGTTACTCCACACTGCCCTCTTGGAAGAAGTTCCCCTCGTCTCGGATGAGTGCACACAGGTGCCAGAGGGATGTGTTTTATGGCTCAACCTGGGTTTTTCTGGCCCTTGCGAGAACACAGCCTTGTTTTACCGAGATGCATGGAAAGAGATTGTCCGATTTCTCTCTCTTGTTCCTACATGTTGTGTTTTCTCTTCCTGCGGAGGTTTCTGCTCCCTTGCTCCTCTCCTAGCCGAGCCCTGGGGGCTGTCAGGAGCCAGGACAGCCCTTGGTTGTGCTCTCTCCTTAGTCCCTTTGCAGCCCAGACCTCTTAAGTGCTGTCCCCATCCTACTGTGTTCCCTGGGAGACTATTCCTGCCCTGCAGCAGTTGTGTGAAGCCCTTGGAGATGCTCTGGGAAAGGGCTGGACAGACCTGCCCATTACTGTGATCGGGCTCCGGCACTCGGCCTCGGTCTGACAGCCAGTAACCCCGGACAAGATGATTTAACCCGTTGCTCGATTTGAAAGTAATCTCTCAATTTCCATATTTCCAGGCTGCTTTTAAGCAGCAGCAGCTTTGAAGATGCTTGTCAGTTCCTCTCTTGAAATAAGCATTAAGCTGAGGCGGAAGGACTATTTTGAAGCAAGGAAAAGCCACTGAAATTAAAGATACTTGAGAAGACGCAGCCATCAGAGCTGCCAAAGGAAATTCTGCTCTTGGCAGGCGGCGCATTAGCAGCGGTGCCGCTATCCCGGGCGCAGGCACGCGGGCCGGCACTTAGTGCGCTCGGGAGACGGGCTGTCAAGGCCAGAGCTGTCTACAGCTTCAATTACTGACCTTTGAGGTAATGTGTCCTTAATAGAAGGATGCAGTACATGAGAGGGAGAATTATCGTTGTCGTAACGGTCTCTTCACCCCTCTTGAAGAGGACAATCCTATTAAAGGACCAGCTGAACGCCACCTGAACCACCTCTGCCCCTCCAAGGAACGTGCTGGCTTTGCCCGGGAGGAGAGGGAGTCTGAGTGACCCCAGAGCTCTGGCTCTCTTCCTGTGATCTTTTTTATTTTTTTTTCCTCTTTTTATCTCTCTGTTTTACATTTGGTCTTGTGTATGAGATCCCAGACAGAGCTTCCACGAGGTATTAGAGCTTTTCTGATACGGGTGGACAAAGCTTGAATGGGGCGACCCTCTTGGAGAGGGGAAGGCTGTTTGGAGTGAATTGGCAAATGCGTCACGGAGAGGCATCCGCAGCTGTAGCCGCGTTGAGGAATTACGGAAGATGCATCGTGTTTGGGACAAAGAGTCTGGCAGCCTCCTGGGGAAGGAAACCTCAGGGTGATGAACATGGAGCTCTCACACCCGTCTGCGTTTCTGCTGGCAAACGCTGTGCGATTGCTGCACTGCAGCAACCAAGAGGCAGCACCGCTGTCCGTAGTGGTGGTGGCACAGCCTGAGGTAAAGAAATCTATATATCAAGTTCTAAAAGTGCTTAAGTTCTTCAGCTTCACTTCAAAACACTTCTCCAAAACATCCCCCTTGCAGGGTCTAGCCATATCTTTTCATCCCCAAGGGCTATTTAGTGTTGGTACAGTGCCCCATAATAGAAAACAGAGCTTGGAGAAAGAAATGTTAATTTGGTGCAGAAGTAGATGGTTCATATCAAGCTGGTGGAGACACCAGGGTGTTTCTGCCACGTTCAAGTGTGTTTTATCTCGGACTAGGAGAGAGATTTTCTGGATTCTGCTCTGAACAAATACGTAAGGTCATATTGATGGTGATAACGAAGGCAGGGTAGGCTAGGAGGGAGCACAGACTCTTATGAATTTCAGCTGTGGCGCCTTGGAAGGAAGCTCAGCAAATGGACACAGCAGCGCATAAGTAGCGTGTCCCGCACTGCTTCATTTGGTTCTTATTTTGCAAGCCATTGGCTGGGTTTTCCATCCTCTCAGAAATCGGCAGCTTCTTATGAAATATGGAGCTGTTTAAAAACAGACAGCAGCTGCTCCAGCCCTGCGTCAGCGAGGGCTCGGCGGGAGGAAGGGGAATGGTAGACGCTTGTTTAGCTGTGATATTCTTCCCCTCGTTGCTGTTGTCATATTGTGTTAACAGAAGGTCTGATCAAATATACACCAGGAAAGTAAGACTTAATGTTTCTTTGTTCTCCTGAAATTGCACTGGGAGGGAACGAGGGGAATGTCTGAATGAGACTTTTATTTATGGGATTCAAATAGCTCGACGTTGCCTCTATCAGCAGTTGCATTGTTCTGCTCTTATTTCCTAGGCTATTTGCTGTATTTTTAGCTGGGGAAAGTCTTTATTTGGCACTTGTAGAAAACCTCTGCTATGTCTGACAGAAACCTCGGTGGTGGGTAAATATTTAGCAGGGAGAGTAAGCTCTGTTCACGCTGACTTCCTAACTTGTTCTACAGTCTTTTGGAAAATCTCAGCCAGATTATTTAAAAAATAAAATGAAAAATGAGGAACGTTGTTGCACAAGAACTGGAAAGGACCCAAGTAGTTTGCTTACTGTTAAAATTGCGACATGACTGGAAACATTTGGTAAAGAAAAATTAATTGCTTTGGTGTATTTGTGGTTTCCTGTTGAATCTGAATTTCTAGAGGAGGTTGAAAACCCATGGATGTTTCCTCAGATTACTCGATAGCGTTCTGCCTCGCGCGGGTGACGAAAGACCTTCAGCCAAGGCTAAGACACTGCCAAAGATCCATGGCTTGACTTGAAGGGTCTCTTCCCTTTTTTTTTCTTTCTTTTTTTGAATATGACCGTTTTGTTCTTTTTAATGGGATGGTTGGAGCGGAGAGCAACATGTAATGAATTTTGTCCTGGCCCACTCTTCCCTTGCTGAAAGGCTCCTGTTCTGTCAGCCTCCAGATAAGCCTTTTGGACGAGGGTTATAGCCACGGGGAAGGCCAAATGGTGAAGGAGAAGGGACGAGCAGCCTTTCAGCCGAGGAGGAGGTTCTGTGTGGTGCTGGCCCATCTCGTGCTGGTCTGGAATTACGTTCCTGTCTGCGTTGCCAATTGGAGCTCGGAGGTGGGAATGGAGCGTGAGCAGAGTCGGGGCTGTGGAGCTGGGCTGGTGGCACCCAGCAGCTGGAGCCATGGCTGGGAGCAGAGCCGGTCTCAGCGCATGGGGGGTCCCCATGGCCATGTCTCTCCTGTCCTGTGCATCCCAGCAGGCAAACGCAGCCCTTCCTGGAAAGCGCCTTCTACTTCTGCACGAGGTCGGAGCTGCCTATGGGGAGCACCCGGTTGTGAGGCCGGCAGCCTCACACATTGCGGCCTCGGATGGATGCGGTGAAACCCGCGTCTGGAGCCGTCTCGTCGGGGTCGGTGCGACGCAGCCGCCTCTCCTTGTGCTCGCACTCCCGTGTTTGCTCATGGCGCAGTCGGCGCTGGTGTTCATGTCCATGCAGCTTGTGCTACCGCGTGGCTGAGAAGCCTGAAATCTCCACGAGGCTCCTTGGGGGCTTCCTGTGGTCAGGCTGGAGCCGACCTGAGGCTGTGGGGAGCTGCTCAGCCTCATCAAACCCCAGAAGATCTTTGCAAAGCGGAGGGCAGAGCAGTCAACTGTGCGGCCCAAGGGCTCCCAGGGCAAGAGCATGGGTAGGCGTCGAGCTGCAGGGGATGATGTTAAAACCCTGAGACCCCAGACCGAGACGAGCATGAGCCGCTGTGCAGCTCCGGCGTGAGCAGGGAGCCAACGGCCCCGCGCGGAGATGCGTGTTGACCCCGCAGTCGCAGGCGGTTGTTGATGTTTGGGAACAGCAACAGTTGCTTAAAATCTGTTTTGAGTTTAACTCGAAAACTGCAGAGCTTTTAGAAAGATATTTTTTGGTGTCACTTAAAATAATGAAAAATGTATTAAGGAATTCTCATCTGCTTCTTTAGCTTTCTGAAAACCTCCCCTGTGGTTTGCAGCGCGTTTGTTTGCTCTTGGGCCATTGGGAGTTAAATTTTCCTCTTGCCTCAACTGGAAACTGTCTTCATTTATCATTTCCCCGTTTAGCTCCTGTATTAAAATTATAGCAAGGCTGGGGTTTATTTTTGTCTTGTGTACATTTATCTCCAGCGTATCCTTGTATCTATTATTAGCCTCGTGCTCCATTGCTAAATGGATTGGCCGAGCTCTTGGGGACAAAATACTGAAGCCCGTGAGCGGCGTGCGCGGCCCCGGAGCCGGCCCGTGGCCTCCTTCACCCGGCGTTTGCCAGAACTTGCTCGTTTCAAGCACGGAGGCGGTGGGCAGAGCCCGTAGATACGAGATCTTGAAGGACCTATCAGCCTGCAAGGGGAAGGAGGAGGAGGTGGATGTGCAGGGGAAGCTCCAGTGGAGAATAAATAGAAAACAGTGGTGCTGAGGAGGCGTCTGAACCGTGTGCCTAGGGCATAGCCCTGGTTTGGCTTGTTTGCCTTTTTTTCCCCCCTTTTTTCTCCTCCTCGTGCTGGGATAATTCTGTTTGGGACTGCAAATAAGGGAATGCAGAATTGGATTCCTCCTCCCCCAGACCAGGAGTGCTGGGTGTTGGTAAGCTGTGGACTCGCCGTTTCCTGAATTAAAACGTAAACTGGAAACTTGCTGGGGATTTCAGCCTCCTTCCAAAACCCCTGTGGCCACCAGCTCTGCTGGACACGTGTCCTCCAATCTGTACCTAGCCCGTGGGCTTGCGTAAGAGCCGTCTCCGAAGGCGCTCCCATCTCCCCCGCCTCCTGTTTCCACATCCAGCCTGCGCTAACTGGTTTTCTGGTTTTCTGGGGTTTGATACATTTTGTAATTAGCTATTGAATATCTCAACGGCCTCCTTCCTCTGCTTGCTGGCTGTTAGATCAGGTTTGCTCATGTGAGCTCTTGCCTTTTCTGCAGCTCTACCCAGGTCTCAGAAGAGCACTTAGTCCCATGCACTGTAAAGGTAGGCCTTTAGGAGGAGTTTTGGGTTAGTTTTTTGTTGTTTGTGTCTTTCTTTACAGCATAGGCAGGTTCTGGCAAGGAATCAACCCAAACTCACTGAAACAACTGGGAGGACTCTTACTGGTACTGAACAGCTTTGAATCCATCTTGGTTTGGTTTTTCTTTATTTTTTTCTCTAAAAGGAGGAACTAAGTACTCCTCTCCACCTTCCCCTCCAGTTTTTTCCTTTCTCTTTCGAGCCACCTCCTTGCCAGGACTGATTTTCCTCTTCCATGGCCATTTGCCATGTGCCTGTTACAGGCGTGGGTTGATTTCGGTTCTCTTTGCTGCTGTGGGCTCTTAAGGCCGCTGGGTGTTTTTTGCTGCTGGGTTTTGTGATGCAGTTGGAGGAAGCCTGTTTGGGAGCGCCAGCATAGGAACAGATTCCTGAATGACTCTCCTTTTCCACCTCCTCCCTTCTTTTTGTTCTTTGTCCAGCATCCCTCAGTCTGTACGGTTGTGCTTCCTTGTTTTGCTCATGTTAGCAATGTTTTTTGACGCCAGAACGTGCTCCAAAGATGCTGCTTGGCCCCTGCAAAGTCTTTTTGCAGCTGCAGGCCCCGCTGCTGTAGGTGCAGATGTGCCCGGGGGTGATTTTTGCCTGGGACCTGTGGGTTTTGAGGTCCTGGCGCAGGGAGGAAGGGGATGATGCAGCTGTGGGACGGGAGCTCCGTGGGCTGCGTGTGTTTGGGGTCACGATGCCTCCATGCCCTGCGGCGGCCGCTGAATGACTTGGCAGGGAGAGGTGATCACACAAACTTCCTGCTACGAATTGTCAGGGTTTCTTCTGCGATTTTTTTAAAAAATTATTTTTATTTTATGCGTTTAATGCATGCGTGACCAAACAGTTTAATTGCCGCGGGAAGGGGCTGGGGTAAATTGCAGGGGTTTTCTGCAAACTTGGCTGCCCTTTGCGTGCCTTGCCTGCGGCAGAGCCGCTCGAAGTCACCAGGCAGGAGTGCCCGGGTAAGATGTTATCACCCGCGGGGAGATGGTCACGAGTGTGGCGGTTGCTGGTGCATGCGCTGGCTGCTGGTGGTGCTCCCTGTCTGGCTGCGCTTGCAGGGACAAGCTCCTCTCCAGGACTGGAATTGCTTTTGGTTGTGGCAGAGATCATGATGGATACTGGGAATGTCTTTCACGTTGGATGTGTTTTACAGCATATAACACAAACAGAGGTCTGTGAGTGGGTCCAGGGCTTGCTAACGTGCTCTAGAGAGCACTACCGGGCAATATTCCTGAGACTGGGATTGAAATCCTGCTCCCCAGGGAGCGAGCGGAGGCTCTTGTTGATTTTGCAGAGCCCTGGCACTCGGCCCAAGCTCTTCCCCCGCTGTCCGATCGGGGAAAATCGTTGTGTCTGGATCCCTTGCTGCAGCTGAACATGTGCAGGGCAGGCTGCTTGTGCTACCGGGGCTAACCGGCCAGCTCCATTAGCCTGGTGTTAATTAGTGGGGTCGTAAACGACGGCGCACCGGAGAGGAGGACAGAGACCTGCCTTGGACCAGCACAGGCTGGAACAAAAGGTTCTGGCAACCCCAGCATTGTTACTAATGACCCAAACTGGCTTTTTGGAGGTTTTTTGCTCTCTCTTGTGCTCATGCTGATTTTTCTTGTGGTCAGGTCCGCCTCGTCCCTTATGTTGTCCTGAGCATGAAGGGATCGTGTTTGCGCCGGCTCGAGCGGCCGTGGATCCTGCTTCGTCCCGACAATCCAAGCCGGTCGCGTCCTGCGGCTCCGCGCGCCGGATTATTGGGATCTCATCGGGTTGGAATTGGGCGATGTTGGGAATATTCTGGTAGAAGCTTCGCTGGTCGAGGAGGCAGGAGGAGCATCCTCAAAGAGGTGCTCTTGGTTATTTTCCTGAAATCCTTGTATTTGGGTTTTGAGAGGAAAAATCATTAAATAAGGTCTTAAAGCTGAATAAGTCACTATTGAATGTTCTAATGCCTTACAGATGCTGTGGGGTTGCAGGGTTTTATTTTAAATTTAACAATGGGAGCTGGAGCGGCTCCAGAGCTGTAAAGAATAGCCTCTTTAATTAAGGGTTCAGGCTGGAAGAACACGTGTAGCTTGATGCCGTTTGAAAGTTTCAGCAGGGTTTTGCAGTTGTAACTTGTTACTCCCCATCTGTGTCTGGGGATGCTGCGTGAGCTGGGGAGGCAGTTGGCTCCGCACAGAGCTGCGGCTTCTCCGGAGTGGGGAGTTCTGGCTTTTCCCCTTCCCGTGGCTCCCGAGAGCTGCCTTGGAAGCCCAAGACCCCCCCTAGAAGCACATGATGGATTAGAGCCAGGAGGCAACGTCTTCCCTGTTATCCCAAATGCATCGTCTTCAAAACGGGGTGGAGGGTGTTTTGTGTCTGTGTCTTCAACATCATCTTGGTAAGAGTGAGTCTTGGAGGGAGGTGGCGAACAGAAGAGCCAAGCAGGGCTGGATCTTGTTCTCAGACGAGTCTTTAGCTCTTGGTTCTCTGCAGTGCCTTGGCTTACTGTGGTGGAACTCAGAAAATTGGCCTTTTAAAAGAATATTATTATTCTCCTCTTAAAAAAATAGGTAGCGGTGCCAGAGCCGTGTCCCTGAGGTCTCGTCTGACGGGTGTTAAGAGCTTTAATGGGGCAGTCCTCGGCTTCGAGCAGTCCTCATCTTGGGGATGAGGGTACCTGTCCCGTCCCGTGGTGCTTCCCCGCATGTGGCTGTGTCCGGCCCCGCTGCAGGCCAACGCGCTCCGTTATCTGAGGCAGCAACTGCTGCTTCTGGCCGGTTTGGAGGTTTTGCTACAAGAAACATCGTCTGCCGGGGTTTGCCACATCCTGGCTGGTGCCAAGAAGTGGAGGACGTGGCTGCAAGGATTGGACCGACTCGCTGGCCTAAGGAGCTGCAACCTCCTAGCAAGGGCTGAACAGCCGGAGCTCTCAATGCCTGGGAGTGAGGGACCCGCAGGGTTTGCATTATTTTTGTCCTCATAAAGTAATTAATCGAACCGGAACTCCACGCAACATTATCACCTTTGCACGTAAAAAAAGCACATAATCATGCTATGCCACTTAATGAGACTTAGAAAAGTTTTTTTGTTGTTGTTTAACCTTCTGTTTTGTGAGTGTTAAGGGCTCCCGTGGGCCACTGGAGCCTTTCCTTGAACTCGCTCCGTGGAGAGCGGCACCGGCCGAGCGCGGAGCAGGGCCCTGCGGGGCTCCCAGCGCTGCTGTGGGGCTCACGACCGGCTCATGAGCGCTGGCCCCGCTATTTTGAGCGTTCAGGAGTGAGCCGGGGGGCTTTTGTGGTGTCCTTGGCTGTTCTGTTTAATTCTTTTCTGTTTAATTCCTATTGTTTTCTTTGCTTATTTGCTAACTTGGCGTGTTGCAGGGGATCTCCCAGCCCTAGGGGTGCTTTCGCTCGGAGCTGCTGAGCTCGCGGAGGAGCGAGCGGGGTTCGTGCGCCGGACACGCTGCCCTTCCCGTGAGCGTCTCCTTCATCCCCGGCTTCCCCTGGAGCTTCCTTAGTGCTTCCAACTTCATTGCCTTGCAGCAGGAGCCCAAGCAGGAGCAGAACACCCTGTTGCAACGGCCCTTGGACCCACGTGCGCCGCGGTGCCCCCCTGCAGCCCCGTCCGGCCGCGCTCGCTGCAAGGAGGAGTCGGCAAATCCGTGAGGACGGAAGCGTTCCCAGCGTGCGGAAACGTGCCGGGATCCCCCGGCAGACCCCACAGCCCCTGCTCCACGGCGTGGACCCACGCAGGGAGGAGAGGGTTAAAAGCGAGAGGTTGCGGCTCGCCCTGGCCATAAGATAGCTAATATTTTAGAGGTTTTTCAGAGCTTGGCTATAAAAAGGCCTCGCCGTATTTCAACTCAGCCATTGTCTGCTGGAAGCGGGCCAGCGTTGCCATGCCGACGAGGAATTATTACTTGCTGCTGGAGCTGGAGGAAAAGCTCATACTTTTGGCTTCAAAACAGGAGGGGTGGACTTATGTAATCCACTGTGTTTATAGGCTGAGACTGGCAGGAGCATTGAGAAATAATTACAGGCTTTCCATTTCATTTCCAGCTTGGTTTTAAGGCTGTGTGGCCTCCTTTATTTATTTATTTTGAAGTTTTGAGACCGTCGCTGCCGACGATGCCCGAGGTGCCGCGCGGGGGCCGCTAGGTAAGTGCCCCCCGGGGCTGGCCGGGCGCCTTTTGTTGCGGTTGTGTTTGTGTCGGGAAGGCTAAACTAGGCCACGGCGGAGAAGAAGTTGCTTTGGAAAAAACCTGGGACTTGGCCCTGCAGCACAGGAGCAGCGTGTGGTGGCGGAGGCTGCAAATGGGCTCCCGTGGCTGCTCGGAGGTGGCCGGCGCTTGTTAAAGGAGAGAAAATGCAGGGTCTTGTGAGCGACTTTATCCCCCCAGACCTTGTTGCCTTGGGGCATTTATATCCTAGGAGGAGGGAAAAGGGGAGGGCACCAGCAAAGAGAAAAAGGGAGAAAAAGTTTTTTATTTTTTTGCTGAATGTCCCAGTCTCACGCGTTGCTCCGTCGGCCGAGGACGGACTCGTCGGGGTGATCAAAGCAGTTCTGCCAGTGTTGGGCGCTTCTGCGAGGTGAATTGCAAAGTTGCTCTGTAATTAATGTGGGTTTGTTCATCCCCGAAGCAGTCAGCAGATGATGCTGTAATTTGGGTTTGCCTGAAAAGCAGCGCGGGGTGTTTTGACTCCGCTCGCGCCGGTGGGAGTTTGCAGCTGCTGTTTTTTTTTTCCTGCCGGCTCTTGCATAAAGAGAGCGGGTGCTGGTAAACTCCGCTCGCAAAACTCGAGGTCGGGTGGTTTTGCGAAGGGTCCCGGGGCTGTAGCCTTCGGAAAGGCTGTTTGACACGTTGGGAATTCCTTGCCCAGGAGGAATTACAGCAGCCGGGCTGCTGGAAGGTGCTTGCCGAGTCCGGTCTGCAGGGCCTGGGGAGGACCGGGATCTGCTGGATCCATATGGAGCTGTGATCCTCATTCCGCTGCCTTCATTTCTCCCCTGGTAAATAAGAACATTACGACTTTGACTTCTTCAGTTTCTGTGACACTGGCCCTAAAACTCATAGGAGCGGAGCAAGCCAGGTTTTTGGAGGGAATGAGAATGCTTTTGGATATCCTGGAAACTCGCAGCTAGGCATATGGAAGCGGTAGCGTGCTGTGATTTATTGATTATTATGATTATTATGATTATATTTTAATGTTCTTCACCGCATGGTGACCCACGCCAGGGTTGTGTTCTCAGTCCACGCTAATCTGTTGCCGCTGTGGCTTGGTGTGTAACGATTAAATATCGTCGCTCCCGTCACGCGGGGTCCGCTTTATGGAGCAGGGCACCGTCTGTCTCCTGGTGTACGTAATTCAGCAGCTGATGCAGTATTTAGGTCCAATTACAGCCTCATATTGATGTGTTTGGATCCTAACCGGGAATACGAAGACACAGTGGCTCTGACTTGTGCAAACGGTTGTGCACCATGCTCTATGGGGAGGAAAGTGCTTTTTTCCCAATGTTTCCCTCATTTGCCTCATATATTCTGTAGTTACAGCACAAACTTTGGAGAGTGGCGAAATACTCCCAAGAAATGTCCCTTGAAATGACAGACTTGACTCGCATTAGCAGCGACACGCGGGTGGGCATGCAAAATAATTCAATAATTTAATGGTGCATAATACTGTTCTCCTGCCACAGATGCTCTTGCACTAAACTTGAGTTATATTTGTTCCTGCAAGGTTCGCTCTTCCTCTGGGATGCGAGCCAAGATGAACTCTCTGTTCTGTTCTTAAGAGTTGCGAGTAATGTATGTGTGAATCTATAACGTAAGTAATACGAGTGGATAAAATGTGCGAGGAGGAATTCGGGTGTGCAGACGGCCGCTCGGGGTGTGCAGGAACACGGGACGTGTCCGGGCAAGGCGAATCCCGGCTCCGCAGCTCCCGCTCAGCTCCATGGATCTGCACTGGCAAGGCGCCACCAGCCACGTTCGTGCGCGGAATTGCCATTTCGGAGCACTTAGGAGCTGGAGTTGGAAGCCCTTGTGCTTTTGGGAGAAATCTGCCTTAAATACGAGGAAAAATGCGCTCGTGCCCTAGCAAAGTGCTTCCAGGGCTGTTTGCAGAGTGTCACAGCCGTTGGAGCTCCTGCAGCCAACATGCCCAAGGGCAGACTCTGGGTCTAATGTGATTTCTTTTCTTTTTCTTTTCCTTTTTTTTTTTTTTTTTTTGAGCTAATAAAACCTGCTTTCTCTCATAAATTATTTTTTTAATGTGTAAAATGAGAAGGTGGCGAGTGGCCAGCTCCCCCGCCTCCGGCTCCCGGCTCCGATGAGGTCATCTCCTCGCGGGGCCGGCGCTGGTGGGAGCAGCGAGGAGGCGTGAGCGGGCGCCCTGCAGAGCCGGGCTGCACCGCAGGATCGGCCTGGGTGAGCTCTAGAGATCCCCTCTAGAGATCCAACCTCATCCACACTGCGATCCTGTGAAGCCGGAGCGGCCGCGGCTCCCTGGATGTGCAGGGATGGCCCTGCTGCCCGGTCTCCTTGGAGGTGGCCACATGTGGGAAGGGCTGGCTGCACTTCTGGCGCTCCTCGGCTGCGCTCCTGTCTGGATTTGCTTCTCCTTGGGAATTTCCTCCGTGCCCTTCTTTGTAACAGGCTCCTCAATGGGCTTGTGGGCGTTCATGCCCCGCTGGAGGATCTGCCAGAGCTCTGTGGCTGTGCAGCTCTGCAGAGAAGTTGGGTGGATTTTTTCCCTTTTCCCCTTAAACACTCTGCAGACGGGCTGGTGAATTCCTGAGCTGTCATCTCTTCCTTGTCTCTCCTCCCTTCCACCCCCAGCAGTGCCTGGTTTCTCTCTCCTCCAACGTGTATGCGATAGGGAAGGCTGGTCTGCTAGACCTTGGCTTTGGAGGGCTCTTCCCGTGTGCCCAGGCACCTGGTTGGGGTGGTGTTGACATGAGGGCCGATCTTGAGTAGTTTCTGTTACAAATGCAGCATTTCTGCAGTTCTCCCAGCGCGTTCCTGCCTCTCTGAGCCTTGGTCAGCCCAGGACCGTGGTGCGTGGTGGGGAAGAGGCTGTTTTGTGCCTCTCCGGCTCCATCATTGCACCGCTCCGTTCCGGCACACGGGCAGTGCCGCCGGCTGAGTCAGCTCTGCATGATCTTGCTGTCCGCGTTGACCCAAAGGGGTGTAAACTGTGAGGAAATGTTCCCTTGTGTAGAAATCGAGCCTTGGCCTTAAAGAGGAATCGTGGGGTGCAGATGCAAGAGATGGATAGACACTCATTTTCTGAAACGTCTTTGAGGCCCTCGGGACGTTGCATCGAGTGCGTTTGTTGCCGGTTCCTTGCCCGGGTGCCGTGCGGTGCTGGTGCGACCGTCCCTGTGCCCAGGCTGCTCCGACCGCTGCCCTCGCGCAGGGCTGTGCAAGGGGAACCCGGCTCGAAGGTGAAAAGGGCGATGGGGGAAGGAGGGCAGCAGGAAGCAGCCGAGGTGGCATCTGCTGACACGAGGTCTGAGAGCTGAGGGTGACACTTCCGTGGCGGATCAGCCGGCATCAGCAGCGCTTTGCAAGGGCTGCTGCAAATCTCTTCTTATTTATTTATTTATTTATCTATCTATCTATCTATCTATTTATTTTATCTTTAAGAAAAACAGCAGGGGTGCAGATAGAGGCGCAACTCTAGCCGTCCTCTCTGGTGAGGGTGCAAATGAAGGAAAATGGTTGGAAATAAGTAAGGGGAGAGGGTGTAGGAGGGTCCAGCAGGTTTCCCTCCTTAAGGCACCAACTTAAAATTAAAACTGCTGCGGTATCGCTGCTCGTCCGGTCTCGTGGAAGCCTTTAAGGTACCTGTAACTGCAGCTGCTCTCGCGCTGATCAACCCCAGCGGTACCTTCGGCTCGACCGCGGCCGCCGCTCCTGCCCGTGCTGTTAGCCCGTCTCGCCGCTCACGGAGGGAGCAGGCAACCAGATCTGATAATTCCAGTAGCAGAACTGTTCCCCTGAGCCCTTTATAAAGAAATAAAAAGGCTCTCCTCCTCCCTGCTTCTCTTTGAGTACAAGCACTTTACCCTCTTGGATTCCCTGCAGGCTCCTCATACTGCTAAAATTGAAACATCAAGATGTCTGAGGCAGCAGGAATTACCATCAGTGTTTTGACACCTGGAGGTACGATTTCTATTAGCTTTTATATAAAAACAACACCAGTTTTGCCAACAGAATTCTTGTTAAATAATGCATGAAGACCCTACTCTTGACAATAGGGTTTTTTTTTTTTGCATTCTTGGACAATGAATTAATATCTGTGACCACTGGAAAAATATACACAAACTTGCACACAGAAGTATATATGCATATGCACACACGCTTAAATCCCGGGGACAGAGTTAATTATCCTGTTTGCTAATTAAGTGGGAAGGTGGGGAAAGCAATTCAAGGCTGGTCCTTTCAGCGTGGCTCCAGTCTTTGTGTTTTCTCGGAAGCAATAAAGCGCGGTTTTCCTGGTAAATCCGAGTGTTTTGTTACGTGTGCCGTAAGGCAGAGCCCGGGAGGAGGCTGCGTGCCCTGGAGCAGAGGTGAGCACTGAGTCAGCAGCAGCAGGAACAGCACATTGTGCTCCTTGGCACCAGGCATATGCTCCGAGCCCCGTTTTGGGGGAAGCGCGGCGGAACAGAAGGGCACAGCATGTGGATGCGACTGCTAATAGTGAGAATCAAAGCACAGTTTTGACATTTCTAACCTAATAATTGTTGCTGCACGCGAGAGCCTGCTTATTTTCCTTTTCACCCTGAGATGCTTTGACAGAGGAGTAAAGTCCCATTTTGACATTTCTGTCATTTTAACTAAAGAGAGAGATTACAGTAAATTGGATTAAGTGAAAATCTTCTTCAGATGTTTGTGGTTTGGGCTGATTTATGGATAGATGTCATTTGAACGTCATTCTGCATTTTTTAAGCATCTGCTTGATGGTTGCTCTAATGTTGTTACTGCAAATAGTCCATACAGATGAGGGAGCGCTGAGCAAGAAGCAGTTGCCCATGACAGATTTAACTCGAGTACGTGGCACGGGGACAACAAGACACTGTTCTTTTCCCGTTCCCAGCCATCTAATGCCAGATTCTCTAATGGGTGCTTGTTTCTCATTTGAGTTCCTGCTATTAAACTCATGTTACCTCTTACAGAGAGATGTGCTTTTTCTTTTTCTTTTTTCTTTTTTTATCAGTGTTTTTCCTGCCTCGGAAAGACATGGCTCAGAGCAGAAATTCCTTGCTATGGACTTGATATATCACAGCTTGCCCGTGCCCTGGCACAGCTGGGAACATTCTGCCTTGCTGCACTGGAGTGAGATCCCTCTCCCGTCTCCGTTGCAGGTTCCTTTCAGCCACAGTGAGTGGCTGTCACTTTTCCTGGATCCAAACCATTCTCCTAAGTGTTGCAGGGTACCTAATGCAGCTGTGATGCGAGAGCTTTTTGTCCATCTATTGATATTCCCGAAAGACGGCAGTGGAAATTCGCCCATTAAATGAGCAGTGAGACATCTTGAGTAGAGATGTTCTCGCGGCTTCAGCTGCTCAGAAGCTGCTGCTGCCATTTGGAAACCGCGTAATCCCTTGTGGGTGGCGATGGAGTCGCTGCTGTAACCGAACCTGCCGGTGACATCATTGGCGGGAGGCCGCGGTGATGGGCGCGATGGGACGAAGCCTTTGTGCGAACGGCGAGGGGCAGCAGGGTGGTCTGTGCCGTAGTGTTTGTATGGATATTTATTTTAATTCCCAGCACAACCTTGAAAAATTCTTCCAATCGGCTCAAAACCGCTTGTTTTGAGTCCTGATTTGTGCATTTCAGTTACCTCTGAAAGCTCGTTTGGAGGTTTAGTGTTGGTGTGAAGCTTTTTATCTCCACCGTGAGCTTTGCAGTGTGGTTTGTTGCCAGTTTGACCTCTTGAGCTCCTCTCCTCTAAGCCGGGCAGTGCTAGTGCTGGGCAAGGGGGCATGTGGCTGCGTTTGGGAGCTGAAGTGTGCAAATCCACCCCCTAAAGGAGTTCAGAGGGGGATGTCGCGTTATGTCTGCATTAGTTCTTGCAGTCTGGGACGGGAAGCTGCAGGTGTAGAGGGGAATCAGGGCTGGAGGCCCGAATGCATCAAACCCCAGCGTCTTGCGGTGCTTCCTGCTTCCCTGCTGCACCAAGCCTGGCAGGTTAGATTTACCATGTCTCTTAGTGCTATTTTGGGGATTTTGGGAGTTTCTGGGTTTGATTCCTGCGTGCTCACCCTCCCCAGGAGGTGTCGGCACTGGCTGGTGCTCTCAGGCGCGGCCCTCGTGGTCGCAAGACTTGGCCGTGCGAGTGCTTTGCTTGTGATCCCGAGTTACTAAAATATCTTCTGTGATCCCCAGTTATTAAAATATCCTTGATATTGTTTTCTGTGATACGGTTCTTTGCAGAAGATCACGCTACTGAGAGCAGATAAGTTTGTAATCCTGCTTAGTGGTTGATCTTGCCCTATCTCAGCACGTTCCTGTTACATAAGAGACAGTGACCTGAAATCCTTCTCTTGATCAAGCAGATGGGATTCCTTTCCCTTTTCCCCTTCGCACCCAGTAGCATGATTCCGATTTCTAAAAATCTTTTAGAGGTTAAAGGTTTTACCTGGAAACCAGAATAGCCCCTAATAATTATTCTCCAGACTGATGTGCCAAAGAAAACAGAGTGTGATGGGAGGTGGGGTGGGTCTTGGGGTTGTGGATACAGCGTGGTCTGAGGTTCATGTCGCTTGGCTCATTGTGGGGCTCAGAAGTGTCTGTAAAGTCGGGTTTTCCCTCCTTGCTGGAGCCCAGCAAGGCCCAGTGCTTTGTTGCTTTATTTTTTTCCCCTTTGAGAAAAGCTCCATTGGATTCTTGGTGTTAAAAGCTCCATCTGAAGGTGTGAGGCTCCTTCTGTCACCTCCACCCCTGTCCCCCTTGGTGCCCCGTGTCCGAGGAGGAACCTTCTCTGTGGCCTTTGCAAGGGAACAGCAGCTCTGGGGTGTGCAAAAAGCCAAAATGTGGCCCTTTAATGTAGGGAAAACCCTGGGATTAGGAACATGTGAGTGAGGACTTCCCTTCATGAGGATTTCCAGCCTTTGCACCCCATGTTCCTCTGGGAAGAGGGCAGAGGCTGCTCGTGTGTTCAACCAAAGGGCAAGGATGGGAATTCTTGCTCCATCCAAGGAATCGGCTCCTTGTAGGCGGTGCAGCCAACCCCCCTGCAAGGCTTTGCCTCCGCCGGGGCTGCCTCCGTGACGGATCCTCCGCGTCCGTGATGGATCCTCCCTGCGACAGGCTGCAAATGGGAGCTCTCGGGGGAAATTAGCCTGCAGCTTTTGCCTTTATTAAATATGCTCCAGCGGCATCCCCAAGGGTCGCTTCTCAGCGCTCTGCAGCGTTTCAAATGCCCGCGTTTCCAACATCCCCTCCATAAAACGTGCCCATGTGCAGCATGTGTTTTTGTTCCAGCCCGCGTGCAAAGAGTTAATAAGTGATGGGTGACAGTCTGCTCCTCGGGTCTGCAGCACGACTGTTTCTTACCCAAAAAAGAACCCCAGCTGCAGGTACTGCGGATTATTGCGGAGCCTGATGGCTCACTTAGAGCTACGGCTTATAATGATTGATTTAGCCATTTATTCAAACACCTACTTAATGATTGATTAAGCCTTTATAAACTATTTGTAACTTTTAAAATGTGACCTGATGCATTGTAGCTCCATTAGCATCCAGCTAATAAAACACACCGTGGGCCTGAAGTGCCTATTAGGTTGACAGAAATTATATTTTGGGCCTGGATGTGTTGCAGTTTAAGCACCCCGTTACGGATGATTCTCGTGCTTTCCAAGGCACTGAAGTACAATCCGTGTCTGGAATGCAGGCCACGAGGCTGATCAAACAGTAGCATTTTCCCATTTTCCCATTTTCCTGAGTCCTCTTTGCTGGGACGTTCTATTTATCATGTCCAAGGGAGCTACAAATGCTCCGAAAGGAGAAAAGGGCCGATTGGAGGCACGTCTCGCAGCAGACGGTTGTTGGCGTTGGGAATCCGTCTGCGCTGCTTATCCGTTTGTTGGAGCAGCGGGAAACCCCACATGCTGGAGACGTGGGAAGTGGGGAGGGATGTGGGAAGCGGCCCAGCGTGGAGCTCCTGGCCAGCTGTTGGGCAGCTGTTTTCTTTGCTAGGAATTCAGCCGGGAGCTTCTCTGCTCCTGGAGCGCAGTCCCTTCGGAAGGGCAGATGCCGCAGGAGCAGACGGCCTGCGCTGCCGGCATCTCCGCGGAATTCCCAGGAGCGGAGCTCTCCACGGATTGAATCCCTGCTGCTTCCCGTGGCGCAGCGTTACTTCCCGCTTGCCTCTGTTCAGGGGGGTTCCTGGCCCCTGTTTCGGGCCGGTGTTTGACTCCTTGTGTCAGAGATGGGTGATGCTTCCAGCTCTGCGCTCGCTTCCCGCTCACCCTCTCGTTTTCCCGGGCCTTTGGCAGAGGCAGCTCCTTGTGGGTTCATAAGATCAATGTTAGTTTTGAGCTCTTGTCCTTAGACTGGTTCTAAACCACCTTGCAGCTCTTCATCCGCTGCCGGGGCGTTAAGGGAATAACAGGAACGTTCTCCTGCGAGCCCTGACTGCAGCGCCTGCTCCCGCGGCGCAGGGAGAAGCCGCCTGCCCGCAGCGCTCCTGCTCCGCCGTTCCCAGCGCGGATCCCTCTGCGATGAACCGCAGCTCAAGCCCTTAGTGCGTGGGGATCCCCTTTCCAAATGTCCCTGCCTGTGGGAGCCTGGAAGAGGCTGTAAGAGCGCCTGGCCAGCGTGCAGGGGAGGACCCTGCATGTCCAGCGCGGTCTGGCAACCGCTGTGCGAGCAAACCGCTGTTCCCTCTTGGGTGTTTTAAAAAGATGAGGCTTTTCTCATCTTTTTTCATGTTATTTTTCCTTCTTTCCCCTGGTCTGCGTTCCCTCCCTGGTGAGGCCTTGTGGAGTCACCATGTCCAAACGGAGCCGTGGTTGTGGCAAGAGCATTTGGTAATGTGCAGGACCTGCGTCAGCATCGCCCTCCGCCCCACGAGCGTCTGCTGAGCCCGTTGGCCACAGTAGGAGGGAAAGACCTCAGCAACATCGATATGGACTGTCCTGCATCCATAGGATCCCTGGGGCACTTGTTGGCCTCGCGGAGACGACTTCAATGTCGACTTTTCTCGCCGTGGGCGACTGGAGCCCCATCTTAACCTTGATCTAGCCTCAGATTTAAGTTATGAACTCAATGCATCCTGGAGGTGGGAAACATCCGTAAGGACCCCTCAACTGCCTTCTGGAAAGGCCGTTACCCTGTTACTCGTTTCCGTAGCTCTGCAAAAGCCATATTTGACCGTGGGGCTGCTGCCGTTCCCTCTGCTTCGGTGCAGACCCGTCCTCACGTTCGGCCTCCGCGGTGCTGGGGCTGCTATCTGGAGGAGGAGCCCTCTGTGTCGGATGTTTCCCTTGTGGTTTTCCCTTATTTTCAGTCCCTCTCCAAAGGGCTGGAGTGAGTATCCATGTGAAGCCTCTGGGGTGGGACAGGGGCACTTAGACCATCCACTCGTGTGGGCGCCGCGAGGTGCCTGAGTGGGTTATTCCTTAGTAGTAACGATTGTCATCATTAATAGTTTTGAGTTCAGTCATGGCAAAAGCAGCCAGAAATGGCGTTTTTCTTCTCGTACAAGCTGATTGCTTGATTTCTGTAGTAGAAGCCGAAATTTCTATGTCGGGGTGTGATACCAAAGTGTAAATATACACGGGAAAAACGCCGTCCTACGGAGTGATCCGGCGGGAGAGCTGGGCTTGGCCAGGCGCCAGGGAAAGGGCCTTGGCCTTTGCTTCCCTTCCTTGCACTTGCCTGCCCGGCCACTGAGTAGCTTTGTGGTTTGTGTTGTTGCTAATTATTGTGATTAAAAAAAAAAAAAAAGCACAAATCTCACAGCATTTAGTGATTATAAAGCCGTTTTCTTTTTGTTTTCCCTGTTTTTCCTTCCTCCCCCCTAAGCTCTGCTTTTGCAATCCATATGTTGTGTAAATCCCAGGAGGAATTCCATAAAGTTGTGCTCAGGAAGAAGCTAGAAAATGTGACTCAAAGCAGAGATCTCAACTCTTTCCGTTCGGGGAGGCTCGGAGTTTCCCAGCGGAAGAGCCGGCGCTTCTGGAAATGCCGTGGCCGCGCAGCTGCCTTCCCGGGGCTGAGAAGGGCACGGAGGTGCCGGCGGCCTCTCCTCCTCCATCCCTGTTCCTGGTCCGTGATTCTGCGAGATGCTCCAAGCTGCATTCAAATGCCAAAGGTTTTTGGTGCCTCTGGAGAGGCTTTGACTCTGTTTGAAGCTATTAATTACCCGGACCAGGAAGGTTGAACCTGCCCAGTGAGTGGCTCCTCCTGCTTGGACCTGTCTCTCCAGCTGCTCTCTGGGAGCGGATGAGCAGCCCCATTCCCGGGGAAGCAGCAGGAAGGGCAGGAGCCCCGGGGCTGGGATTCCCGTAGTAACCCGGGCTGAACCCCGACTCCATTCCCCGTAATTGCGGGGCTCGTTGGCCTCGCGGAGGGCTCGGGGCTCATGCAGGACGGTCGATCACGAGCAGCGGGGACCATATCGCTGCCGGCAGCGCCCGCGTCCGAGACATCAACTCTGCAAACCTCAAGTCAAATGGATTGACCTAACCCAGCCCAACTCTCCAAAGACTCCGCTCTTGGGCCGTGTTTCATGGCACACCTGCGTGACCCCTCGTATGTATTTTTGAGTACCCAAATTTACAGATCATCCAATTTATTTGCAGGCTCTGCGTTTCTCTTGCTGCGTTCCCTTGCACAGGGCTTCCTACGGAGGCGTCGCCGTGCGGATTGTCACAAATAGTTCAGCTCTTCTGCTGGCAGCCGGTGCTCTTCAAAGATCCTTGTGTGAAGCCGAGACTCCTGAATCATTAGAGCGTCATGAAAGAAAAGGAATAATTTAGAACATGAAGATGTTTTGTCGTCTTTGAAATGGGGAATGTGCGAAAGGAGAAAATGTTTAGTAATACAATCTGCCTCAAAGACCTTATCTTAGGAAATTCAGAAAATGCGGCTCCCTTCTCTTTCAGGATGTAAATAATCAAAAATGTCACTCCTGAGCTGGGTAATTTGTTCAACAAAGAACCTCAAGGAGACGAGGCCCTCTGCTTTCATGACGCGCCCGAGACATCAGAGGACCCGTCTCCGCGGCGGTGCGAGCTAAAGCGTTTGAAAACCAAATGAGCAGCGTTTGGTGCACGAATAACGCGGGTGCTTTGCAGCTGGCGAAGGGTAAGAGCTGCCCGTGGCTGAGGCCAGCTTCTGGGGACCGCAGGGGGACGCAGCGGTGGTGGATATTACGGGGCCCTGCTCTGTAAGGCACTGGCTCCCATAGCCGATGGTTTCTGGGCTCATCAGTGCACGTGGGCAAGAAGTCTTTCTTCTTTTCCCTTCATTTGCAGTTGTGTGTGTGTTGATCTGAGGTTAGTGCTGAGCAGGAGTTGTGATATTGAAGCAGATGTTTAACTTGGAGGTGCAGCTGCAGCAGGAGAGATGGTGCGTGCGCGGGAAGGGACCCGGGGACCGCGTGGCCTGGGGACAAGCAGGACATTTGCTCTCGGGAGAAGGGAAACCCCCGGCTCCAGAGCTGCCCCTTCTCCTCTCGCTCCTTTGGCTGCTTCCTCCCACTCTGTGCTCTGGCACGTGGTTATGGCTCCTCTCCTAACCCTGTCTCCTGCCCTGTGCAATACCCGAGCCTGGGTAGGGGCCTCTCTTTTTTTTAATTCCCTCTTTGGCCATTTCTGTTTATCTTTGCAGATCATCTTCAACAAAGACCTCACGTGTTTTAATTTGTTTTCGATTTCCAACCTGCACTTAAAATAACTCCTTTGTTCCATGAATGGTCTATGCGTGTATTCGAATCCCCCCTTTTTCCGTGGCTCTTTCTCTTCCCTCTGCCTCGGCAGTAGCTCTGGTCCCTTCGGGGAGCGTAGCCTGAAGCTGCAGCCGGGGGGATGTGGCTGCGGCTGCGGCCGTGTGCGTGCGGACGGGCCCCGGGGAGGCATCGGAACTGGTCCAAGGGCTTCTAGCCGCATGGGAAGCGTCGTCCTTACGCGACCCGGAGCCACCGCATCCCGGCTGCCGGCGTGCAGCCTGCAGGCCCTGGCGTCTTATATGGGAGGTGCCCAAGCTTTTTACATGAACGAGAAGGGAAAATCCGGCAATGGGAGCGATGAAACCAAAACAGAGGAGCACAATATAACAAAATGCAAGAGCAAAGGCCTGGCGTGATGCTGGGAACCAGGTGTGCCGGGTACGTGGTTTGAGCAGCTGGATGAGGTGCTGTCCCTGCAGCTGAGCAGTGCGGAGCGAGTGTTTCTCCCAAGGAAAGGGGTCAGGCTGGCTCGTCTAGACACACGGAGCTGCGCGAGGTCACCGAGCCCCGGGAGCCGCTGAACCCACCGTGCGCATCTCCTCCCCGCTCAGCGGCGGGAATTACAGGAGTTACAGCGTGTACTTTCCATTGCCAGCAGCGTCGGGCTCTCCTGTCGTGTCGCTGCTTGGAACAGCCTGTCTGAGAGCCCCGCGTTTCGCAACGCGGCCGAGCCCGGCGCTCCGACCTCGCTCCGCGCGGCTGCCGTGCCAAGAGCCGCTCGCAGATGCGGCCGCAGGTTATCTCGGGGCAGAGCTCGCACGGGTCCTGTGCCCAAAATAGCTTGGAAAGACTGAAAAGGAGCAG
Source organism: Crypturellus tataupa (assembly GCA_034781795.1). Lineage (NCBI taxonomy): Eukaryota > Metazoa > Chordata > Aves > Tinamiformes > Tinamidae > Crypturellus > Crypturellus tataupa. The sequence goes on along the minus strand of JAWLRI010000333.1, from coordinate 3,455,176 downwards.
CGCAAGTCACCGATCCTGCTTTGCCGCTTCCTGCAGCAACGGGAGCAGCGTAGGGATGTCGCCTTTCATCGCGATTCCAAACCAGTCCCGCACGGAGCAGCGGCACCGTGGGAGAGCCCCTGCAGCCTCGTGGTTTCCAGCACGGAGGAGGCAAACGAGGACGTTCAGACTGGAGCTCCGGAGCTCCCTGCTCCCTCTGTGGCCATGGGGACTGGTTGCGTCTTCCTCCTGGGATAAAATCCTGCTCTGGGCAGCTCTTATGAGGCCCCGGCCCTCCAAATATATATATATATATGTATATATATCTCTCTCAGCCCATATATTTTGAAATAAGGAATTCTTTAAGATGTACAAGTTAAGGAATAATTTAAGATGTACGGGTTAATGCCAAGTGACCGTGCTCGTCTGCCACAGCCTTTCTGCCGCTGCCCTTTTGCCGTCGGTTTGTGGGCTCCCTCCTAACGTCTTTCGCAGACCATCCGCGCGCTGCAGACCACAGGTTGAGTAACGCTGCTCTGGCCTTAAGAAACAGAATATTCTGTTAATCTTATTTCAGCATGTCTCTGCTTTAGGAAAAAAGAAAAAAAAAGTTTAAGGTAAGGTTCATCGAGTTGAGCAGTGCGTTTTCACTGGGGTCTTTAAGACCCTGTCAAAACAGGCAAATTGGTATTTTTAGCGAGCTGGCAGGGTCTTATTCTCACCTTTAGACACGTGCTAAGGCACAGGGGAGGTTGTGGTGCCTTGCTCATTTTTCCATCGTGGCAGCATCAGGCCAAGGATCCAACCAGGGAATCCCATTTTCCCCCTGGAAGCGTGGAACACCCTGGTAGGGTTTGTTCCAGCTTTAAAGAGCAGCAAAGGTGCTGACTGAAGGCTGCTAATTGCTCTGTTTGCAAAGCAGTGAAGGAGGGAACCTCCCAGGCGAGGTCTGTGCATCGTGTGGTGCCCTGGGCAGCTGCAGGGTTTTGCAGAGCAGCTCGCCGCCTGTTTCCCTGGAATAAAGTAGGGAGAGCAGGTGATGAGGAAAGGGTTTCACATGGTAAATAGCCCACGGAGCAGAGGAACGGGAGCCGGGACGGAGGTGCAGAGAGGCTTTGAGCTGCCGCAGGGAGAGGCAGGTGGATGGAAGTGGCGCTGGAGCCGCCGCAGCTTCTCGCCGCCGCTCTGCGCTGCGGGCCCGGGGCTGCCCGAGCCTCCTGCCTTCTCCTGTTTCTAATCAGAGGCCGTAAATCTCCTCGTACCTGGCGCTGGAATGGCTAATGCAGGGCTGCGGATGAACCGGGCTTTGATGGAGGCTCCGAGCAGAGCACAGACATACTTTTCCGGTGAGACAATGTCTGTTCCTCATCAAAATCGGCTGAGAAAAGTAGGAACCGAGCGGTTCAGTCGCAGAGATTTAAAGAACCTGGCTGTGCGCGTTTGCTTTTATTCCACTGATCAGCTCCTGTCGCTTGGGTTCCTCTCCTAAAAGGAACCAAAAAATAAGGATGCAGCAATGGGCAGACCCTGAGCGCTGCTTTGGGGTGATGCCAGGATTAACTCTCCCAAGAACCTTCAGATCCTGCCCTTGACTGGGGGGGCCTCTGGGGACAGCCCTGTCCCCGACAGCCCTGTCCCTGCGGAGTGGCGGAGCGCTCTGCTCCCCACTGACGTTCGGGGACATCCCGAGCCCTTGGAAGCTGGAGCTGGCTGTGGAGGCCAAGCTGGGAAGCGTTTGAACCGCTTTAAAGCTTGATGCCGTGCGGCGCGACAGTCAGCGCTGGGCTTTGAAGCTGAGTTTCTGATCTGAGGAGCAAAAGAGGAAAGGGAAAAAAAAAGAAAAGGAAATAAAAATCAAGCAGTCATCGCGTGCACCTTGGCACCATGCGCTCCTTCCCAGTGTCAAGCCCCGCAAGGCTCCTGCCCGCCTGGGGTGATGCCTGGGCACAGGCAGTGTGTCTGCGTGCCAGGAGCACCGCCACACGTGGGAATCGCTGACACATCCCGTGGGAAGTGCAGGGGGAAGTGGGGCGGCTGTACTGGAAGCCCTTGCGAGTGCCGGCGGCCGCTCTGAGTTCCCCGCACGCGCTGGGGCTTTCCTGGCCATGGGGACGAGGCAGCTCCGGGGCTGCTGCTGGGCCACGTTCGGCGCATTCCCATGTGCCACAGAGCCGGGGGAGGCGTCTGTGCCTTGTTGTCCTTTGGCCACCCCCGGGATTTGCCGCAAATTCTGTTTTTTCCCCAAAAGAGAGGGAGGTCCTTGAGCCACTTCCCCCGGACTTGTGGCCAGGGCCGCTGCTCTGTTTTGATTTCGCTCTTCCTGGGTGAGTCCCGTGTGGCCGCAGGCAGCAGCGGGGCAGCCTGGTGCCTCTCGCCGCGCAGAGCAAGCGCTTTATCAGCAAGGGCTGATCTGTGGGCTCGAGGCGGGGGAAAAACATCTTCCTCTTCTGCCTCTCCCGCCCCCTCGGTGTTCACATGCGCCGGCTGCTCTGTTGGGTGCCCTCGCGCCCGCAGGGACCTGCGGGGCCGTCTGCAATGGGACCATTTGAGGCGGATACAGCGCTGCGATCCGCTTCTGCCGCCCCTCGTGTGCTGATTACAGCTTCCCGGGCCCCACGGCAGCGCTTTACGTAATTAACCATTAATAGGAGGATAACGGGTGAACGGGGGATGCCTCTTAGACGGGCGGCAGCAAAAGGCTGCGCGTAAACACGGGTTCCTTCTAGCTGAAGCCCCGACAAAGCGGAGGGTTAAATTCCTCTCCAAACAAACGCCTTGGAGGGTCTATAAACACCGACAGCTTGTGCTGAGCGTGGCAGTAGCAGAGCAGGGGCCAGGCTGCTCAGGAGGAGGGTTTCGGGGTTGAAATGGCAGTCTCGAGGGTTCCTTGCTGCAGGGTTTCTACTAGCCGTGCTCTCCTGTGACACCAGTGAAGAACTCGATGGTGGTGTCTGCCTAGCAGGAACCAGGGCCATTTGGGGACAGGGAAGGTGATGCCCCCGCGCTTGGAGGCTCCGCGCTGGGGTGCTCAGCAGGACTGTGGTCGTCCGTGGTTTAACCTGCCCCTCTCCTCTTTGCTTGCAGTGACGGCGTGACGTGGAGGGCGCGCGCACGATGACGAGGAGCTCGCGCCTCCCCTGAGCCCGGGCGCCGCAGACTGCGAAGCAGCGAAGGCGCCATCCGCCCGCTCACCATGTCCGGATCGGCCCAGCCCGTGACGCAGAGCTGGCGCGCGGCCGAGCCGCGCTACCCGCCCCACGCCATGTCCTACCCCGTGCAGATCGCCCGCCCGCACGCGGTAAGGCCCGCGGCGCGGGGCGGCCCTGCCGCGCTCTCCTGCGGCCGCCGTGGAAAAAAATCAGGGCGTTTCCGGGCTTGCGATGCGGGATTGCATCGCTCCTCTCCCACGCAATCCTCCTTGCTAGCGCTTGCAGCCTCCCTCTCGCTTCCTAGCTGCTCCGCGGCTCTTGCCATGGTGCTGCGGGATGTGGGCGCTCTGTATCCAAGCGCGGAGTTCCCGGGCCTTTCCCAGTGGGAATGCAGCTGGGCGGGTGCAGCGGGAGCGGGCGTTGGGAAGGGGAAGTGCGGTGAACCATGGGCACGGGTGCCGTCCCTCCGCGGGGACAGAAACACTCGACCTTCCCGTTGTGCCGATCCAGGGGCCTCCTCTCCGCGGTGTGGGCTTCTCGATGCCGAGCAAGTCTGTCCCTTTCCCTACATCTCCAAAAGCTCCCGTGTCTTCTGCAGAACCTGCTGCAGGTCGTACTGCAATCCTGGCTGTCCGTGGTGGTCCTAGGGAGGGAACAGCCTTTTCCATGCCACCCTTCCCTACGTCTTCCCTTTCCTTCCCGTTGCCCTGTAGTCTCGTCTCCTGTCGGATCAGGGACAAACGTGCCGTGGGGCAGCGATGTCACCGAGCGCACGGAGCTTGTGACGTTTAATTCACCCAAGTCCTACCTTTCCCTTTGGTATCTGCCATTCATGTCTGTGCTTGCTCATCTCAAGTGTTGGAATGATTTAGGTTTAAGCCCTTAACAGAAAAACCTCTCCTTAGTGGAGCAGCTTTAGGCAGCTCAAGCTGCTTAACTGAATCTCGTTAGGTGCAGGAGCGCGGCACGCGCTTCCGGGGCTGCTGTGGAGCACGGGTGAAAACTGCTACCCACCGTAGCGCTGAGTCCTCGGGTCTTGAAACCCCTCGGTGTGGTGGCAGCAGCAAACTGGACCGCACGGGCCGCTCCGTGGGCAGCAGGACCGTGCACTCTGCGCGTGTGCAGCCTGTCCCGCCGCTGGCGAGCGTGAATGCCGCTTTTATTCTGCCGTGTTGATGTTGGAAGGCGTTCTTGGCGTTTGCCCCTGCAAGCTATTTTTACAGCCACGCGTAATCTCCCTGAGCTACGTGATCCCGCTGAGGCGTTGGATGCCCCTTGGTTCTCGGATGGGAGGCCCAAAGGCTGGTGTGTCGCGCTCGCTAAGAGCCCATCGGATGCGTTTGGGACGTCGCGCGGAGCGTCCCTTGGGAATGCGTCACCCCTGCTGCGCGCGGCCGTGCAGACACGCGGCTGGAGCCCGTCTCTGGCGGGGCTGCCGGGAGAGCCCAGCTGCTTTGAAGCTTCTCTGCTGTTTAATATTAAAGTGTTATTTGCTTGCGTGGCTTGGCCGGGGCAGCTTGTCATGGGGTGTGTTTGCACAGCGAGAGCTTGTTTGGAAGAAAGCAGCAGAGGCCAAAACATACCCAACACAAACATGTCCTGCATCTAGTTGGATCGGGGTCCTGGTTTGCTGCGTTCCACGATACCCGTCCACAGGAAGAAGTGGGAATCATCAGCCCTCGGAGCATTGCCCGGGCTGCAGGGGCTCCCGCTGGGTCTCGTCCTGGGTGCGCGGACAGGGCTGAGCACAGTGCTGCTGTAAAGGCTGTTGCAATATATATAAATATATAAAATTAATGCTGCTTCCCTCGTGACGGTTGCAGCGAGGGCAATGTGGCGCTGCGGGGATGCTGAGCTCGGAAATGAGCCGTGACATTATTTTAGGCTTGGAGACGCTGCTTTACGGAAAGCGATTTCAGGGCTGGCAGCCGCCGGGTTCCCGGGTGAGGGAGTCTGTGCTGAAGGGCAGAGCGCAGCGGGGCGGCCGGGGCCGGGGCGGTTTCCTTCTCCCGTCTTGCAAAACCCGAGAGAGCAGCCAGCAAAACAGGGACACAAGGATGTGCATGAGGCCACTGTCCCCTGGCAGCTCCGGAGGTTCCTGCGGAGCTCGGAGGTGCTGGCGAGTATCCAGGTTGGTGGGTGACAGGTTTGTGGGCTGCTTTCGCTCTTGCCCGAGTTTGGGGAAGGGATGGGAACAGATGGGGTCGATGCAACCGAAAGCAGGACTGGGTGGATCATAGAAGAGCAGGTTCCTCCCCAGGACGGGCCAGCCCATGCCAGACTATCGTCCCGGCACCAGGACCCAGACCTGTCCGAGAAGCAGCTCTAGAGTCCGTTGAGTTAGAATGGGCCTCTGTTTAATTCCTGTAGGTATTAAAAAAAAAAAAAAAAGTCAATCAAAAAACCCTCTGCCAAGTGTGTGCGCGTACATACTTGGAGAAGGGAGGGAGGAAGGTTCTGGTTTGCTTGGTATTTTTTAGGTAAAACTAAATTCCGCCAGCAGCGGGTAGTTTTTCCCTGAGCGCGTTACGTGGTTCTCGACAGAGCTAAAGGACAAGCCTTGTGGTCTCCCGTATTAATTAGCTGTAGTATCGGGGTGTCCGGGCGATTTGTCATGTCCAGCCTGGGAACAGAGGAATTTTGTTGAATGCTCCGTGACCTTTAGCTAAAGGTGAAAAAACGCATTACTTATACGCCTAACCTTCTAATGTGTCCGGAGTTCATGCTCTCTCAAAGGAAACCTTGGCATGAAGGATATTCGTTTTCAGGCAACCTGGCGATATTTTCTGTAAACAGATCGATTTCCCTGTGCCGCGCACGTCCCTCTTTCCCTTTAAAGCCTCCTGATGATCAATATTCCCTGGGGACAAGAGGGCTCTCCTGTCTTCCTCCTGTATCCAGTTGCTTCCTGCGTCCCTGTGGCTGCCCGGTTCGTGTCCTGGCGTTCCTTCCCTCCGGGAGCGATGCGCATTTGGGGCGCCAGGAGGGGCTGCCGGGGCTGGAGGGGACACAAGGTGCCCGAAACGCCCTTGGGATGTCGGGAAGGGCGAGGGGGACCCAGTCCTGCTGGGGAGCTGCCGCGGAGCAGACGGCTCATCCTCAGCGTGGAACACTCTGCATGGGAATGCGGTGGTTGGAGAGGCCACACTGGGATCAGCACCCCAGGAACCTGCATGGGAGAGCTAACAGTGCCAAATCCCCAAACCCACCAGGATCTGCAAGGAGCTGACCCCAAAAGCCTCCAGAAATGGGAAAGCAGCCTCACTGCCGGCTGTGTAGCTGTGTTGGGGGCAGCTCGTGCCTGGGATTCACTTGAGGAGCTGCTTCTGCTGGGCTCCACGGGGTATTTTAAGGAATGACTTGAAAGGGATTGGACTCCTGTTCCTTGGAACCCCGATGCTCACGTCTCTCCTCATTCCCTGCCCAGGGTCTTGTTCCTTTTCCAAACAGGTTGTTTCTCTTAGGATACGGTGTTCACCCACTAGAGTTGTATTTCTTCAACCCACTGCAAATTCCTACAGTTGCATTTTGCACGTGATTTGGTAGGGGAGGCGCTTTTGGCTGATCTCAATGTTGAAAATCCGCAGAGGAAAATGGGAATTGCTGGAAACGAGGTCTGGCCCTACAGCTGCTCAGGGAGGTGCATGGCGGGTGCCTGGCTGCAGGTGCAGCATCCTGGGCAGCCCGTGTGCACGATGCAGCAGAGACCTTCAAGCCTGGGGGCATTTGCTGCTCATCACTGTGATCCGCACGTTCCAATTACTGAGGAAGGCAAAAACCTTTAAAAAGCAGCTTGAAGGAGGAGCAGGATGGGGAGTGCTGAAGGCAGCAGTGCCCGGGGCGTTGGGAAGGCGGCGCCGCTGGCAGCAGCCTCGTTGCAGGGCCGGAGCAGCCGTCGACGCCTTCCACGGAGCTGCCGTCACCTCCGGGAACAAACGGCCGAGTCAGCGGGGCCGGGGACGCGCGGCGCGGCAGCCGGGCAGAACAATGCGGCCGTTTGTCCTTCCAGCGCAGGCCGCGTCCCCGTGGGCACGATAAAAATGCGTGTGTTCAGCCAGGTTTTTATGACCGACCTTATCTCCAGCGCTGTACCCGGCTGCGGGGTGGCTCTCGGTCGGGTTGCTTTTGTTTGAGCGTGCAGTGAGCATCCCCGTGGCTCTGGGGGGATGCGGGGTGGTCAGCAGCGTGCTCGGACAGACCTGCTTGTGCCAGGAACTGCCTCCTTTGCGCTTGGGCAGTGTCGGTTTGCAGAGGTTTTCTCTATCCCTAAAGCAGAGAATCGTTGTGGGGAGGGAATATCTCCGGCTTGGCCATGGCAGGACTCCAGCCCTGGCAGTGTTTCCCTGCCAGCGAGCGCAGGGCAACTGCGAGCAGATAGCAGGGCTGCCCCTGCCCTCGTGGGGAAGCAGGAGGGAGGAGGTGAGAAGCCTCTCGTGGCGCGGGAGCAGCGTGGTGTGTTTTAGGGCCAGACCTTCCTATTCCGCGTTGCAGCTCTGGGTTCCCTCTCGCCTCCTCCCTGCGGATATCCCTAGATGCCTGTGCCCGGCTCCGACGGGAAGCGCGTGGGAGCGGTGGCTTTGGGGCGCCCTGCCGGTGGCAGAAGCTTGGGAGAAGCTGCGGAGGGTTTGGGCTGGTCGATGGCCAAAGGAGATTGGGGTTTGTGCCATGAGGGCCTGCTCCGCGGCAGCGTGAATCTTTGGGAAATGGAGTGTTTGGGAATTGGAAATGTTTACGTCTTGGTCCTCGGGAGCTGTTGCCTCCAATCTGTGTCCCAGGAGCAAGGAGGGGGCTTCCCGGGACTTCCCGTGATCATTGCAAAGGGCCAAGATTCCCTCATGGAGCTGGCAGCCATCTCGAGAGGGGATCCGTGGGATGCAGAGGGCTCCGTGTGCGCGGCCGTTCGCGTGCTGGGGCTCCCTGCAGGCTGTGTGAGGCTCCCTGAGCTCTGGCAAGGACTTTCTGAGGAGGGATGGAATGGGACAAGGCAGGACTCGAGTGAGTGCGGGCAGGGGGAATGGGATGTTCCCAGCACACGCAAGGGCACAGCCTCCCAGACGGGGAATTCTAGTTCATTTGCGCACAGAAGGTGACCGTCCTAGTAGTGGGTTTATTGGGACGTGTCCCCTGTCCTTACGTGTCTGGTTTGTGCCCCGGTGTCAGAAGTGGCATCGCTCGGTGCTCTTAAAACCCAGGTGGGTGTGAGTGCCCGAGTGCTCCTGCGGGCAGCAGTCCTGGCCGCGGCTGCACCATAGGCACCAGCAGGTTCCTTCCCATCTGGAATTGCGCTGGCCGCAGCATTCCCGACCCGCAGCCCCTCGCGGGTGATGGAGCGAAGCAGGAGCTGCAGCTTGGGCAGCTTCCCCGCTCGGCAGCAGGGTTCACAGCACCGTCCCCATGACCCTGCGGGGTGGAGGTGTCTTGCAAGCCCTTCCTTATGCTCCTACGGGCAGAACAAGGCCAAGTTCAGTCAAGCAAGAGCAAAGAATAGCACTGCCCTACTGCCTGCTGTTGAGGAGGAACGAGCCTGCTTCCAAGAATTAATATCCCGTGCTATTCCAGGCACAGAGAGGACTAGCAGGCGGCAGACACCACCATTCCCCTCCTTCTCCTTTCTCTATTTGGCTCTTTTCAGCTTTTGTGCAACAGAGGTCGAGCTTGGGGTAGGGGATCTGTTTTTCTTGGCTCCCCTGCGCCGAGTGCTTCGGATTTCTCTCTCTCTTCCCGGCTTTCCAAAGAGCTGCTCTGCAGACACGCTGTCCTGCCCTGCGAGAGCCGGGGATGAGGAGCGCTGACGCTGCCCCATGTTTCCTCCCCGTCCGCAGGGGATGCAGTGCAGGAGAGGGTGCTGCTCAGCACCAGCCTGGGAGAAGGGCTCCGTGGGTGAACGCCGATGCGATCTGAGCTCCCAAATCCTTTATTTGTCTGTCAAATTCATCTTATTTAGGTGCTTTTTCACTTACTCTGTAGTATAGCGCCGTATCGATCTTCATCACGTCTGATCAAATAATTTCTGTTGCATCTTCTACAGCTAAGATCCCCTCCACCCCAACTGCATGCAATTACTATTTGATTTACTGATTTTAGTCTTCGATTTTTTTAAGGGAGTTGAAGCTTTATTATTCCAGGTGAGAATGGTTCAAAACAGACTCCTAGGAGGCTCTTTCTAACGTAAATATCTGTCCGTGTTACCAGGGATATTCAGTGGCAGGGCTTTCTATGCCATTGCTGAAGGTCTTGGTTAATTAGATGATTAGTCTCCTTTTCTGGTCAAGTATCTATCTGCAAATAAAACACTGCAATTGAAATGTAGCTGCTGAAACGCTGCTGCTGGAAGCAGCCCGTGGCACAGAGCGGGAGGGCTTCTTATTTAATTAAAGCGGGAACATACCGTACTGTACTCTCCAAGGGTCAAGGAACAAAAGGGACGTGCACATAATAAGTAGCAAACTCTCCTTTGAGGCTGCTTGAGCGCAGCCCAGGGGGGCCGTGTTTAAAGGGACGTTGTCAAGATAACCCTGTGATTTCTCATCCCCCTCTTTTTTCCTTCTAACCCGCCGCGTTGATTATCGAGGCTGAGAGCAGCCCGCGAGCTGCGTTTCGCTTTATTCTTGTTGCTGCGAAGGCTCCGCTGCTGGGGAGGCAGCCCCGGGAGCAGCGCCCGGGAGGGCTGGTGCCGCGGGGAGCGCGGGACCGGGCACCGTCCTGGCACCGCGCGGGGTCGGGGGCTGCCAGTTTGGGGACACTTGGAGCCATTGGGGGCGCCCGGTGCTTCCCGGCGGCAGCGCCGCTCCGGAGCCGTCGGGACTCGCCACCCGCGTGACGACATGTCCTGTGTTTGCTCCCGCAGGACGTGGCGCTCCTAGAGTACCAGCATCATTCCAGGGATTACGCGTCCCACCTGCCGCCGGGGTCCATCATGCAGCCGCAGCGGAGGAGGCCGTCCCTGCTCTCCGAGTTCCAGCCCGGCAACGAGAGGTAAAGGGCGCCCGTCCCCGGGGTCCCCCTCGGACACCCTCCTGCTTCCGTCGCCAGCGCTGGCACCGCGCTGTGACACTGAGGGTGCTCTGGGGCACCTCTGCTTCGTTGTGTCACTGTTACAGGTCACGCGCTGTCCCCAGGCCCCTCCTAGCTCAGTAGTGCTAATGCGAGTGACACTTTTGCCACCTGGCCCCCTCCCTGGATCATCCCTCACTCTAAAGACCTCTCAGCTCCCTTTCCCCAATCCCCCGTGAGGCTCCCATGCCCATAGCGGGTGGCACTGGCTTTCTGCAGGGTGGAAAATGATGCTGCGCTGGTGGTTTAGCTCCCTTGAGCTGTTCTCACTCCTCCCTTCAGTCATTTCCATCGCTCATCTCCGCTTCCCCTTTTGGTGCTCTCTTCCCCCGCCGCTTTCGGGGTTTCTCTTTCTCTCTGTGCATTCCTCTTGCGACTTTCTCTGGGGTTTTTGTTTTTGTTTTTTCCCTGGCTGATCCTCTCTCCCTTGTGAGACTGCTGGTGTTTTGTGCACGACCCGGGCGAGCGCCATGTGGCCAGAAATGCAGTAGCTGCATTAACCACAGGAGCTGCTGCGCTTTAGAGGCCGTCGCTCTCTGTTTCGTCACAAAACTCTGCTCTCGCTCCGCTTCGCAGTTTCTCTTCTGCATTTGATGCTTAGTGGTTTTGGAAAAAAATAGCCTGGAAGCAAAATACGAACCGTAGAGCAGTAGATGTATGCAAAGCTTTTTTTTACCGCTCGCCTCCCTGGTCAGGCTAAGAGTAAAAGCAGTGCAGAGCCACTGAGCTGTTGCTTGTGGCTGGTGAGAGATGAGTCTGTTTCTCTAAAATTGCAATTCCTTGGGGAGAGGGGAAGGACTGTGGGGGGCATTGGGTGCACGTGCTGGTGTTTTGCTGGAAACGGAGGCAGCTCCTTCGTGTCCTGGTGTGATGGAGCCGCTTGATGCCAAGCGGGCTGGGAGTTTGGAGACCGTGAGCTCTGCCCTCCTGGTGCCTGGATGCTCACGTGTACGCAGGGTGGTAGCAGCATTTGTAGCACTGGTTAACAGCAAAGCGGCCAGTTTGCAGAATGGAGAATCAGTTCTGCTCTCCAGTAAAAGGAAGCTTTCTGAATGTGCTATTTTAAAAGCATATCTTAATTCCTCCAAATAACGAAAAAACAGCATGGAGACCTTGATGCGGGCCGCACCACATGCTGAATCCAGAGCGGTCATCCATGCATCTCACCTCAGCATCTCGCCACGTTTCAAGCCCTCCAAGCACTGGTTATATTTCTGTTGCTAATCGCTCGAATGTGGGCAGATGCAGCCGGACGCACATCCAAGCGGTTACCTTGAGCACATCAGCACTTTTTAACTACAGTGTTTAAGTTGATGCGTGGTAGAAAAGGAAACTTTTTTTTTTAAACAGCCTCAAATTTCCATTTCACACTTTTTCCCTTCAGCATCTGAAGAATTGAACTTTTGCAAAAAATATACTCAGTAGTAAGGCTAAAAATACCCCGAAAGTTTAGCTCAATTAGCATACGAGGCTATAGATCTATTTAAAAAAAAAACTAGAAGCAGTTGGGCACGTGGGGCTGCAGGATGGGGGTGTCTCTTGAATTTTTTCAGTGTAATTATTAACGTTGGTCAAACCAGGATGGGTTGGGCCTGGGGAGGTGCTGGTCTCTCTTGCAAACACAGGCCCTGTTTTCCTGCAGCTCCGGGTCCCGGCTTTGGAAAGCTGCTCCAGTCGGGCTGTGTTTTTCTGGACTTGGAGAATCTGCTCTGTGGTGGCAACGGGTGAGACCCGCGGAGGTTGGAGCTCGCGGGGCGCTCGGCCCGGTCGACTGTGAGTGGGAGCCGAGGGCCGGAGCTCCCGGAGCAGGTCAGGCTGGTGCTGCCATCCAGCCCGGAGCGATGGGCTCTGCCGGGAGCAGGAGTGAAAGCGGGATGAAGCCAGTGGCCAAAGTGGGCGGCTGCGGCCGAGTCCCCTTGCAGGTCCCGCCGGGTGCATCTGCAAGCGCCTGGGCTCCGTTCCCGGCCCTGGGGCTGCTTCTCCAGCGGAGGCGGCTGGACTTGGCGTGACGGGCACGGGAGGAGGGAGCACGCGATGCTGAGGAGCATCCCCTGCAACGCAGAGACCAGCTGCGGGGACAAGGGTCACAGTTATTCCAGGGTTTCCAGCCTCTCTTCCCTTCTCCCACTCCCCAATACCCAGCGGTGCCGGGGAGGGCCCTTCCAAGTCCCCCTCTGCTTTGGGCACCCGCAAGGAAGTGGCGCGTGGTGCCGTTTGCCGCGTCTGACACCTCCAGAATCTTGAACTTGAAGCACTCGGGCTATGGGAAAGCTGCCCCTGGGTTTCTTCGCAGGGATGTGCTGCTTTCCTTGGTGTTTTTTTTCAGTAGCAGTCCTTTTGGGAAGGATGCACAGACTTCCCTGTAGCTTGTTCAGTTGGCAGTGCCAGCTGGAGTGAAGGAGCAAAGGGAAGTATTTCAGGATCTGCTGTTGGTACAAGTCGTCCCAGGAATTCTTGCAGAGGAATGTCCTGGCAGGGGGACAAGGATTAGAGTTTTCTCTCTTCTACGTATATTTCGATCTGCAGAAGAAATGAGAATAACTGGGTTGAGTGTTCAATGGCAGGTGCTAGTGGGTCAGAGCTCCTGAAAATCAAAGTCGTTTCTTGACTCTCATGTGTGTGATGGAGCAGACTCCACCGTGGCGCTGGGGTGGATGCTGGTTGCTCTGCTGGAAGATGTGGCTGTATTGGCAGTGTGTGAGTGCACACAGCATATTCTGCCCTTCTCCAGCAGAAGATGAGTCATTATTTTCCTAGGGGATCATTTTCCCGGTTCATGAGACTGTGCTCTTTCCTGAAGTCCATCTGCTTAGAAGGCGCTAGGAGTTTGGAGAGTTCCCCACGCGGCTCCGGAGCAGGATATTTGGGGAATGCTGAGCAGCTGCCGTGTTTTTGCAGCCGTCCGGGACAGCCGTGTGCAGTGCGGCGTGAGCGCACGCCTAATTACTGCGCTGATTGAACGCGATTAATCCTCCCCGCTAAGGAGCCCAGGGAGCTGCGGGAGTTGGGAGCGTGCGGAAAACTGGCGCGGCGGGTCCAGCTCTTGGATATAACGTGCAGTTTTAGGTCTTAATCTGCGCCGGGCCAAATGGCACCAACTGTTGCAGAGTTAACGGTGCAGCCAAGCGGCTGTTATTTATGGCCTTTAATTAAGTTTCCGTTTGCAAAGGTGACCCTTTTCTTGGGAGCGAGCGAGCAAGATCTCCTGCGAGCATCACTTGCTGCGGCTTAAAATGATGCTCTGCAAGTGGGATTTTCTTTCTCCTTCCCCTCCGAATAGGGGCTGGGAAGGGCGACTGCTGGCACCCAGTTGCTCCTTGTCACATCTTGCCCCACGAGTGTCCTCTGTGCCAGCGTTGGGTCCATCTGTGCACGGGCACAGGGACTTGCTGGGGCCACGACTTGGCCAGACGGGCTTGTGTGCCTGTGTGGAAGGGAGCACGAGGAGACCCAGGTTTCTCCATGCTGGGATGGAGGGGTGGAAGCTTGCGGAGTAGCTCTGCCGGGTGCAGCCCTGCAGCCGTTTGGGGCAAAAAAAGGGAATTTGGGGGCTACACAAGGGGCTGCTGAAGTGGGGAGGTGCCTGGGGGACCCTCAGCTGCCACGAGGGTTTTCCAGTTGTTTCCAGCTCCTGGTGGTCCTGGACGTAACTCAGGCCCTGCATACTGGGCTCTTAAACATACCAGTGTCCAGTGAAGCCTCTGCTCTCCTGCAAGCAGGAGCTGCCTTGCAAGAAGCCACCCCAGGTGACTGTCCTGCGCCCTCAGCTCGTGCCAACCGAGCGCTCCTGCCTGGGCATCTGCTCTCAAGCCCTGCTGTTTCTGTCCCCCGCCGACGCGGTGACAGAGGGGACATCAGCTGCTCCCGGGCTGTGTCTTTGGAGCTGCCTGGTGGCAGGTTCGCTCCTGCAGACCCTCTGCTTTCCCCTTTAACAAGTCTCGGTTGCCCACTCTGCAGATCATGTAAAGGAGGCGCTGAAACCCCAGACAAATCTTAGCCCGGGCTATAAATAATTCACTGCAGCGCTCGTGCTCGTCTCTAGGACTTGCCCTCAAAAGCGTTTTCTTGTCTGTTGGCATCTGTGGGGACTGGAGGGTTACGGGGTTTTTTTAATAATTATTTTTGGAGACAATCTCTCTCCAAAGCGTCTCCGCCAGAGGAAATAAACAGTTACTCCAAGGTGATACTTCACCTCGGTTCTGCTTCCAAGGCACGGAGCGCCAGTTTTCCGCCCTGTTGTGCTTGGCCCTGCGTTGTAGGGAACGCTCTGTGCGGATGGGAGCAAAATTTAGACAAAATGTCCCCTTTCTGGGAGCCTGCTGAGCGGTACTGCTGCTGCTGAACCCTTGGTTGCAAAGAGGAGAAGGGATTTTTGCTCTGATGCCCATACAAAACAGCTGGGAAATATTTAGAAAATGCAGCAAAATGCCAAACTGAATGTAACAGATTTAGTTTTTTTTTTTTTTTCCTGGCAGAGTGTTTTCTCAACGTCACCGCTCTATAAAAATGCGCTGCAAAGAGCTTGCTGCAGGTGTGGATGTAAAGAGCGAAAGGTGTGAAGGCTTCACGTGGGAGCGTGTTTATTTGCAGCCAAGACAGGCTGAGCAGGTTACGCTGGGCAAAGCAATCGCGGGAGCGGCTGGAAATTCCAGTGGATGAATTTAATGGGAGCTCCAGTGGATGTGGAAATGGCAATGGAATAGCAGCCCGTAACACAGCAGCTGCTTTCCCCAGCACGGCCCCCCCTCGCCGCAGCCGCCTGCGGAGCGCCGAGCGCTGCCCCTGCCCGACCGCGCGGCTCACGTTGCGCTGCTGACAACTGCGGAGGGCTCGGAGCCGTGCGGGGTCAATTAGCAGCTTCTCCCTAATAGGGGCCTTTAAAAATAAATGGCTACGTCGGCGGTTTAATTGCCGCGGCGCAGCGCAGCCTGGGGTGTTGGAATATTTTAGCACCTGCCCTGCTCGACAGTTGCTGCTGGTTGCTCAGTTTTGCAGCGGAGCCGGAGCTGCGGGAGACGCTGGAGGTGCCCGCGGATCATCCCCCTTCCAGCCTCTGCTCCCAGCCCTGCGTGAAGGTTAATGACAGGGATTCCAGGAGGCGGACGGGGGCCCGACCCTGCGCAGGACGCCCCTGTCTTTGGGCTGCCCCCCTTCCCTCTGTTGCGCCCATGGCTTGGGGGCTATTTGGTTGGTTTTGGTTTGGTATCCGATGGGGATTCTCGCACCATACGGCTTAGGAGGGCCTGGACAAGTTTGTTCAGGGTGGGAAGCGGAAAAAAACCACGGTGCTTTTCCCCAAGCTTGGAGTGCCCTGTGTGTGCGTGTGTTTTTAAAAGGAGCAGCTGTCCGAGGTGTTAAGAACACACCCTCGGAGCTGCTGATCCTCGAGCACAGTAACAAGTCCGATGTGTTTTGAAGGATCCCTTTACAATTCCCTCGGGAGACTCCTGCTAGGAAACACCCTGCCACAAAACAAGCTTTGTGCTCGTTAAAAAAAAAAAAAAAGACAGAAAGAAAAGAAAACTGCATCGTATTAGCAGTGTAGGCTGATTGAGCCCGATGGGAGCAGTGGCCTTCCTGGGACTGAGGTCCGGGAGCTGCCAGGTCGGGATGGTGACTCTTCCCCACCTCGTGCCAGTAGATCCCATCTCTGCAGCCTCAGGGGATCGTTCACCCCTGGTGCCTCCTCCCAGGGAACGGGCAGAAGTTGGGCCCTGCGTCCCCCTTGGCGGGTTTGCGGTGTTGTGAGCAGTCCCAGTGCAGGGGAGAGCAGAGCCCGGCTGCCCGTTTTAACGTCTCCTTCCTGTGTGCGCAGGTCGCAGGAGCTGCACCTGCGGAGCGAGGCGCACTCCTACCTCACCGACCTGGCCAAGCCGGCCGAGCTGGAGTTCATGGAGACGAAGAGGCCGCGCCTGGAGCTGCTGCCGGACCCGCTGCTGCGGCACTCGCCGCTCCTGAGCCAGAGCCAGCAGGGCGCCACCGAGGAGCTCGCTAAGGTAACGGCAGAGGTTCTGGGGTCCCCTTGCCACCGGGGAAATGCGTGTGGCTTGTGGTTCCTGCTGCGTGGAACCGCGTGCTTTGGGGTGTTGGAAGGTATCCGCGCAGAGAGGTGACCTGCTGGCTCTGCAGTGTCATCCTCCCTGGGAAAACTTCCCTTGTCTTAGTTCTGCTTAAATGCAAATGGCTTGTTCTGCTTAATTACACTTGCCTGGAAGTGTCCCCTTTTCACATGTGATGCGATGGAAGTGTCCCCTGCTCACGTGCCTGTGCGTGTGGATTTACTGCATGCACTGTGGGGTAGCTCGTGTGTGGCTTCACCTCAAGGGTGGAAATCGTTCTGGTTGTCAGGAAAATCCTGCTGGACCATCAGGCTGGGGGCACAGGGGGTTAATGCAGCTGCAGGTTGGGCTTCAGAGCCCTCCAGCCACCACTGCAGTGAGCAGCAAGCTGGCAGCCAGCCCCAGGGCCACGGCGTGTTTTGCTCTCTTGCTGCGGGAGCTGCTTTGCAATCACTCGGGGACAAGGAAGCTCTCTTGCTCGGCAGTGCCAGGATATTCTGACTTCTCTTCTAGTGGCACTTGTGGTTCTTGTACGAGATTGTGCTAACCTGCCCTCACCGAGAAGGATATTTAGCTTTAAGTGGGGCAAAGCAAGAGTCATTCAGTTTTCAAGAGGAGAATGGCTAGATTTCCTGGAGGAAAGGGCTGCGGTGATTGCGGATTGCGAGTGGCCAGTGCTTGCCTGGTTAGTGAGCTGCTTCTGGGAAGGGACAGAGCACGACACCGAAGTACATTGCACCAAAAAACCCTCTCCAAAGAGCGTGAGGAAACCAGGACAGCTTTTCGTCTGCACGTTGTTTCCATCATCAGTCCTGCTCTGCCTCTCGCCAGAAAACCATGTAGTGTCTCAGCTATTTGTTCCTGATAGGCGAGGACACTCTTGAGACGTTAGCTGCTGAGCTAGGGCCGGCATTTGCTTCTTGGTCTGTGACACATTTCCAAGAATTGCGTGCGTTTTATGGGGCTTAAAACATTTGTTAATGAAAGAGAGAGAAAGCTGTGAGATGCAATTTAGCGGGACAAGATTATGCTTTTAGTGGAGCCAATTTGTAATTTCAGAGTCTGGAAAGAAGGAGGGAAAAAAGCGCTGTCCCTGACTGGAGGGAACCTAAGTGGGGAATTAGTTGCGTGGAAGCAGCTGGGCTGTTTGCAGAGCGTGGTGGACGGAGCAGGCGTTGGGAGCGGGTCGAGCTTGAAGCTCCGTTGCTTGGGAATGGGACCAGCATCCTTCCCGGCGGATTTTGATCTGTCTGTGCAGCCTTGGGAGCAGGATTTATAGCAGCCTCTCTGGGTTTCTCCTTGAGCAGGCGCTCCCAACTCAGTCTATAAACTGCTGCGGGCCTTGAGGCCAGGGCAAGGCGCTGGCAGCTGATGTGTGCGGCTCAGCCTCGGCTTTCTGAAGAGCCTCTTGTGGCTGTGATGGCCCGTAGGAAACCCTGGGAACTGGCACTGGGCTCTTGGCCCCGAGATCTGGACACGTGTGAATTTGGGCCGTTTGCATGTGTAAAACCACCAAGTTTGTGCCTGCGCTAAGCAGCTGAGCGCAGCATCCAGCTCTGCTGGTGTAGATGGATGTCCAGAATAGCTGGAAGGTAAAAACCTTCCTGGGAGCCGTGTGCCTGTCGCCAGCCCTACTGCGAGGCCGGGGTGACCTCACGCAGTGACGTGTCCAGAGCCGTCTCCTCCTGCTCGCTCATTCCCATTCAGCTCCAGCCCTGCCGCACTCGGCCCTCACATTTGCTCTGGAGGCACCTCGGCTTTGGCGCCTGCTCATCGCGTCCCTCTGCTCTCCAAGGTTATCCTGGTTATCCAGGGTTATCTCCGGGTTCCCCCTGCTCCATAATGAGGCAGCTGGACGTTGTTTAGCCGTGGGGCTGTCACCCACCCTCGTCCTGCTCCGGGAGCCCCGCTGCTCTTCATGAGGCTCTGCAGGTTTTGCAGATTGGACCAACTCTCGCACAACTGAGAGCTCCCCAAGCTCCCCAATAAAAATGCTGCGTGTTGCTTCCTGCAGCCGGGCAGGGGACGGGTAATGGGTGCTGCTTTGGACAGTGGAAGCAAGATGTGGAATCGGGTCTGTGCGAGTTCAACACATCCCTGGTACCTGCTGCTTGCATCAGGGTTACCCAGTGCTATAAGCACGGCGAGGAGAGCAGATACCCCTGCCCCTATGGCATTGGTGTCCCTCCTCTGGGGTGTGAACGGGTTAAGTAACTCCCGCAGCCTGTCCTGGTAAACAGAGCTTTTGTGTTGGACACCACTGCAAGAGAATTGTATCTCTGCTCGTTTTTCTTAATCACTTCCTTATCTTTTACTCCCCAATATGGGTGAGCTGGGCCTCTTTACCCCATTCTAGCTCACTGTGGTCACACTTTCTCAGGTTTAATTTGTGAGAAGGTAATTGCTGCTAGATGAACTCATTATAGCTGAAAAAAGAGCAGATGTGCATTTGGGCAGCGCGCCCTTCGGAAGCAGCAGCTTTAAAGTTAAATCCCAGCTGGTCTGGTAAAACATCACCGTTCCTTGCCGAATTACCTTCCTCTCCAGCGCTGGAGGTTGTTCTTTCCGGGTCCCTTTTCCTTTCGTGTCGTCTTAGCCCTGTTGTGATTCCACACGCTCGTTCCTCCCGTTTCGGAGATGTTTCTTTTCCACCGCGTCCACGCTTTGCTGCCCTTCCCATTGGATATGAGTGAGGAGCGCTTGGGGCCCTGGTGAGGCTGCTCCGGCAGGAATAACCCTGCGGAGAGGTGGATAAATCCCCCAGATAGGGCTGTGCGGACACGTGGGAGGCCCCAAGCTCATTCTTGCTCGCCGGGTAGGTCCCTTGCACCGCCGGCCTCTCCGATTTCCCCTCTGCAGAAGGGACGAGGCCGCTTCCCCCTTTGGTAAACCAGCTGACATCTCTTGCTGGAAAAGAGTGGTTAAGAAGCCACGTGTTGTTAGAGCCTGGGCTCCGCTTTACGTTGCTGCAGGGTTTTAATTGCTTGCCTGTCTGCACTAGTGTTTTCACTGTGCTGTAAGGTAATAGCTGGAATAGGATGGAGAAAGTGGCCTTCTTGTATCAGTACTGAAGCTGGGAAATACATGTGGCAAAATGGGAATCAGAGCTGGGGGTGCTCGCTTTGGTGCATGTCAGTGTAGCTTTAAAAACAATTAATTAAAAAAGGATAAATTAACACATTTAAAATGCACTTTAAGTGATTCATCGGAGCAGTTTTCACACGGGCTGCCCATTTTGGAGCCCACTTTGCTGTAAAGCCCTGGGAAAGGGGCTGGTTGGGCCCTGAGCATCAGGACGTGTATGGAGGGGAGCCCCGTCCCTGCCGCCCCGCAGTGCCCTGCGCGACTCCTGGGCGGCTTCTTCAGTGCCGCCCGGCCGTGTGTCCCCGGGAGGCCACCGCTCTCGGCACCTGTGAAGGGAAGGGACCGCGGTCTGGGCTGCGGCATGGGCTGTGGGACTGGGAATCCATCACGGGGATCAGCCCCTCCGCGTTTCCAGCGGACTGGGCTCGCAGGGAGCGGAGGAATTGGCTGCTGTTGCCCTTGGCAGGGGTCCCGCTTGGCTGGGAGGTGACGGCCAGAGCTGCGAGTGAAACACCGTGGAGCCGGGGACATCGTGCGGAACCGGCCCATGCTCAGCGCAGCCACAGCCCCGCGCAGGGAATGCGTGTCCTTCCCTGCTCCGTCCGGAGGAGGCGGCTCAATGCCAGGGCCTCGCCGTGGTTTATGGCTGGTAACACGGAGCTGTGGACGTTGGCTCTGCCCGCGCGGATCCCCTTGCAGCTGGGAGCTAGGGGATCTCGAAGGGCTTTTCCAGCCATCGGAATTCTGTTCTATGGAAGTGGCTTTCACCACAGTGAAACGGAGCATTTCAGTGGGGCCAAATCCCCGCTGGCCTTGTCCTCCTTCCCCTGCAGGCAGGAGCCTTCCTCGTCACCTCTCCTTCCTCAGCACTCAACACTCCCAAGGCGGCTGGTGCCGTTGGGTGGTAGAGAGCAGCGGGACATGGGGACACGGTGGCACTGGGACACGGTGGCACTGGGACACCGAGTCCTGCAGCTGCGGGAGGCTCCTCCTGCAACGAGCTGCCCTCCCGCCCACCTGCCCCGCTCCTGCTCGTGCTGTTGACTCTGGCCCGATAAAAATCTGGTTATAAAACGCTCTGCGGGATGGGGGAGGGAGAGGGGCCGGCTTCGCACGAGGCCAAAGTGATTAAAAGCTATTTCTGGGAAAGAGAGAGCTGCTGGCACTCTCTGTCATTCCAAACATATTTAAAAGCTGAAATATTTGCATTGTTCGTGCTGTTGCGCTGTGCAAACACTTCTGGCCGGGTTTGTGTCTTTCCCTGCCTTCTCCTCCCTCCTTCCTTAGGAGACGCTTTCCAGAGAGCAGGCAGGGGACACGTGTGTGTCCCAGCCCTGCTCGGGAGGGGACGTCTGGCTCCCGCAAACCCTGGTGACCCCCAGGGCAGGGACAGGAGTTGGTTGTGTTGCAGCTGCAGGGGCTCATCCGCAACCTGGCCCTGGGAGCAGGAGTAGCAGCGGGAATGTTGGATCCCCAACGGGATGGTCTGTCCTGGGTCCCGGCTCAGGAGTAAACTAGACCCTGTTGGGAGGCACGGCCTGGGGCTTGCAAAATATTGGGCTTCCCTGCCTCCTGCTCCAGCTGCAGCATTCCCACGGACACGGGGATGCGGCTCCGGCCCCGTGCGCCCGGGAGCTTCGGAGCTGAACGGCTCGTGCCTCGAGTGCAGGTGCTTGTTTCTCGCTGCCTTCTGCTCATTTGCAGTGATTGACGTGCAAAACAACCTCTTAAATTGCCTTTCAAGCCGTAACTGCGGGGCAGGGCGGCGTGTTAAGGCCGGCTGCTTCTTGGGAACCTGCTTCAGCATTTGCATAATTGGACTTTTCTGTTCCGCGCAGTCAATATTACAGGGCTGGCGGGGCGCCGCGTCTCGCCCGGGCTGCTTGGGGGCAAGAAAGTGCCTGGGCCGCCGCGTGCCTCAGCCCTGTAATTGGAAGAAACATTGGCGTTTCTGCTTGCAGCACGGCAAGCTGGCTGCGCTCCGTGGATTCATGGGGATTTTTAAAAAACGTACATGTATATATATAGGAATATAATATATATTGTATTTTTATATGTGTATATATATGCATGTGTGCTGGTCTTGGCGCCCAAGGCAGCGGCAGCCCAGCTCTTCCTTTCCCCGCTGCGGTTCCAGGCTGCTCCAGTGTCTTCGCTCCTCCAGCCTGTTGGATGTGGGCTGCTTTGTGCCGGGGCACGTGGGGCTTTGCTCCCGCTCGCCCCGGACGCCCTTGCACACCAGGACGGGGCAGTGATTCCTCACAGTTTCATGTGATCCGAGCTGCTCGTGCAGGTGACGAAACAGCAGGGGCGATTTGCAAGCGCGCGTGCATCCTATCATGAATGCACTTGGATGGCCCCAGCCTCTCTGCGCACTTGGCCTCCCTGTGCACCAGCCCTTGCCAAGGGCCTCGGGGCCCCGAGCACCACGCGCTTCCCTGTTTTCCGGGAGTTTTCCACGGTTATGAAACGCCGCAGAGCCTCACGCGGGCAGCGCCAGCGAGCCGTGACCCTGCCGGGACTCGCTGCATGCGCTGCCTTTCCAATCCCGCTCCGCTGCGCCTAGCGGAGAGCCCGGAGGAGAGGAAGCAGCAGCTGATGCCGTTGGCCCCGCTTGCCCGAGGGGATGGCGGGGGAGTGATTGCGGGGACGGGTTTGGCAGAGGGGACCTGCTGCGCTTTGTGCCTGGGGATGGGAGCTGTAGCAACACACGGAACGTGGCCGCGTCCTCGGCTAAAGCCCGGGGACTCCTCGGTGCTCCACGGAGCCCGGGCCCTTCCCTGCTCCCTCGGCAGCGATAGGGCGAGGAGCCGCTGAGCGCCAGCCCCGCTCGCTGAGACCTCCTTTCTTTTTGGCCCCGAAGCTGCTTTTTTAACGTGCAAACTATTTGGCAGGCTGCCGGGCAGAGCGTGCGCGCAGGGCGTGCTGGCGGTGGGGCCGCGCGCTCGGCGCGTCACGGGCGCGGGCGGCTCCGCACCGCGGGGTTGAGCTGGGACAGCCCCGTGCGGCTGCCGGGCCGGGAATGCGGCACCGCTTCCTCGGCACCTCCCGCATCGGGGTGCATGGGGTGCACGGGGCTCCGTGCTCCAGCCTTCCCGGCCCTCGGGTGACCCCAGAGCAGAGAAGCAGTGAGGGCTGCAGTGATCCGCTCCACTCCTAGTCCTGGTCTAGCCCGAGGGATCCTTCCCTTTGGCCATCCTGGCTGAGCAGCCAGTGCCACGAGCTCCTGCAGGCAGCAAGGCGAGCGCTTGTGGCCAAGCTCCATGGAGCATCTTCTGCCCGTGCCAGGGCTGAGCGCAGCTTGTCCTTGCTGTCCCCATGTCCTCCTGATCCCCAGTAGCATCCTATGCCAGGGATGCATGGTGGGAGCTCGCTCAGGTAGCAGGGAAGAGCTGTGTCCTCCCTGCACTGGACACCGGAGCTTTGCCAGCATCTTCCACCCTAGTCCTGCTCTGAGGATGGTTCTTCCAGCTCTGCTTAGTCAAGGAGCCAAGCCTGGTGCCAACCCCAGGGATTACGTGGCTAAATCGAGCACTGATCTTGATTTGGGGCTGTTTTCCAGGCTCGGGCGCCAGCAGTTGCAGCTACAACGCGATGCTCAGTAGCCCCCAGCAGCCCAAATGTTCCTGCCCCAGCAGAAGGGAAAGGGGCAGATGTAAACACAGCCATAGAACGAGTGTCTTTCAGCCATTAAAGGCTATTACAGAATAGCTAAATAAGCTATTTTATAGCTAATAAGCTAAATAAGCTCTAGAAAAGTTGTTGCAGAATGCAGATGTGTGTACATAAATATATAGCATGTGCTATGTCACAGCTCTTGATGTATTTGGAGGGATATTTGTAAGAAATCCCAAAATATTTCATGAGTATAAACTCTCTCCATGTTAACCAATTGAATAATGTGCATTTTTACATATATCTGTGTATACACAATGTACACACACATGCATGTAACTGCCTTATGTGCTTGTAAGCTGCATTTTCGAAGGCTTCTTGTAGCTGTGCAGCTCAACGACGCTGCCTTCAGCAGCCGCGCTAGGAAAGGCTTCACCGTCTCCGGCAAAGCTAAATATTGATTTGAGTCAATCTGGGTGCACTTTGAGGCATCACTGGTGTTCATGAATACGGCATAATCTCTGATTGGAGTGGGGAAATTTCATCATAAAGGCCCCAAAAGGGAGGTTTATTATTGCTTTCTTCCAAACGCCTGAATTTTATTAGCTTCAGTCATTCTTGGCAGGGCGGTGGAATGGGATTTTATAGTTAGCAAAGGAAAAGTAAACACAGTAATCATTTCACAGCCCCGCGCCTGCCAAACCAAGATGGAAATTCCAGCCTTGGTGGGAAGCTGCTGCTTTGCTAACAGATAATACAAATTTGCTGTGAGCTTATTCTTGCTAGGGGACCTGATTTAACAGGTTTTTCTTGCCTTAAACAGCGCGGCCTGGGAAGGCAGGGGTGCTCCGTGCTTCCCGCAGCAACGGCCCAGCCTGGAGCTGGCAGCTGGGCTGACTCCGTTGCCGTTCGCAGTTGGATGTGGGGACCTCCAGAATGGTCCTCAGTCTCCGCTGCTGCATCTGGGACAAAATACTCCTACAAAAAAGAAACCCAGAGCTCCTGATAATGCTTTGTTACAGGCCATGATAAGCTATTTGAAGAGATTCTTTTTCTACCTGAGTCTATTTTGCACAAGCGCCGATGTGACTGTGCGCCCCGTGTCTCGCACTGAGTGCTTTTCCCATGAAACCACCTCCGAATGGAAGTGGAATCCACTTGGATTCCTGATGGGAAACCTGCTTGCTTCTTGCTTGTTGTTTCAGCTGGTGAAGGTCACAGGTCGAATTCACTTGTGGCCCTAATCTGTTTCCAGGCTGTTGTGTTTGGATCTCGCGTTGTGCTTGGTTGAGATGCGCGTGTGTACTGAGCCGCTCTCATAGAAATAGCAAGACTCTAAATATCAAACCTTAGGTGATCTTATACTGGCTTGGAGAGGGGAAAAAAAATCTTGGGAGCGTTTCTATGCAGTCCACTTTTCTGGCAGCCCTGGATTTTCTGCGTTTCGCAGATGAGGCAGAGAGTGCCAAATGATTTCCTGGGAGCGCTCAGCAGCAGAAGCAGAGGAGCATCCCGGGCTCTCCCGCCGCAGTGTCCTGCTTTATGGCACGGAGAGCGCGGTGAGGCCTCGGCAGGAGGAGCTCGAGGGGGTGGTGCAGGAGCAGAAACTTTGCTCTTTCCCTAAGGAAACAAGGCGATTTTGGCAGCAGCTCCTGGAAGCGGGGCGGCCTTCGTGCCGGGACCCGGCTCATCCCAGCCTAGGGAACCTCCCGCCTGCAAGAGGAGTCTCGGGTTGGTCCCTCTACGCAGCTGAGGCTGCCCCGGAGCTCCCTTGTGTTTCCTGTCTCCATCATCCAGCTCCTCCACAGGCAGCTCAGCCCCTGGATTTGCGGGGAAAAACACAATTTGGGCCCTAGTCCTTATGCAGGGAAGAACCAAGGGACGGGGCTGTGGTTGGGGAGCCTCGAGGTCCCTCTTCGCTGCGGCGCGGGTTGAACACGTGCTGCCTCCCGCTCGCTGCAGACCTGCTGCCCCCTCAAACCATCTCGCTGTGTCATTGCGCCCTGCCGTCCCCACTAACTCCCTGCCAGGTCCCCTGGCCCGGGTGCCACCGAGCAGCCCCGTGTGCATTTGCATGGCTGAGGAGTCCCCGCTGCTCCTCGCTGCTCGCGGCCGCCCGCCTCCTCCCTGCCGGTAGGAAGAAATTTAAATGTTTCTCAAGAGCAACATTTCCATTTCAAAAGCTGTTCACTCGAGTGCGTCTGGAGTGGGATTTCTCTCCCCCCCAGCTCCTCTCTGAATGGGAGCTTTAGAAGTCTCATTTCCTCTGCTTGATAACACCAGGCTGAGAAGCGCTTTTGTCTTTTCATTTCCCCTCGATTTTTTATTTTTAAATAAGCGAGGTTTCTCCGAAGCCGGCACCGTGGATCTTCCCTCCCCCTACTCGCCCGGCTGCTGGAGGATGCACCTGGTCTGGCCCTCTGAATTAACCGGAGCTTCCCGGCAGCCTTGTTCCCTATGGAGCATCCCGGTGCCTTCCTGGGCACTACGGCCCTGGGGAGCATCCTGATGCCTTCCCTGGGCACTGCGGCCTCAGGGAGCATCCCGGTGCCTTCCCAGGCACTGTGGCCTTGGGGAGCATCCTGGTACCTTCCCGGGCACTATGGCCTTGGGGAGCATCCTGATGCCTTCCCTTGGCACCACTGGCCTCGCTCTTCTTGCTCCTGAGGTCTCTTCCCCACGGCTGCGCAGGGACCGGAGCGTCCCTGCTCCTTTGGAAAGCAGGGAGCGTGGAGGTGCCGAGCCCGGCTCGGGATGTGACCGTGTGTTTGGAACCCAGGACACCGTTAGCTACTGTGGTAGCCGTTATCTCGGGGGCTCGGTGTCTGCCAGCGTTTTGACTGGTATCATTCTGCCACTCGGTACCTCCTCCACGCTGTAATTTTTGTCCCTTTGCATCACCACGAGCCGTCACTTCCCAAAGGAGCTTCCCTGGCAGGCAGCAGGGCACGTGCTCTTGGAAGAAGGTTACAATGGTGAATGGTGCAGCCGGGAGTTTGCCGCAGGGCAGGTTATGCTAACACCCTCCTCTGTCCCCCGTTTACTCGCTGGAAGCCGTCGTTGCTCTGTGGGACCTCGCTGAGCGCACAGGAGGGCGTTTTCGCGAGCGGCTTCGTTGCAATTTTACTTCATCCTTTACTGGTTACTGGGTGGTCTTGGGCTTTATGTCCTATCCAGAGTGCCTGAATCCTGCGTTTTTCCCAGCTCTTTCCCAGCCCTTGTCGCTGTTGGTTTGCAGCGCTCCCCACGTGCCCACAGCAGGTCCAGGTGCTGGCCAGGACTCCGGCCCCTTTGAGGGATGGGGAGCGACGGCCGTGGTTTCCCCACTGCCCCCCTGTGCAGGCACCGCTGGGACTTTCTTAATTTTTATTTATTTGTGACTTGGGCAGATTATTTGGGCGGGTGAAAGGCCCATTGCTGGCACCAAGCGCTCTGCCAGATGCCTTCAGTCCGCTCCATGGCTCTGGGGCGCTGAGGATGCTCAAAGTCAGGGTTTCCAGAATTTTTCTTAAGGTTGCAGAAAAGCACGTATTTTCCCTCCGAACTTATTCTTGGAAACGATCAAGTTGCTTTGGCTGAAATTTATTACAAAAAAAAAAAATCTTGAAGCAAATATTCAGCATGAAAAAATTCAGCGCAGAGAGTTAAAGGTTTAGCAAATTGAGAGCGAACCGAAACCTCGGTCCTTTAGGATAGGCAGCGTTGGGCAATGTTTAATGGGAGGTGCAGCTCCGAGCTCCTGTTTGCAATGAGTATGTGGGTAGGTGAGAATTCATCACGGGTGTGAAGTCAGCGGGGAGCGCACGAGTTCAATGCAATTATTTGCCAGTAATGGGGAAACGCGCGGAGCTAATGAGAGGCAGAGCGGCCGTTCGTCAGCGCGGCGCCCCGGGCTGCGCTGGGAGCTCCTCCGAGGAGGGTTTTGCCAAGCTGGCCCGTTATTCCAAGCTGCTTCTCGACCAACAAGCTGCATTTGCTGCTGCTCCCGTAATATCCTGCGCTCGTAAGGTCCGGAGGCAGCATCTGTTAAGGATAATAGTGTGGAATGACTTCTCCAAGCGCAAGCAAGTTTTGCAAGGGCAGATCCTGTGCTTGGGTTAGTGCGTTTAACCGTAACATGGACTGCAAGGTTTTACCACCCTCGTAAAGCCGCCCGTGGGGGTGGGGAGGGAGGGTCAGCATTTGTTACTGGTTTTGCAATTAAATTGCTTCAAGCTGTCGAAACATCGGGGAAGTTTTTTGACCTACTTTCGTGCGAGCTGCAAAATTGTTGGGATGTTTTCTGCCCTGGCTCGGCGGAATTCGGCAGGGTTACAGGGGAATGGAATTTCGGAGGCCTTCTCATAAAGTCGCATAGTTTAGGAGAAGAAAATAGATAAAAAGAATAAAGTCAAGCCCGTCTTCAGACAGCTCCGAAGCCTCCGGCCTCGTGGAGTCCCCCGGGAGCCTGTGCTGGGCTGTGTCCAAGGAAAGTGCTTGTGGGTTTGGTTCTCCCTGTGCGCTGCCGCCCGTGCCCATTTGCAGCCCTTTCTGCAGGGACCTTTGGGCACCGTTGGCTCGCGGTGACGGCCCCTCTTGGCTGCTGCCCACGGGCCCCAGAGCTGATGAGGGATTGGAGCATCTTCCATATGAGGAAACACTGAGCGAGCGGGGCCTGGAGAAGAGAAGACGGGAGGAGATCGGATCAATCTGTGTACCCAAGGAGAGGATGTAGACAGGATGGGGCCAGACTTGTCTAAGTGGTGGCCAGTGACAAGATAATAGGTGCAAGTTGAAGCACAGGAGGTTCCATCTCCATGTGAGGAAGAATTTCTTTCCCGTGAGGGTGCCAGAGCCCTGGCACAGGCTGCCCAGAGAGGCTGTGGAGGCTCCTTCTCTGGAGATCTTCCAAACCCGCCTGGATGCCACCCTGTGCCTCTGCTCTGGATGTCCCTGCTGGAGCAGGGGGGTTGGTCTAGGTGCTCTCCAGAGCTCCCTGCCACCCTCAACCCTTCTGTGGTTCCGTGCAGCCGTCCTGCCACCCTGCACAGTGCTGCGGGGCCTGGCGAGCTCCGGGCAGCCGTGGGCAAGAATTCCAACCCCGTCAAAATCCTGGGCTGCTGGAAGAGCCATTAGCGTGGCAGATGGTTGTGAACAACGGCGCTGTGATAACGCAATGTACTTTTTCACTGCTTGGGCTCTCTGACTTTGTTCTTGCACTTCTCTCCCGGGAAATGAGACGTTAGCTTTCAGCTCCTTTGATATATTTTTATTTTATTTTTTCTTGTCCCCGTCAGTATTAGTGCTGTCATGTTTGGGTTGCTGATATGCCGGAGGAATGTTTGTTTGACTCTTTATCAAAAAAAGAAAAGTTTCCATTGGACTGTATTTACTTGACCTCTTTGTTGAGACGTTTAGATATTTGTTTTTGCCTTAGAACCCAGCTCTGGATGGGGAGCGCGGTGCCCACTCTCCTGCTCGTCTTCTGAGACTTTTCTGCTTGCTTTTCATCCCAGGAAGGGAGGTGTAGGTTTAATGAAAGCCCCGTGTTGCCCCTTCTGCCCTTCCACCGAAATCACCACCTGGTTCCCCCCGTTTCAGGCTCCAATTCTGCCGAGTTGGCGACGCTTTGGAGCCGCTCGCGCCTGGCAGAGCGCAGGGAGATGCAGTTGTCTTGCCTGGTGACAGGCCCATGCCTTGCTTTTTGGGGGGAAATAAGAGGTTTTTGGTGCAGCAGTGGCTCAGGCAGCCTTCCCCTGCCTTTAGGGAGGAGAGATGGCAGGAGCTGGGGGTAACGGGGCCCTTGGCAGCTCTTTCCTCCCCATCACCTGCACGTGGCTTCTAAGCCACTACCTGATAGCACCTAACAGGCTTGCTCCAAGTCACCTCTGTCAGGAATACAGGTGTGTAGAAGAGCAAGAAGCTAAAAACAACTGGCCTCGCTCTTTGATGACCTCCTTAGTAGTGGTTTTCCTTAATGCCAACGTCTCTTCTTTCTGCAGGAGGGTTTATGCAGTTTCTTCTCCCAGCTTGTCCACCCTTGTTATCATACAAATCACATAATAATAAGGCCAGGGCTAACAGGAACTACAGTAGCTGTTAGCCATGTATAAAAACAAATCGCATGGAAACAGCATAATTACTGAGAAAATACCAACTTGACTAATGCAGTAATTGTTTTCTTCCCTCCAGCAGGTTTATTCCAACGCTCCCGGCTTCACGCTGGTTTCAAAGTCTGTGACTTCACGTTAATAAGAAGGATTTTACATTTCACACTAAGCTTGCTCAGAACTTGGATCTGAGACCGTCTGAGCCGCTGGCGTTAACCAGGGTGTGTTTTGAAGGGCTGCCTCGGGGTGCTAGGAAGGGTTTCTGTGGGGTTTCTTTGGGATGCTGAGCGCCACCCAAAGCTGCTGGCAGCGGAGCGTGCCCAGGGCTGCCCTGATGGAGATGGGCTCTGCTTTTGGAGGAGCTCGCAGCTCCAAGGTTGATTTGGTTTCCTGCCCTTTCCTCCTGGGCAGGTCCTGCAGCCTTTGTGTAGTACCATGTTCCTCCGTACCCGTCCCATGGCCTTGGTGGGCTCTTCTCCTCCGGGCTTTACATAAACCTCCTTTCTTGGTGCTACTGAGGGCCTCGTTGCACAGGGATGCAGGGACCCGCAGCACGTGCCGTGTCCCAAGGGCTGGAGCTGCCGGGCTCAGCAGTGGCCGCTGCTGGAGACTGCGCTCCTGGAGAAGCTCCTGGTGCTTCCCGGCGCTCCGCAGGGCTCAGCTCGGTGCCTTATCCCAAAAGCAGCCCATTTAGC
Source organism: Crypturellus tataupa (assembly GCA_034781795.1). Lineage (NCBI taxonomy): Eukaryota > Metazoa > Chordata > Aves > Tinamiformes > Tinamidae > Crypturellus > Crypturellus tataupa. The sequence continues at coordinate 3,425,453 of JAWLRI010000333.1, read as the reverse complement.
TCGTGGTGCTCCGGGAGGCTCACGGGTGCCCTTCCCGGGAGGCCGCTCGTGGCTGGAGCGTGGATGAGACGCCAGCTGCTTGCAGAGACTTGACCTGCTTTCAAAGCCCACCGCTCGAGCCCTTGTAAACAGCTTTTCGCACCGGCTGGGTGATTTATGAAAAGAGTTTTTGTGCCTTGTGTAAATCCAGGAGCTCTGCTTTCTGAACCTCAAAATGGGCAGGATTTCTTTGCCTTCGATTTTGTTTTTTTCTCCCTCTCTCTGCTTGTCATCTCCTTTATGCAGAGAGATGCTCGTGAAATGACAGTGACCTGTTATTTGAGTTCTGGGGACATTGCCTCCCTCTATTGCCGTAATTGCCTCATAATGCGAGATGATGACGGTTTTTATGGGCTGTAATTTGCAACCATTCCCCTTACTCAGCTTTGCGGTTATTTTGCTTCAGGTTCTGCAAAGTGAAAAGATAGAAATACCTCAGAAACAGGGTTTCTGAGGGCTTCTGTGCCAAGCAGAAGTTTAAAGATGCCGTCTTGCATGTTGGGAGACATGAGATCTTTGTTTCCCATCTGCAGTGAGAAGTCTCTGTTTCTCTCCTGCATTTTTGACAGAAGATGACTTTCTTTCCTTTAGAAAAATGTATGCTCCCAGAATCCAGACTCTTACCCTTCCCTAACCTAAACTAGACTTTGCGGGCACCTAATTTTTACTACTTGTGTTTGTCCTACTCCTCTTGGCTTTAAAAATGAACCCACATTTGTGAAAAAGTCAATGAAACTTCATCTTGGTGGTGCAGCGAACACCAAGTCTTGGCCCTAGACCTCATTAGCCATTTTTGGTGCCTCCTCACAGGGAGGCATCTGCTTCTTAGGAGTCTCCAGAAGCTTCGATATATCTGTTTTCCCTCCTGGATGGGTGTTGGAAACAACCAGGCTGTTGCCACAAAGCTTTCCCACTTGCTGCCCGTCGGAGGAGGATGAGGAAGGGCGCTCGGGCGGCTCCTTTGCTTCCCCTCGCTTGATGGCAGCAGTAGGTAGAGATGCTGGTGTGTCCACGTGTGCGTTGGGCACTGGTTCCTCGCTGGCCAGCTTGACGTCTCCTCCGTGTCCAACAGCGTCTAGTGGGAGAGAGGAAGAGGAAAGAGGCGTTGGTGAAGGCTGACTGTGTCCTGGGTCCCAATGGACACGGACATGGTCACTTAGTTGGGATTTTCCTCTCCTGCTGCCCCTTGTCCTAGCGTTGACGTGAGCAGTGGAGCCCCCATCGTGTCGGGGAGCGGAGCAGAGCTCATGGCAGCCCCGTGCTGTGCGGCCTCACCGCGCCGCCTCTCACTGGGCCTCGTCCTCTCCCGAACGTCCCACCTTGTCCTCTCCCGAGTATCCCACCTCATCCTCTCCCTGGCCTCATTCCCTCCCGAATATCCCCCCTGCCAGGGCGCTGTGGCGGCCTCGTTGCCCTTGTCCCTGAGGTAGCACCTCCGCGTTACCCTCTCCCCTTGTCCCCTCTCTGTCCCCTCTGCCCGCCACCGCGTCACAGGGTTTACGGTTACACCCCAGCGGCAGCCCCTCTGCCAGGAGAAATCCATCCCCTGCGAAGCGAGCGAAACAATTAACTTTTAATTAGGAGCTGGGGAGCCACCAGGGCCAGAGCGAGCGGCTCGAGGTGCCGCACGCGGGTTGTGCCCGTGTCCCCTGCGCCCACCTCTGTTTGTGCTACCTGTCGCTATCAAGATGTGTCGTCCGCAGGGTGCGGGTGGCTCGGGAGTGCCAGCCACGTCGGTGCTCCCATGGGGGAAACAAAGGAGCGTGGAGCGTGGAGGGGTCTTGGATAGTTCTCCGCTCTGGTCCTGATGATCGGAGCTCCGTCTTCTTTGCGGCGGTCGTGGGGGTTACACTGGTCCCCGCGGCCTCCGGTTTGCAGGATCTTGCTGATCCGAGAGCTGTTTCCACCTGCAGAAAGCTGCTTGTTGTCACTTTGGTCTGTCTTCGTCTCAGCTGACCTCGCGCGGCCCCGTCCCCTCCCTCTTCCCAGAGGACGTGTTTGGCGTCCGTCACTGAGAGCCGCTGGCAGAGCGGGACGTGGAGACCCTGCTGGAGGTGGGATCCGTCCCTCCTTCCCAGGGACCTCGTAGCTCCCTCCTGGTGCACACACATGTGTCAGCTCTGCCCTTCTCTCCGTGTTGGTGTCCGAGGGCGGCAACGCTGCAGTTACCTCATTTTTGACAAGGAGAAGCAGCCTCAAGCTGCTATAGAGACATGGAGGGAGCTCCATGGCCAAGAGCTTGACCCAGCTGTAAATGATTTATTGTTCCCATAGGGATGTGGCTTGTGCCAAGGGTGGTGGGAGCCTCCAAGAGGCTTTGGCAGGAGGAGAAGCTGCTGCTGTCCCCACGGGAGACTGACCCGGTGCTCCGGGTGGAGATGTGGAGGGATGCGGTGATGGTGGAGATGGGACTTGGCAGCTGGTCCTGCTTAGCCTGGCGGATGTTACGAGGTGTGTGTGTGTGTGTGTGAGCGGGCTGGGAGCTGGCCAGGGAGCTGTGGCAGCTCACGTGGGAGGATGAGAGCATCCCAGATCTCCTGGGAAAGCGCTGATGTGGTTGTTCTGTGTTCCCCAGGACCGCGGCCTGCCTGGCAAGCTGGAGCCCGTGTCTCCGGTGAGCCCTCCTCACGCCGACTCCGAGCTGGACCTGCTGCCGGCCCGGCTCTCCAAGGAGGAGCTCATTCAGAACATGGATCGCGTGGACCGCGAGATCACCATGGTGGAGCAGCAGATCTCCAAGCTGAAGAAGAAGCAGGTAGGAGGCCGGGGTTTGGAGGGGAATGTGTGTCCTCAGTTGTGTCTGCTGGGCTGGCACCCAGCCCTTGTCCATGAGTGTCCCCAGAGGGGAGGTGGCAATGCCTGGTGCCACCAGCCACGGTCTGTGCTCCCTGTTGTGACGTGGAGGGATTGCTGTGCCCACGGGCCTTGGCTGCGGGGTGAGGGAGCCTTGGAAACCGTGCGTGTGGGCGCTCTGGCATCTCCACATATCTAAAAGAGAGGAGGAAAAGTATGTCCTCTGCATTTCCCTGTGGTCTGTAGCAGAGCTGGAAACGCAATCAGGGTCGTGCAGGTCTGCTCTACGCTGCAGTGCGATCCCGATGCCTTTTGCTCTCCAGCAAGTGTCCTGATCCGCCTCACAGAAGAGTTGTCCCCCTTGGTGATGCTGTGTATCCGATTGCCACGAGGACATTAAGAGATCAGAATGACAAAACCTTGGGGGCAGTCTGCCTTTTTTTCTCTCAAAGGCTTTCACTGTCTAAAGGAAATCGCTTCTCTCTGTCTCCTTGCTGGTTGTTTTCTCCTGTGCTTGGGGCAAGTTTCTCCACTCTCCCCGCTGGCTGCGGATCCCAACCCGCGCATGGAGCGGTCTCTGCGGACACACGTGTGTCTGGAATTTCTGAAGGAGGGAGCTCCATAGCTGGAGGCTGGAGAACTAGGGCTGGAGATGAGTGTGTGGGTGACCTTCCTCCCCTGGGTGAAAGTGGAGCAGGAAGAGAAAAATTACTGCAGAGAGGTAGCTTGGAGCCGTATTGCATTTCCCAGACACACAGACCCACTACCTGCAACTTGGCTGCTGTCCTGCTCCCTGGTATCTTTTGAATACAAGAATACTCCAAATCTCCTTTCATTTTTGGATTTACATTTTTGCTTTGCTGATACTATTCCCATTCTTCCTGCAAGGCAAAGCGGGATGTTTTCATTTTATTTTCAATCTGTACGGTTTAATTAGTGTGAAAGACCTCGTTTGTGTCGCTTGTTATCCCCAGAGGTATCAGCGCTTAGGGAAAGGCAGCCAAGAAGGTTAAGCAGCAGCTGCGATGCCGGTGGAGGGAAACAGTCCTGCTTGGCTCCGTGGAGCAGCAGCAGGAACATCTGGAGCAGTGGAAACCACAGAGGATCTTCTTGTCCTGTTGGAAGGAGCCCCCTTCCCCTCTGCCTCCCTAGGAGCCGCAGATGCAATGCTGACGTCCCCATTGTCCCGCTCGTTTCACAGAGAGCAACTTTAGTATTTCCAGCTTGCATTTGAAGCAAAAAAAAGCAAAAATGGGTTGTTTCCCATTGCAGACAAGGAGAGGAGCTTCCGAGAGGGCCGTGCGCCTGGCGCAGGGGTCAAGACTCAGCTCGTGGTAGCCAAGAACGCTAATAGCGGAGCTGATTTTTCCTGAGCTGGTGGGGACTGGCTGTTGGAGTTAACGGGAGCAGCATATGCTCTGTGCCATTAAAATCAAGCTGTCCTTCCATAAGGAAATGGTTCTTTCACTGTTGGCTGCTCGGTTGGTTTATATCTTCCCTCTGAACAAATTTCACGATTCTTCCTTCCCACAAAAATGCTCTGATTAGTTGGAAGAAGGTTCAAGTGGTTGCTGGCAGCTAAACCGTCCCCTCCCTTCTCCTCCTCTTTCCATTTTTTCGCTGTGATCAGTTTGCCAGCTGGTCCATCCCTACCAGCTCCCCCGCGTGCCGTGGCCTCCCCTCCCCTTGGACACGATTCCTCTCCTTCCCCGTCTGACCTGGTCCTCCAGGAAAGTTGTCACATCTGGGCCGTGCGGTTACGCGCGAGGGGGAGTTCCTGTCTGCAGGGCTCGGGAAATGGTTTGTCCATCTGTGCATCTGTCGGCGCAGGAGAAAGGCGAGTGAGGGAAAACAATCAGCCCGGAACGGATCCCGCTCCTCCTAGAGCGAACGCCGAAGCAGGGGAGAAATTATACGCATCCATAACAGCCTAATGCTTTTCCCCTATGACTTTGGGAGGCCTTCTTGGGGTAATTAAATGCATTTCTATGGAAAGGATGTGCAAAAAAAACCTCTCTTCCCCTCTCTCTAGTTTTTCCAGGAATGGCAAAGGAGCCTCTGCCTGGGCTTTGCAGCGGAGTGAGGCTGCCCAAATCGTGTGCCCCCAGCAGAAGGCTGCCTTGATCCGCCGTCCCCGCGTCATCCACGAGCCATATGCGCTCGCAGCTCCCATTGAGCTCCCTCTGCCCCTCCTTCTGCCAAGCACAGATAATCTTTATGCATTTATTCCTGGCACCGGCACCAGGAATCTTAGCAAGAAATAAACTGCTGGGCTGTGCTGGGTGGTTATGTCTGAGCCTTGCGGCACCGGAGAGCTCTCCGAAGGGCTTTCCGGGAGAACAACACTCCCACCTGGTGATGGAGGCGGAACCGCCGTGCACGCTGAAGGAGCTCTGGGTCTTCCCCTCCATCTCCTGGCTGCATTCCCCTCCGTTCCTCACAGTCCGCATTGGTGGCAGAGCCTCAAGACAACCATTTCGGTCACATCCGAGCACCTCGATGTCTTTTGCATTGCTGTTTTCCCCCCAATCCAAGATGTCCATGGGGAGCTCTCCCTGCCAAGGTCAGGTTTGCCGGCCCGCGCTCCCGAATCCGGCCCTGCCTGCATCCCCCACTACAGCAGCTGGTGCTTTAGTGACTGCACCGTGTTACGCCGTGGAGAGGAGAGCTGAATTCTCTACTGTAGTTCAGCTATAATTAGATTTGTATTTTTTTTTTCCTTTTAACGAGCTGCTCTTAATGAGCCTCCACTTACTGGCAAACTTTCATTTCCTGATATGCCATCAAATCCTCCTGTCTGAAATCAATTAGAGCAGACCCGACCACTTTGCAGAATTTTTGTGGGTTTCCAGAACAATGTAGCCAAGTTTCTGACATTCCTACCCAAATATTTTCCCCAAGAGAAGCGGAGGATTGACAGATCCCTCTGTGGTTCGCTCTTTTGAGTTTTGAAGTTTAGAATTCGGGCGTATCGGTGCCTGCGAGGGGGAACTTTGCTAACCTGAGGGTAGCTCTGAAATGCACCTGAAAGAGCCCAGGGCTCTGGAATATCCCTGGAATATCCCACGGGAGGCTTCGGCGGTGCGGGACCTTGTGAGGACTCTGCTGCAGCTTGGAGGTGGGTTCAGCTGGAGAGATCCATTGGAGAGGATCCAGTTGAAAAAAAAAGCCCCTGTGAAGCATTTAAATGCCCCTAAAGGCTGGTTCAGCAGGCGCTGGTTGCTCGGGGCTTGCCCAGGAGATTGGGGCTGTTGGATTCTGGCCGCACGTCCCATATCACCGGCAGGAGGGAGGGACTCGTTTTGCTGTCAGCCCCGGGGGCCTTTTCACAAATGGGTTTTCTTTGCTAGTGGGAGAACGGGTTGTTTTCTCCCTTGCTTCAACGGAGGATATTTTAGCTGTAGAAGCAAATACGAAGGTGTGGAGAATTGGAGACAGGCAGTGAAAAATCGTACACGAATTTTGACAGATTTCCCTGTTGCCGCAGCTCCTGTGGCAGCGCAGGCCCCGCGTCCTCACCAGGCAGCCGCCGGCCACAGGAGGAGCGCAGGGGAATCTGTGATTTCCTCTTTCATCCGGGCAGTTCCTCTAATTTACTAAGAGGGCTCAGCTGCTTCTCGTGTCTTGCAGCAGTTGGGAGCACCGGGGCCGCGGGTTGTATGGAGAACGTGTCTGCAGACAGCGGCGGGGTCTGAGGCGCTTTCAAACGCGGGGATCTGTAATTCACATTCGCGCAGCTCGAGGAGCGAGCGCCCGGGGCAGCACGTGGCAGGATGAGCCCTCTCCCAGTGTGCTGACATGGGAAGCTGGTACCAGGTCCCCTGTGCTGCAATGGGGACACCTGTGATGAGTTTGTATGTGTCCCTGCTGCCCAGCACCCCCCAAGGGGCGGCTTTGCCATCAAGCCAGGGCTGGGGCTGGACACATTTCTCCACCTGCCTTGGCTGAGTTTTCCCTATCAGAAAACTCCTACTGAGCTGGATTTCCGTGGTAGTTTCCACTCGGGGACATTTGTTGTGCATGCAGGAAGAGGAATAATCTCAGAACACCTTCTGGAGATCATATGGTGGCACCGACGTGCCGACGTCCTCTTGCGCCTGCCGAGCTGGGCAGAGCGTTTGCAGGTGACGTGGGACATCCGATGCTGGGGAGCCTCCTTTGGGAGCCCATCACTCTGCCCCAAGGGGTGCACCAAGAGCAGAGGACGTTTTGGTGGCTCACACGCGGCTCCCGTGCTGTCCCACAGCCGCTGCTTTCGCTCCTGCTCATCCTGCGTCTCTGCAGCGCGCCTGGTTGCATGGGGGACTTCTGCTTTCGGGGTCTCGCTGCCTCCTGTGCCATCCTCGCCGCTCCGCGTAGGGCCGGCACCTGCTCCGAGCAGAGCCGGGCGCACGAGGCCGCCCGCTGCAATCCGTCCCCGGGGCCTGTGCGCCGACCGCAGCACCGGCAGAGAAAAGCGAAGGCCGAGAGCAGCCAGACTGCTCGTCCTCCCTCACTTCCCCTCCGTGCCGGGCGCTGGGTAGTTCCCCTTCAGGATTTCCAGTAAAATCCTCATTTCTAACCTCATGCCCACGTCTGTTCGGGACAGGTCCTTGTCCTCTCATGTGCTGGGACAGCCCTTGGGTGGGCAGCATCGCGCTGCTACCGCACGCAGCTCTCCCCACTCCGTGGGTCGAACGTACCGACGTCCTGCGGGGAGGGCGGTTTCTGCGCCGGCCCTGGCACCGCGGGGAGCCTCGCGCGGCCGCGGACGGCTGCGTTTCTCTGCCTGTGACTCACTCTCCTCCTCCCCTCCCCGTTCATTCCGCAGCAACAGTTGGAGGAAGAAGCAGCCAAACCGCCGGAGCCCGAGAAACCCATCTCCCCGCCGCCGATCGAGTCCAAGCACCGCAGCTTGGTGCAGATCATCTACGACGAGAACCGGGTGAGCGGGGAAGGGAAACGCATGGGGCTGCGTCCTATCCTGCGGGGCTGGTGGTGGCGCGGGGGAGGCAGAGGGGCCATCGCTGTGGGGAGGCTGTGGAGGCTGTGCGGGATGGAGGCCCCATGGCAAGAGCCGGCGCAGCCACGAGGTGCTCTGGGCTGGGAGAATTAGCTCAGACGTCTCCTCTGAGTTAGGAGGTTGGCGTTGACTGTGATAAATGTCAAACTGGTTGTTAGCAGCGTTCAGGAGCTGCGTCAGAGCCCGGTGCGTTAAACAGCTCGATCTGTCCGTCCCTTCTGCAGGGAACTGGGTGCTGCGTGGGTTGAGAGCAGCCTTGGAGACACCTCCGAGCTCTCCTGGCTGCCCCTGAGCCCTGGGGCCGGAGCAGAAAGGCCGTGGATTCGGCCCTGGCTGTTTGGAGGCTGTTTGGTGCTGCAAGCGGCATGAGCAGAGGTGACGCTGGCGTCGCTGGCTCCGGGGCTCTGCCTCGACCGCCCGTTTGTTGTGCTCGGCCGTCACTTGTAACAGCAGCCTGAGGGGACGTGAATTTTGCTGCGTGTTTCGGAGTGACGTGAGAAAATTGAGCCCTTTGGTAGATAATCAAGCTCATTCATTTCCATTTAGGTGTTGGATAAAAAGGATGATTTTGCATAAAAGGAAAACTACTAGTCGTTAATTATTTTGAATTGCGAAGCCTGCGATTTCCCTGGGAGCTGCAGAAATCCAGGTGCCCGTCTCCTAAACATCCCAAGCCCTGTGCTCGCAGGCAGCACAATTTTCCTGCTTTTACTTTTTGCATCTGCGCCTCTCCCTTAGCAATAGGAAAGCCAACAGTGGCACAGACTGTTGTGCAAGGTGAGGACTGAGGTCGTTCGGGTTTAAAGCATCAGCCAGTGGCAGCTGGTCCAGGCTTTGCAGGACCTTGGAGCCCTGCAAGCCCTTGGGCTTTGGAGGCAGGTGCTGAGGGTCCCCCTTTCCCTCCCTTCTCCCCGAGTGCCGTTGCCTCCCCCTTGACAAGCCTGATCTGCTCCTGAAGCTGCTGCTTGAGCCAAATCCTGAGGGTTTCTGCTCCGACTCATGGGTCATGGTGAAGAGTATGGACAAGCTAAGGGGTTTTACATTTCTCCTTGAAATGGAAAGCAGGTAATAATGGGAAGTCATTGTATGAAGTGCTCAGGGCTGGTGGCATCGATGTGTCAATGTTCTTGGTTTTGTTCCAAGTTACGCTGATCTTCCAAGCCAGGTTTTAACCAGGAGCGTTTTTGCTATTAACCTTCGCAATAGGGTGCACTCGTTCCAGGTGGGTGCTCAGCAAGCAAAGGTCACATCTGCCACCAAACATCTCTGTAACTTCACATTTGGCTCTGTGATTGTATCTGCATGATCCCTGGGCTGTATAAATGCTGCTTCTTGCCTCTTTTCTGGTGAAGAGCCGGTGAGAGGAGCGTGTGAGCAGCCTTGTCTGTGGGCTGCAGGCTCCAACCAAGCTGTCCTTCCCTTTGGCTAGATAGAAACCGTAGTAGACTTGAGTTAAGTTCCTCCTTTGAGGAAGACGTGATCTAGTCATGCGCTGTAAAGAGAGTCCATGGAGACTTGCTGGCCAAGGCTGAAGTTCAGCGATGAAACCTGCCAATCTGCAGGTTGTAAGAGGAAAGATGGGCTGAGAATTGTAGGCCCTGCTGCATCTGTTGTTGCTGTAGTAATAAGGTGGGGTTGAGAATGTGAATGTCCTTCTAAAGAGCATCTCCATGCTCAGCCTTCAGCCAGTCACCTCTGCTCAAGATGTTCAGAACAGCAGCAGGGCCCTGATCTGCCACCTTAAGACTCTTCTTCCCCTTGGCCCAAGACACCATGAAGCCAGGAGGAGGATGAGAAAAACTGGGAAGAGGAAAAGGCAGCGCTGGCAGGAAAGACCTCGAATGGAAAGTAGCTGCAGAGAGGACCTCAGGTTCCGTGGGTGGTTTTGGTGGCAGCAGAGCAGACCATCCACAATGTACCCAAAGGGTCTGGAAAATGCAGCAAGGACCCCTGGATGCTCTTGCATTGACGGGAGGTTGATTGCAGCTTAGCACTTAACTGATAAGGAAGTTGGGAGGAGCAAAGGGCTGCAAAGCTCAATAGAGACGTTTTGGTCAGTGGGAAAGGTCAGTGAGCTGAGTCTGGGCTCTCTTTAAGCCTTGTCGCTACTTGTGGCTTGCGGGAGAAATGGACTCGCCTGCCTTGAGGTTTGCTCGCCAAGAATCCAAGTAAAAGGAGGATATTGAGGCCTCGAGAAGGGGCAGCACAGCAGAGCACCCAGCAGAGCTGCCCGAGCGGGAGCGGCATTTCCAGGGGGCTGTTGTGGAAGGGGGAGGAAGCGGGTGCTGTGCGGGGCCGGGTTCCTCCCTGCGCCGCATCCTGCCCATTCCCACCGTGCCGGCACTGCCGCAGAGCGGACACCACCAGCAGCCCCGGGAGAGAGGGGTCACACGAGGACAGAGCCGCTAGAAACTCCGGAAAATCGAGTTAGCCAGTCGCTCCGTGACCTACTTTCCGTTTGGCGATGGCTGCGGCTTTTCAGGGGTGAACGGCTGCTAATTTTAGCCCGCGGTTCATCAGGGACGTCCGTGTGTTTTCTCACCGCTGTGCTGGGTTTTGCAGCAGGGGTTGAAATGCAAGTTGGCAGGGGCCTGTGTCCGTTTTTCCTAAAATCCAGGTTCTCTCACGATACTCAATTCCGTCACGTTGCATTTCCCTCTTGCGACCTACTTAACACGTGTGGTTTGAAAAGTTCCCGAGCCCCGGAGAGAGGCGTTCTGGAAAACTTGACCTGTAATTCCCTCCTGCTACACTCCGCTGGACAAGTAATTGGCTTCCAGGGAAAAAGAGATGACCTCCTGCCTGTGGGTATGTGCTGACCACACACGCAGCCCGGCCTCCAGCTGCGCTGTGAAATTGCACCTGAACAAGTACCTTTTGCTGAGTGCATTTGAATAGAGCCGAGTAAAACACCCCCTCCAGCCGCAGGCTGAAACCTCCCCCGTGAGCGGGTGCAAACTGGTGCACAGCAAGAGGATATCCCTTCCCAGGAGGGTGTCTGAGAAAGCAACTTAATGCTTGTGGTGCTGCTTGGGGACTAAGGTGAGAATAAACAGTGGGGGGATGTTTTTAAAAGCATCTGACTCCTGTTTTTGCAGGTGACTTTAGTCCCTCCGGACGCTGGCGCTGAGCTGAGGTTATCGGATGGGGACGGGTGTCGGGTGCTGCCGGAGCTTGGCAGCAGTGCAAACTGGGTGATCTCTTAAATGAAGCTCCGTGAGTGTCCCTTATCCTCTCCCCAAGGCAGGTTCCTTCTCCGCAGAGTCCCTTTGTGTCCAAATTCGCGCTCAGCTGCTGCTCCTGGGGCCCTCCCCTCCGCTCACCCTCCTCATCCCAGAGATGGAGCTGTCTCCGGTTGGATGCTTCCTCGGAGCAAGTTGCCCGGCGGCTCCGTCGCCGTTGGAGCAGGTCTCCCTCTTGGCTCCGCTGGTGCAGAGTAAAAATCCAAAGCATCTGTTCCCACTAGGAAGGCAGAGGGATTGGAAGGATCAAGCTGATTCCATGGGTTGTTTTGCTCAGGAGCAACGTTAGAGCTTGGCTGGGGCGAGTGCCCTGTGCAGGCAGGAGAAATCCTGGGATGGGGGCAAATCCGCTTTCCCGGAGCGTTTCCATCACAGGCAAGTGAGGACAGGAGGGTTCAGCGTGTCCTTCAGACGGACACGCAGCGTTTCCCTCTGCGGCAGCCGCTCCGGTTTTACCCTGGAGCCCTCCCAAAAACCGGGACTTGATGCCAAGCGGCCTGTCTCGCTCTGGGGACTGAGCTGCTGGAAATCAATAAGATTAAATTTTAATTCGCTTTCTGTCTCGGCGCTTGTTCCTTCAAAAGGGCACAGCGCTCTGTAAATGCGGCGTTGTGCTGTGAAATTGGAATTCAAAGGCTTGTTCCGAGCTCCTTCCACCCCCTGCTGCCGCCGTGTCTGCGCGGCGGCTCCCGCTCGCCCGGCAGCGCTCAGCGAGCAGGAACGCCCGCCCGTAAATAAGGGAATAAACAAATGAACATTTTCAGCATTGCAAAGGATAATCTGGCCCTTAACCACTGAACAGCGCAGAGTGCGGCTCGGATCCCATGGTGATTTTCTGTCTGTGAAACTGATTTTCTGTGAGCTCCCGATTTGCATCAGAAGGGAAAGGCAGCAGCCTGCAATATCGACGGGAACTGGTGCATTAAAAAATCCTTAGCAGTGAAACCCTGTTCGAGCTCCAAACCTGCAGGATTTCTCCAGTTCTGTCTTATCCGGTGCCCTGGGGCTCAGGCAGGGCAGGGGACATTGCTTAAAGCTGCTGGCAGGGCCTCAGTATTTTTACTTTTGTTCCTAATAACTTTTACTCTGGGATTGTCTCACCCTGCCTTAACAATGCAGGATTTGCTTCTAAACAGTCTGCAAAGGGAAAACTGCAGAGGCTGTAGGTTAGGTACTACTGACATTTCTGTGTAGCAGCAAGAGGTTGCGGAAAGATAAAATTCAAGCACCTAAAAACAGTGAGTGACTCAGAACCCTTTCAGTTTTCCTCATCTTCAGGATTTTTCTTTTGGTCCTAATGTCTACTCGAAACGCCTGCTTCAGGAGCTGGCGTTCCCAGCAAGCGCCTTGAATTCGAGGTTCTGTCCCAGGCAAATCCTGTCCCCAAAATGCGGCTGCAGGTCCTGGCGCAGAGGCAAGAACCGCGGTGGCTCCGAGTGACCTAGGAGAGAGAAACAGCGACTTTTTGGCCCGGGTCCTGCTCTGGCGGGGAGTGCCCAGGGTTTTCCCGTGTCCGCCTCGGTGCCGAGGCTCCGTGTCCAGGGAACTTGTGGCAGTGCCTGGATTCCATACCCTCCTCTGCAGCACGTAAGTGTTGAACTTAATGCAGCCGTGGCACCGCGACCTTGGAGGTGACGAGGTGGGACACTGGATCCATGCGTGTGTGGGTAGAAATGCACAAGATTGGGGGCTTTGTGTTGACCGCAGGCGCCTGCCGAGGCTGACGGGCCGTGGCACCTTGCGCCGCTCCTCTGGCCGTTCCTGCTGAGTCTTTGTGACCTTGGTTATGCGCATCCTCCAGCCCGCAGTGAGGAGCTCCTGCCAGGTGGGTCTCCGTTATCCCCGTTGCGGTGGAAGGGGAGCTCTGGGCGAGAGCAAGGGTGTCCGTGCCCAGGGAGCGTGCCGGGAAAAACGCCCTCTGCAAGAGGCACCTTCCCTGTGGAGCAGCCAGTCCCCTTGGTGGAGCCTGGGGCTACAGCAAACCACTGCAAGGATGTGGCTCCAGGGTGGAAAAAGCCAGGATTAAAGGAGAAAAGACTGTGTTGTAGGGCCCGAGGAAATGGTCCTTGCCAGAGGAGACTCCTGCCGACATCAGTGACGTTTCTCCTGAAATTCTGAGCTTTTTTGTGAGCCAAATCCAAAGCTTGGGCGTCTTCGAGCCTGTACTGAGGACTTTGTGGCCTGGCCGAGGTGGTGGCCGTGGTGGCTGGGGGATCTCCTGCCTCCGAGGGGGTTGCGTGTCTCCGAGCAGGACGTGTTGATGCTGAGTGGAAACGCTCGCGTCCCCCAGCACGGCCGGCTCCGCTATAAATAGCCCTGGGAGCGCAGTCGGGCTGCGGCAGCGCGGAGCTTTCGGGAGCGGTGGCTGGAAGCGCTCCAGGAAAGTGCCGCCTCCTAATTTCAGATCCGCTTTCTCAAAATAACTTTGTGTTTCCTTATCTTCCATTTTTAAACTCCTCTCTAAGAGGAGCCCACGTGAAAGCCCGGACTCGCCCCATAGGGCTGGTCCCTCATCCCAGCGGGAGCTCTCCGGGCGGGAAGCTGCTCTCCGGGCCGCTTCCCACCCCGCTCGTGCACTGAGTTTTCACATACGAAGAGGCGGGTGACAGCAGCACCCGTCGATGTGAACTGGCCTTAAAGGTGCTCCCAAAGAGGTGCCTTTCCCCATGGAAGTGTCCAGTCTGACCAGGCCCATGCTGATGTGACGTCCCTTTGCTGCCGGAGCAACGGGAATGATGTGAACGGGAGCAAAACTGAGCCCTGGGGCGGAGCTGGGCAGCGAGTGCGCTGCTCTGAGCGCTCCATCGACATCCCGGGAATCCACACGGGCTCCGGAAAAGGGCTCTGGAGCTGCTTGTTGTTGGGCACTAGAGCGACTTCGAAACAAGGGATCTTCATTTATTCATTTAAGCGCGATTTATCCACGTTTATCTGCATTTTATCCGTCCTTCGCTGCGAGCCCTCGTGCGATGGGAACCCTCTAATAGGTGTAATGTGTCATTCCCGATTCCGCCGCCCGCGCCGGCCTCGTCGACAGCTCATTACAGCTGGGTTATGATCTGATAAATGCAGCGAGGAGCATCAGCAATTACAGTGTGTGTCAAGTGTTAATTGGGCAGCTTTTGCGATAGAGGCTTTTCTTTGTGTACGTACAAAGATCCGACGTGCTCGGAATAGCTCTCGCTCCTGATCTCTCGTTCGGGAGCCGCGTGCGTTACACTCGGTTAATGCAAGACAAATTATGGCATTCTTCTTGATCCACCACATGTTCTGCCTATGGTGATTCGCCTCTGGGTCGTCTCATTAAGCTGTCTAAACAAGGCCAAAGCAGCAGCTGAACGGAGTCAGCTTTTTTCCCCCCTCCCTGGGTTTAATCACTTTGTACATCGAGGCTTTCAGCATCAGCGCTTCCAGCCGCGGGATCCGAGCGTGCCAGGGAATCCTTCCCCATCCTTCCCCTCCGCCTCGGGGCTGCAGTCTGGGCCCGGCGATTACTCGGCCCTGCGATTAATGAGGGGGATAATTTGGCCCGTGTACGTACCGGAAAAATACCGGGCAGGCTGAAACGTCACCTCGAGAGGAAGTGGTGGCTGCGCAGCGGCGCTGGCCGAGCAGCCGCGCGGCGCAGGATGCCGAGCGCCCTTGTAGCTCTCGCGACGGGGTTGTCCTCAAGGTGCTCTGGGTTAAGCTGCCTCCTCCTGTGAATCCTGCACCCTGGTTGTGAGCGCTCGATGCGTCCTCGTGGGCACTTTTGCCAAGGTCAGCATGTTTGCTAGCTCCTGGAGGCCTAAATGTTAAGGTCTCGCTGCACATTCTGAGCTCTGTAGCACTCTGAATGTTTCAAATTGGCAGGTCCTCGGGCAGACTCAGCTTGTTCCATTCATGAAGCGAGATGCGGAGGTGTTTAAGGCCAAGCAGCCTCCTCCTGGCCACGGGGCTGCCACTGCGACGGGCTCCGCTTGCAGCTCCTGCGGTTTCTGTGTTCGCTGCACATCTGAGCCTGTGAATTTCCCTTTATTTCCTCCTGTGAAATTAAACGTCGTTACTTATTGGTGTTAATAGTTGAGGCGTAAATTAGTCCTAAGTCTCACACGCAAGCCTGGCTAATTTCGCGATGGGAGATGAAGACTTAAGAGGGTTCCTGGTAGCGAAGTAGCTGAACTTGAGCTGCGCCTAAAAGGCTCCGTCACCTGCTACCGCTGCTGGGATTAGAGCAGACGCCGCCTCTTCCCCGTTCCCCGTGGGATCTCCACGGCAGGGATGTGTTTCTCATGGATCTCTTCGTCGTGTGCGGCCGCTCGTGCTGCTGCCCGCGTGCCATGCAGGAGCCCGCTGGGTCACTGCCCCCTTCTTGCCATGGAGCAGAAGCCGGGAGAGCCCAAGGGTGGCAGCGGGGACGACGTCCCCGCAACCTGGTCTTGGTGGCAACCCTGGTGTCGGAGCCAGGGCTGGTTTTGTCCTGCTCCGTGTGTCTGGGAGCGAGCTCCAAGGCTGCCCTATGGCTCAGGAGGCGCAGGGGGCTGCCGGGATGAGGAGGCCGCTCGGTGCCTGGTGGGGAGGCCACAGTGGGTAGCATTTGTGCCCAGGGCGGCTGTGCCGAGGGCCGTGCCAGGGTCCCAAGGAGCCAGCAGCCCCTTCCTGGCTCACTGTCCCCTGCTCTTGCAGCTGCAGCCGGCTCTGGTGCTCCATGGGTTAAAGCTCCGCGCGCTTCCTGCACCTTCGCTGTGCTCAAATCCACCCGCAGCCCCGCGCTGCTCCTTGGCCGCTGTTTTGGGCAGAGTGGATTTACCTTCTCCCCTTGTTGCACGAGTAAAACTTCCTGGTTTACTAAGCAAATACCCCTGAAATTTTGTCTCTTCGGTCTCCTCCCTGCCGGGTGTTCGGCTGTATTGGCTCAGGACTGGGTCCCGGGGATTTATCTGTCTGTTTCCAACACACCAGGCTGCGCAGAAGGCTTGTTTACCCAAAACGTCATCTCTTGTTTAGGCTCCTGCTGCAGCCAGCCCCACGCTCCTTTTTTTTCGGGGCCTCTTGAATTCGCCACCACCGCACACACCGTGACACGTGTCCCCGGGCTGGCTTTTAGCTTGTGTTTTTTGTGCGTTTTTCATCTGCGCGGAGCGCAAGGTGGCTCGGCGGGGAGCGGGGCGAGCGGCTCGCGCGGAGCCGTCACGTGTTGGCGGGACGCCGGAGCCTGCAAAGGGCATCGGGCCGCCCGCCCCTGCCTGCGGAGCCCCCGGCGCATCCAGCCCGCAACTGAGCGCCGCCTTCCCCGGGCTCCCCGGCGGCTCTAACCTCTCCCGCCTGCAGGTGGGGATGGGGTTTGCGGCAGCACCGCGGGTGTTCAAAAAGGGCTTTTTTTTTGGCCCAGGGAGGGAGCAGAGCCTCTAATCAGCAGCAGAAATAACTTTTCTTCCCCCCACTTCTCCCTCTGCCTCCTCCCCTTTTCCCTTTCCTCTCCGCAGAAGAAAGCCGAGGCCGCCCACCGGATCCTGGAAGGCCTGGGGCCCCAAGTGGAGCTGGTGAGTGCTCAGCGGCCGCGCGCCTTGCAGGGCGCGGCGCGGGATCCGGACGCGGCAGCGGGAAGCGGAGGCGGCAGCGGGGAGCCGCGGGCCGGAGCGCTGGGGCAGGAAGCGGGAGGCGAGAGGAGCGCCCGAGCGCGTGCACCCGCACCCGCTGCGCCAGCCTCAGCCCCGGGGCTGCCCCCCCGGACAGTGCCGAGGGCTCTGGGGAAGCCCTGCCTGCTGCTGCCTCCTGCATGCGGGAGGCCGAGGGAAGGGAAGTTCAGAAACGGGCACGTTCCAGCTGCACCCTCGCCCAGCGGAACCCAGCTGCATCCCAAGGGATTGACTGCTGAGGGGAGGCTGGAAGCAGCCCTTCGGAGCTTGGGGGTGCTGGGAAAACGCACTGGGAATTGGCAGTTCTCTTGGAAGGGCCGCCCGCGTGCCCGGCAGAGCATCCCTTGCCTGGCACTGCAGGTCCCAGCTGGAGGCAGGGGAAGAGCAGCTGGGCTGCCCGGCAGCCACCGGCAGCTCCAGCCGACCACGGCAGCTCCAGCAACTGGCACAAGCTCTTGCCCGCCTGGAGCGCACAGGAGCGTCACGGGCACCCGCTGGGCATGCTCGGGGCTGCGGAACAGGGCTCCGCTCTTTCCCTTGGAGTCTCCAGGGTCAAACCCTTTGGTCTCACTTTGCTCCTCCGATCGGCCGTGCCCACGTCTGGTACTTCCTCATCCCAAAGATAGTGCATGTCCTTTATCGGGGTGTGTGTTTTGGTTTTAATTAATACTAATAACAACAAAGCCTGGCGGATGCCCTGCCGTGGGTGCTGAAGCTCCCGGGCCCCAGAGCACCTCAGGAGCCAATGCCACAGCCCAGGGCCAACCCTTGTGCAGCGCTGCATCCCGCTTTGCTGAGGGATGGAGAAGCCTCTGCTGAGACCGTGGGCAGTCAAGCCTGGCGCTGCTCTGCCTACACGCATCTCCTTCTGCCCGGAGAGAGGTGTTTCCTCTTGCCCAGCTCCTGCCCGCGTTATATTTGGCAAAGCAGCCCCCTGGATGTGCGAGCAGCCCTCGTGTGCTCCCAGGAGACAAGACGAACGCTGCGATCGCCGCTGCAGAGGCCGGCGGGCAGCGTCGTGCACCCGTGCGGCCGCCCCGCGCGGCACCGCTGACGCGGAGCAGCCCTGCAGCAGCCCTGGCTGGTGGGAGCTGGGGGCACCCCGGGGCCGGTCGCACACGAAACCATCCGCCCTGGCTGCGGATGTGTCACCTCTGTTTGTTTGAGAGCCCTGGTTACCGTCTGCGAGCGGAGATGGTGGCAGATACGCGGTGCGTTAGCGCGGGCGGGAGGTCCCCACATTGCTGCTCGTGAGCCGGGGGTGACAGCAGCAGGAGGTGACAGCAGCGGGAGGTGACAGCCGTGCCAGCAAACCGCAGGCTGGGGCAGGGGGTGGCGACACCTCTTGTGTTTAGGTGCTGGGGGTCCAGCCTGGGGCAGCAGAAGGGACCGAGGGACCACGGCGAGTTGCTCCAAAGGGATTGCGTTTTGGCAGAAAAAGAGTTCTGTGCTGTGCACATCGACTGATCCTTGGAGGCTGCTTTGGATGGGAGCTTTGGAGGAGCTTTCTGATGTGGAAGTTTTGGGTCTGTCACCCAAGACTCCCCTTCCTGAGCAGCTCAGCATCCAAACCGGAGTCCTTGGGAGCTCTGTGGTTTCAGGAGGTGCCTCGCCGTTCTGATTCTGCTCGTCCTCTTTGCTGCAAGAGGCTTGGGTTTAGGTTTCTGTGGTTTTAAGTGTACAGATTTGCCCCCAAGCCCTACTCCAGCCTTCCTGGTGGGGCCTTGGGGTGCCCGTGCCCCCACGTCGGCACCAGCTGATGTCGGACGTCCTGGTCGCCTGCGCGGTCCCGGCTGCGCTGCCCTGCGCTTGGCTCCCTCTTTGAGCAGCAAAAATCCCCCGCAGCAGCAAAGGGATCCCAGGAGCCCGGCACGGATGCGAGTGCCGCAGCGCTGGAGCAGCCGCGTTCGGATCCGGAACGTTGCCTGAGTCGGTCACCGCATCAGTCCTAATCCGAGGGCTCTTCTAGGACCTTTGCCTTGTGTCAAACCCCTGGCTTTGGCTTTAGCAGGAATTCTCACTCTGTTGCAACAGAGCAGTTTGCCACTCAAGTGGGCGAAGACGTAAGGGACGGGCTTGAAGCTCTGGATCTCCACTCTGCCAAACCAGGGCCCTCGGGGCTGCATCGGGGGTTATAACTTAATAACTCCCCTCATTTTATCCCTGCAGCGTTGTGGGGCCGTGTTAAAGCGACCCGGCTCCTCCTCGGGGAGGAGTTTCAGGATGCTGCGGTGGCCACGCAGCGGCTGCTGGCTTGTTCTCTGCTTGGGTTTTCAAGAGGTTTCGCTGCGTCCAAGGGTTTGTCAGCAGGAGCGTGCACTGCAGTTTTGTTTTTCTCACGTGTCGTCCCCCAGAGAAATGCGGTACGTGTCTCACCCCGGAGAAACGCTGTGAGTGTTTTGAACGTGGCTCCTTACCCATCTGACCTCCCAGACTTAGGTTTGCTTACTCATTTAGAAAGCTGTAACTCGGTGCAGATTGTGGACAGATCCGAGGAACGAAGATGCTTGTGAAGTCCCTGCCCTGTTAAGAATAGTTTCTTTTATGATTTCATCACCCACGAGATATGTTTTCTGTGGGGTAGATGGAGGCTTTTCTCTTGTGCTTGTTCCGCTTGTGCAGAGCTGCGGCCGCTGTGGAGGTAGGAGTCTCTTGGGGACATTGCTGGGGTGCAGGGTTTGATTATGAGTCCCAGAGTTGCCTATTTCTGCATTTCTTGACTTTTCTCCTAAAGAGATGCATGCAGTGGCTTCCCATTAACACTTAGATCTGCTAACGAGGAATTCAGGTGGCTGCTGACACCGTGTGTGAGTAACAGCGGAACCGACTCAGCAGTGTTTGGGCTGAGCGCTTCAGGACGTGTGGGATGTCCCCCGTGCGCAGGAGGATCTGGTGACCCAGGCACAAACCAGCACGTTCATTCCAGCCTCTGCCAGCAGGAGTGAGGGGCTTGGGGGGCTCCTCACTCTCCGGCCTCTTTGCTGTGGTTTTAGGAGCACGGAGGGAAGGCAGGCGCTCGCGTTCATCAGTATTTCCAGTTCTGCAGCCCAGCAGCTCCTCCGGTCGAGTCTTGCCAGGGCGATCGTGGACGTGGTGCTCCCGAGCTCCAGCTTGATTCCTTCTCTCCGTGACACGGAGCGGTCCCTCTCGAGCTACGTGATGAGACAGATGTCTGTGTTCCTCCGAGCTTTCCAAGCATGAAGTGCGCAGCCAGCTCGCAGCCTGGAGATGGACCAGCAGATCCGAGAGGATCCGGGATAGAAACAGCCGCTGTGGCAGAGACCCTGTTGAGAAGTGCCTCTTTCTGGGGGTTTCCTTGTTGCCTCTTGCCTGCCCTGGCACTGCCGGGCACCTCCTTGCTGGGATGCTCCTTGCAGATCCTTGGCCCTTGCAGGAGAGCGGATGTCTCGTCCCTGCTGGTGTCCCCAATGCCTCTGAGGAGCAGCAAGAGGTGCTGCTCTGTGCACAGCCCTGCCCAGGGTGCTGCCTTCATCGCTCGTTCCCGCTGCCTGCGCTCGGCCCAGATGTTCAGTCCTGCACGGCTGGTTCAGTGGACGCGTAGGGATGCAGTGAGGGGCAAGCCGGGCCCATGCTCAGACAGGAGCTGCCCTCATTAGGGGACATGGAGCTGTTGATGGTGCAGGCATTTATTAACACGACCACATCCCCACCAGCTCAGGGGGCTAGAACAGCCTTCGTGGGGTTCTCCCACGCGGTTGTCTGGCTCTGCTGCAGTCCCAGACATCCCGCGTTGCCTCCTGCTTCGTGCGGGCTGGTACCAGCTGGAACCGTGCAGGACTTAGCGCAGCCGGCGCTCACGGGGTACGAGTGAGCGCGCTGCACACAACGACACCTCTCACTCCCTGCGTCGTGGCAGTTCCCTGAAGCGCCCTCATCCCGCAGGCAGGGATGGCTGCAGGTGGCCAAGCGAGCGGGAGCGATCCGGGCATGGAGCTGAGATCCCAAAGAGCTCAGGGAGGAGAGCAGCCCTGCAACGAGAGCTCCCGCCTGGATCAGGAGACAGCCAGGCCCTGGGGGCTCTGCCACAAGCATTTTGGGTGACCTTGGACAAAACCCCTGGTGAGGGATAGAGCCAAGAGCATCGTGCTTGGATGTTGCAAGGTGCAGGGGCCGGTTTGCAGCACGTAGCTCCCTCAGTGGGTGCCAGCAGGCTCCGGCGAGCAGACCCAGCACCTTACAGCACGCGGCCCCTCTCCTGCCCTTCCTGAGCCCCCTCTCCCCTCGTCTTCCCCATGCCGTCCGTTCCGAAGCTCTCTACCTTCCCGCTAAGTGGAGAGCAGCTGCACGATCTGGCACACTATGTCCATGTGCCCCACAGAGCAAACCACTCGGCGCCAGCCTGAGCACTGCCTGTCCTCCGCGTGCCGGGATGCGCCAGATTCCAGCCTGGAGCGGAGCAGGGACGGGGGCTGCGGTGGGAGGTGGGAGCCCGGGCCGAGGCAGCGGCACCGCGGACGGGGTGCAAGTTGCTGAATGTCAGAGCGTACCATTTATGCCTTCATTTTTCTTATTTATTTCAGCCGTTATACAACCAGCCTTCAGACACCAGGCAGTACCATGAGAACATTAAAATGTAAGTATGTGGCAATAAAGGCTATTTTAAATGTCAGGCTGAGCATTAGCCTGGAGAGATGCTCGCTCGTGCCCAGCGTCAGTTTCCTATTAAGGTTGCCAGGAGATTGTGCGCAGCCTTTGGAGCTGCTGCTGGCGCCCGGAGCAGCCACGCGCTCCGGGAGCTTGTGGGATGCTCAAGGTGCATCCCGGCTCCTCGCGGGGCAGGAAGCGGCTCCTGGCTCAGCCTGTTGGCAAAGAGCGTTTACTGGAGCCGAGGAGGCTTCAGCGCGAGCTTGGCGCGAGCCTGGAGCGCGCTCCTGCGTGCCGGAGCGCGGATGCGAGCCAAGGAGGGACGGGAGCCCAAGTTGCACGGTCCTGGCGGCAAGCGCAGCCGCTTGAGGCTCTGGGACGTGTCTCGAGCCTCAGACGGGCTGCGGAGGAGGCAGATAACTCTGCCCGAGGTGCATTCGTGTCTGTGGAGGCGCTCGGCGCGCATAGCCCTGGCCGGGGGTTTGGTACGAGCCCCATTCCACGCTCACTTGCGCTCCTAAGCAATGCAGCCCGCGGCTGCTTTGGAAGGAGACGCAACGTCGTGCACGTTTTATTGTTGTTTACTTTGCACGTACTGAGATACGAAATCAACTGCCAGCCTGTGTGCGAGCGCAGGAAAGGTGGGTGAAATTAAACGGTGCAATTACAACTCCGTCTTCGTAAAGCGGCTCTTGGACGTCTACGCGCCGCCGGTTATTTCAAAGATACTCAGATGTAGCAATTGTGTAATTTATGACTTATCACCTCACTGCATGATTTAATCATCAGCTTGCGCTTAATATCTACAGCGACTTCTAGAAGACAGAAGAAAAACAATAGCTAATGAGAATAGCAGTAATTGTTGTTGGAAATTTTTAAACAATCAGACCAGATCTGCAACACGTTTCTGGCTTGCACGAGCAGCCGATTGCTCTAGACGCTCTGCCTGTTGCACGGCTGCTCTCCCTCGGCTCAAGGGGATCATCTTGATTAATCCATCAACAAAAGTTAATTCTCTTCTGCTTTCGGCAGGTTGTTCATGGCTGTGGCGGGTGGCAGCGGGGTTTCCCTTTTGCCCTCATGTGGTGACTGTGCCGGGTCTTGCTCCAAGCAGCCCCTCTCCTGGCCTTCTTCCAGGATTTCCCTTCCAGAGGGGGATCAGGACCTCACCTGTAGGCATGTGGCAGCCCCTGTCTCTCCTGATCCACCTCTTTCCCAAAGTCTTCCCAGTGGACTGGGTGCTGCACATGGTGATTTCCAGCTGTTAGCCAGTTCTCTCCTTGAAAGAACGAGTTAAATGCGATTCCAGCGACTTCACCCACCCACTCTCCATTCCCTTGCCAATATTTGTAGTTCTGTGCTCACATTTTCCTGCCATTTAGATGATTTCCTGTCCTTTGTTGCTCTGCGAAAGACGGGCACAAACAGGAGGGAACCGACTGCGCAGGTCAGGAGCGGAGCTGCTGTTGGAATGAGCAGCGTTTTCCAAAGCAGCTCCGGAGCCTTCGGAGCAGACGTTGCTCCCTGCATTCCGGAGCCTTTCCAGGGATTATGGAACCCCTTGGGGACACTTGTCCCTTGCGGCTGTAGCGGCTGGTGACAGAGGCGAGGTTGACCCAGGCATCTCAGGGTTAATGTTCCCTGTGATTAATGCTGCAGAAACACGGAAAGGAAACCACACGTTTGAATGAAAAACCTCCATCTCCTCTTTCCAGAGACCTTCCAATTAGCCAGTTATCGATGCCAGCCAAGTGCACTCGCAGATCTAGGTCAACGCAAGGCCCTGGAGCTTGCTGGGTTCCGGGTGCTTAATTCCTTGGAGCGTGGGCCTGTCCCAGTGCTCCCAGGGTCTGAATTTTGCTTTGCTGCCTGTTGGTGACTGCGTGGGGAAGCTGGTGTGATCCACTCTCTCATCTCCTGTGTTCTCCTGCCCAGAACGTTTGGGTGGCAGATGTTAAAATCAAGGCTTTAGTGATTCTTGTTAGCAAGTATTTCAGATTTCAGGGTGCTTTGTCCGAGAGGAAAAGATGCTAAACTTTTTGACCAATCACAGATGTTCACATCTTACCCACAACTTTTCCTTTGGCAGTATTTGAAGATATTTCCTCTTCTTCCCTCACTCTTAAGACATTGCGCTGTCCTGCAGGCTGGAAGTTGCTCTTTCCGTGGGAGATGAAGTAAATGAGCTGGTGCCTGGAGGTAGCGGCTGTTCATGCTGGACAGGCACAGCTTGTATTCTGCTGAGGTGCAACTGAATGCAGATTCTTCTGATCAGCTTCACCATAAGCAAATTTAGCCATAAATTTACTATTTAGCCATAAACGTTGCTGGGAAATAGTTGTGATTGTCTGCAAGATCCCCCTGTAAGATGGCTGTGTTGTGCTAGAGACAAAATCATCCCACATGGTCTTGGCCAGGCACCTCGTACCTGGCCAGGAGGGATGTGCAGCCTGCTTCTACTTGGTTATTTGTTCACACTCTTCTAGGGCTGACCTTTTCTTCAGTTGCACCTTCGCAAGTGGCAGTGGGATGGCACGAGGCTGCCACAAAAGCAACAATTCCTCAATTTCTCTCCAGTGATATCTGAGCTGCAACATTCGTTGAATTCTTCCTCCTTGTTTGCTTTGCTTTCCAACAGGGATGAGTCACTTATGCTAATAGAGCTGGCAAGGAAGTTACAGGGAGAATTTCTACTCTTCCGAAAATGTTACCGGAGTCTCTTATTTTCATGGAGTTTTATGGCCTGTCTCCTATTCAGTACAGTTAAAATTAATTTCATGCCCCAGTTCATTCCAGTGTTTGCAATTTCAAAAGCTTTTAAGTCCTATTTAGCTCTCTTGCTCCCCGTCTGCTCGGGTCCATTTGGTTCTCCTGCGGAGGCTTCGAGCAAACCTGCTTAATTTTGCATGCCCGTGCGGGGGAGCGAGGGCTGCGCCGGGACGTGACCTACCTTGAAGTCATCTGTGTCTGGATGTGCTTGAATCTTGTGCTTGAATCTTCCTTTGGAGGAAAAGGCTCTGCCTCGGCGTCACCAGGAGGGGAGAGCAAGGTGATGGTTAATTCCCCCTCGCTTCGGTGGGGATGGTGTGGGCTTTACCCTGGTGCTAGCTTGGGACTCGCTGTGTTCCATGCACGGTGGGTCACGATGCACAGGATCCTGCAGGACGCGGCACGAGGGGGACACGAGGCCACAGGAAGGATTCCGAGTGAGTTTAGGGGTCTGCAAAGCCCTCTCGTTGCTTTTTGCTTTTTGGACCTTGCTGAAATAGAGCAACAGATGCTGCAGCTGGTGGCTTTTCTAGGGGATGAACCTTGTGTCTGCAGAGCTGAATCGTAAGTCCAAACTCTCAGGCAGGTTTAGGGCCTTTTGAATAGCTTTTCTTTTTCAAATGCCTCTTTCTATTCCAAAAAGAGCAGAGCAGTTTCCTTCTGAAACTCTTCTAACTACAGCCTTCCCAATCACTTGTCACTTTGTAAAATTTAAGTCTTCTTTTCATTGCTGGCTGTTTTGTTTTCGGGTTTTAGGAGCAGTGGATTGCCTCTGAATTCACAATACAAGCCTGACGGGTAACACAAAACGCTCTCCCAAACACTGTCACTACCAGCGCATTCTCTTTCAGATCTTTTCATTAAAGCTTTTAGATGTGTTCCTCATCGGAGATTCAGCTCCCTGCACTCCGTGCAAGGCTCCTCATCTGCTCCCTCCTCCGTTTGGACGTGTTAGGGCAGGATGATGCGTGAGGAAGGATGGGATGAGAGAGATGCTCCACGACCTTCTCCCTGGTTCTCTTGCCAGTGCTGGAGCGGACATGGGGTTAGTTGGGCCGCACTGGGAGCACTTGGGCTCACAGCGTAGGGGAAGGGAAAGGCAGAGGACGTGTGACCCACCGGCATCACCAAAAGTGCTTCTGCACTTGCGGTTGTCCTGTTTGGTCCGGAGCTGACTGTGTTTTGCACCTGCGGGCCGTGATCTGGGGACGCTGGCAGGCCTCAAAGCGGCTTCTTTGCCATCACTCCTGCTTCTGGGCACACGTGTGGCTTGTGGCTGCATGGCCAAAACTACATGCGGCTGTCGCTGCCTTTTCAGTGGCACTGCTGGTGCTGTTGGTTTAGTCCATCCCAACGCTCAAAGGCTCTGGAACGCATCAGCTAAAGATCTCCTTTCTCCCCCAGAACGTGTCTGAGGGCTGCAAGGAGGCTGCTCCCCTCAGTTGGCTTTCCCGGGAATGCGCCTTGCCTTGGGGTTAATAGGTTATACTGTATTCCCAGGTGCAGCTGTGGGCTCTGGCCACTTTAGAGCGAGGAAATGAATGAGAGGAATGACCCATGGAAAGGCTGACCTGCTCCCTGCCCTCTCCGCAGGGCGTCTTTGTGGCCAGAAATGTTGGAAATCAGAGACGGAGTAGCAGAGTGATGCCCTCGTACCAGGGAAACTCGGCACGAGGCCCCTGTCCCTGCGCACAGAGCCCTTCTCCTTGCTGCTCGGTCAGTTTAACCTTGGGGCGCTCTCGCTGTGCTCCTGGATCCCGTGATTTAAGGCTCTCCGGTCTTCCCGGCAGCGCTTTGTTCGGCTCCGGTTGCCAGGAGGCTTCTCCGCTTCCGGCCCTCGCCCGCGGGATCAATCTGGCTGCGCGAGTGCTTTGCCAGCTGCTCGCGCGCTCCTTCCCGTCGCTCTTTGCAGCCTTGATCCCCACTTTGTTTGCACTGGCTCTTTGATGAAAGGCGTTCCTGTGTAATTAAATACCCGGGATTAGTTCCGATCAAATAGCAAACTTCTTTTCATCTCGCCCTGCGCCGGCTCCAGGTCTGCGCAGGGAGCCTCGGCCAGGTGCGCGGTGTCGGATCTGCCCTCCTTGGAGCCTGATCCGCGTGGTTCGTCAGCCTGCACACGTAGGTGCTCCCGACACGGATACGCATGCGTGCGCGCACGTCCTGGCAAGATCCCGACCTCCAGGAGCATTCCAGCCAAGGAAACACACGTGGGCCTGAGCCAAGTAACACAGGAGTCAGCGTTACGGCTTCTCTGCCTGACTGACTCCCTTGGGAAAGCCAAAACAAGGAAAACTTTCACGAGCTGGTTAAGGTGGAAGTGGCTGCTTCCAGAGGGCTCCCTGGCCTCCCCGGCAGCTCTGGGATGGGAGCAGGTCTGGAGCCCTCGAGGCGTTTGCAGGGCGGTAGGGAGCAGGGATGCCCTGGGCTCTGGCACTTCTCACCATCCCCTTATCCGTGTAGAATCGAGCGTGGCTCCGCGCTTCATTTCCAGGGCTCTGTCCGTGGCCAAGTCCTCGGTGATGCTGTTGCCTTCATGTCCATGAAGGTCAGATCCCAGCTCCATGCACACTGAGGTAGAAGGGCTGGATATCACTCTGGGCATCTCCAGTATCTCTGAAATTCAGGGCCTCTTTACAGGAGACCAAGGTGGTTGTTTGACACCCACTGACTAATCTTTCTCCTCTCCTCTGAAAGAACGGTGTAGGAAAAGCTCCTCCAGGGACCAAAGGGTTGGAATAACTTTGGCATGGAGAAGGTAAATGAGCATGATGTCCTTGGAAGAGAGCTGCCTGTGGAGGGAAATGCGTAAAATCGGGACTGTGCTAGAGCACGTGAGCGGGAAATACACAATCCTTGTGCCCCGCAGCAGGTGCGAGGGGATGTTATATTAAATATCAGGCAGGAGGTTTAAGCCCATTGAGGTTGAAGGAGGTTTTTTCTTCATGAAAGCAGCTGTGGAGGTGGCAGGGAGGACAGGAGCGTGGCCAGACCCGAGCAGCGAGTGAACGGGAACTCCAGCGAGCGCAAAGATGTGGATGTGGATGTGGATCCCCCCCGGCAGCCCCAACCCCAGCCCAGCAGGGCTCCAGGTCCAGCCGTAGAGCGGAGACGCTGGAGACAACTGCGCCTGCAGCCCGGCAGTACTGCAGAGCGGCCACGAGAGTCACTGTTGCGTTACCCAAGGAGCCTCCCCGCCCGGCTGCTTTCTGCTGGGTTTCTCGGAGCCGCCAAGGCCACGCAGGTCTCCAGCTCCCTGGTTTTGCCCATGCACCACCGGCCCGCAGGTGAGGAGCCGCAAGGGCGCAGGGATGAGGATGACGAGGAAGGCCGGAGCATCGCACCGTGCTGCTCCCCGCTGGCTGTTCCTACACCAACCGCTGTCCGGGAGCCTCCACCTGCGCTCCGTGCCGCAGGAATCACCGCAGGAATCGCGCTCCGCGGTGCGGTTTGCCCGAGGAGCACAGCGTGTGCTCCTGAGACATGTGGCCTGAATTAACCTCTCGGCAGATGGTTCCTAGGTAACAGCGCTGCGCGGATCAAGATAAACTGTGAAGCGTATTTATATTTACCGAGGTTGTGTTAACCTTTGGGAAGCTGACCTTAAGCAAAAAAAACGACAAAAAAGATAAAGCGACAAAAACATTTAGGGCACAGGAGAGGTTTGTTGTTTTTAATCCTTTCGCTCTTTGATTACTTCAGTTCTGGCAGTGGTAAATACGCACTTGCTTTCAAGGCATCCCTGATTTTTGCAGCTGCAGAGCCGGGAGGTCTTTGTCTATATGAGTGTTTTCAAGGTGAGCTGGAATGCAAAACCCGACAGGACACGTCCATGGGGCAGGACCCCTTGTTCCTTCCCTTGCTCCTGCTCTCCCGAGTTCTGCAGCAGATGGGGGTGGTTGTGGTGCCGCAGCCTGCACTGCCCCCGGCCGGGGCACAAGGGGAGACCAGGGCCGCCGGGCACCATCGCGCCCGTCCCCGCTGCAGCAGCTCGGCTGTTCCGGCAGCCCCTCGGCCGGGAGCATCCCCCTCCATAGCCGCCCTTCTCCCTCGCGTGCGTTGCTGGGATGAGGAGCCAACATGGGCATTAGCCTAGCAATTTCCCAAATTTGCAATTCTCGTTGGAATGAGAGCAGACAAGTGATGGGAATGAGCCTTTTGGGGTGCAACCTCCACAGAGCTTGTTCCTGCAGAGCCGCAGCCGGACGCAGGGATTGCAGCGCCCGGAGCCGTTGAGGAGCTCCCGGGGGCCCTGCTCAGAGCCATCAGGGTGAGGGGATGCGAGCGGAGAGGCGGCTGCAGGCGGCAGGTGAGCTCAGCACCTGCCTGCAAGCTGCTCCAGGGCAGCTGCTCTCCTGGCCCCGCAGCAGCAGCGGCTGCTTGGAAGGTGCAGCATCCAGAGGGAGTCAAGGCAGGAAAAGCCTCTTGTTCGCAAAATCCCTGTGGACCCGAGTGTTCGCGGTGTGTGGGGCTGCAGGGGTCTCCTGGTGCAGGTGCACGTGCTGCTGGTGCTCCTGCAAGTAGGAGCACTCGGGTCTGGGGCTCTGTGCACCAATACTGCAAGCTGGGCTACGGGAGCCGCTTCCCATCCGTAGGAGGAGCCGTGGGGGCCTCTTGGAAATCCAGGTCTATTTTTGTATCAAAATGTTCAAGGCAAAGTCAAAGAGAAGGAAGATGCAGCGCGGCTTAGCCGATGCTCGGGGACTCGGCGGGTATCCGACGCTTCTGGTAACTAATTAAGAGGGGAAACTAGAAGGTTGCAAAGTCCTAATGGGCTGAGGCTCAAACCCAGCGCGTTGCTCGAGTGGTGCCGGGGGCCCGGCTGGCTCATGGGGCCGCAGGGGACCCGGGAGCCAGGGAGGGAGCAGCCGGGGTGTATTTTTATTTTGCTAAATCGCACACAGCGTGCCCACATGAGGGAGCCTGTTAAGTGCCTGATCCGTAATTACACAGCGCAGGTTGAGCTTTAATCGGGATAAAAGTGTGGAGGAAGCTCCTTTGCAGCTGGTCTCTGCCTTTCACCTAGAGATTTTATTGCTATAAATATTAATAACGGGAGCATGAAGAAGTTCAGCACTCGGGTTCACGCAGGCTGGCAGAGCTGGGCGGCCTTGCCAGCTCCTCACTGCTTGGGTGAAGTTTCCCCCTTTAGAAAGGGGGGAGCAGGAGGAGTCTGGGCAAGCGCCGGGTCGGTCGTGGCTGTCGCAGCCGGTTTCCCTCTCGCGGTGCCGATTCCGCGGGCGGCTTCCGCGCAGCCCTGGCCCCGGCGGGCACGGCGCCAAGCGGGCCAGAGGGCAGAGATAAGAGCTGCAGCCGCCGCTGCCATCCGGTGCCAGCAGCGCCCAGAGCCGGGGAATGACCCAGCGCAGGCGCCCCGGCGGCTCGGCCATGGCTCTTGGGGCCAGGGGAGGCGCAGCCGGACCCCCCCGGCCACCCTCTCTGCAGAGCAAACGTGCAGGTGGTTATAGAGACCACAACATCATCACGTCATCGCCCTGCTCTTGAGGACGCGCTGTTGTCACCCGCATTACATGAGGTGGCACTGGGGGGCACAGCTCAGGGCCAAGTCTCTGTGAAACACTCGCGGGTTTGGGAGTCGGAGCTTGGGTCCTGCTCAGCCCTGCGGGCGCAGCCGCTCGCTCTGGAGCCTTCAGCTCCAGTTTGTGTCTCTCCGAAGCTGGCACAAGGTTCCCAGATAACTCCGCTGCTCCGGGGTTGGTGCAATTCCAGGTTAAGGTGGAAAGTGCCTTGCTGAGTGGAGAGAGCAAGGATTTGAATGTTAACGGGCTCATTAAGTGGATCTCGTCTTTTCTCCTTTTCAGAAACCAGGCAATGCGGAAAAAGCTAATTTTGTACTTCAAGAGGAGAAACCATGCTCGCAAACAGTGGGTAAGTGACTCCAGTCTTTCTTATTTTGCACGTACAAAGCAGAGTAATTCTTTGATGCTGAAAGGAAAAGGAGCATTTCCAGCGCAGCCGTGACGGTGCCCAGGGTTGCATTGTGTTTTCCCTCACTGCGGCAGCTTCTCTGCTAAAAACAAGTTGGAGACGAGTGCCAGGTCCACGGAGCAGGGATGATCCAGCCTAGGGCTGGTGTCGGCAGCGGTTCCTGCCCGCCTGGCTCTGTCCTGGGTTGGAATCGTTGCAGGTTTATTCCTTCCCTCGGTGCTGTTTTTGGACAGGAGCGCTCCGGGAGGGAGGAATTGGAAACGCTCTGAGCGAGCAGCCCTGGGAAGTGGTTCGACGGCTCTGCCTGTAAAAGCAGCTTTCAATAAGGCTATTTACACAGAAGGTTTTGAGCCAGCGAGCAGATAATTTTCTTATTTATGGTGTATAAAGACGTTTTCCTTTTCTTTCCTGGTTTTTTTTTTTTTTTCCATTTTGCAGTAGCTCTCAAAAAGCCACAGGTCCTGCACTTGGACAGCTGGCTCTCCCGTTTGTGCCCAAATGCACCTTTGTTACTGAGTTTTTTTCTTGCTAAAACTCCTTCCAGTTTTCCAGAAAAGACCTCCTGGATTACGGGGGCCTGCAGCCTGCCCCGGTGGGACAGAACCCCAGCCCCAAGCGATGCCTCCTGCAATTGGGAACAAGTGTCACCGTTCCCTTCCTCAAACGCGAGGTTGCAGCGGATCACGTGGGCTTGTTGGAAGCAGAAGGGAACTGAACAGGAGCTGCTTTCTGCTCGAAGCCACCAGCCACTGTGCTAAATTGAGACT
Source organism: Crypturellus tataupa (assembly GCA_034781795.1). NCBI lineage: Eukaryota > Metazoa > Chordata > Aves > Tinamiformes > Tinamidae > Crypturellus > Crypturellus tataupa. The sequence goes on along the minus strand of JAWLRI010000333.1, from coordinate 3,394,669 downwards.
GAGTTGCTCTGTTGTGAATGTCAAGGAGCAGAGGGGGAAAAAAAGTTTAATTAGGCTGCAAGAGCGCGGTTCCTAAAATACGGCGTGCTGAAAAGTCGTCTCTCATGCAAAATAGGTAGATTTCTGCCAGCCGGTTTATTCAGTGTCCTTGAAAGGGGATTTTTTTCAGTTTAGGGAAGCGTTTTGCCTATTCTACAAAACAGGCAACATACGGTTGCTGAATTTGCAAAGTGAATGCATTTGCTGATGCTGTGTGCAAAATGGGTGCGCTTAGCTGTTTTTCTGCCCGTTTAGTAGCAGGCACTATTTTTAGCAGGAGCCGTCCCCGCGCCAGCGATTCCTGCGGCTTCCTCTGCTCCCTGGTGCCTCTGCGGGGCCGTTGGGGAGCCGGGCAGAGCCGGTCCCGGCGCCCTCACAGCCTCGGAGCACGCGGAGCCGCTGCCCTCTCCGTGGCTCCATCCGTCCTCCTGGGAAGGAGAGGGCTCCCAGCGCAGCACAAGGAGCTGCCATTTGCGTTACTTATTGCCTCTTGCCCAGGACGTGGGGTTCCTCTGGGCGGGTTTCGGGGTGTTTTGTTTTTCTCCTCATTCCTGGCTTTCATCTCGCGGCATTTCCTCTGCTCCCGCTGCATCCGTGGCAGGCAGCAAAGCCTCCGGCTCCAGCGTGCACACAGGGTGCCAGGGCTGGAGGTGCCCTGTGTGCTCCGAGAGCTGCCCCGAGTTGCTCACCGGCTCATAGGCTGTGTCCCCCTGTCCCTCTGCTCCCTTTAGTGCCAGCTCCGCGACAGCGCAGCCAAATGATGCACAAGGACCGGAGCGCAGCCGGCAATGGGTGGCTGCGGTGCCAACAGCAGGTTGGGGACTGGGTTGTGCCCTGGGTGTGTGGCACAACCAACCCCTTTGGTTAAGGGCAACCCAGGGCAGGGAGCAGGGCGTTCGCATCAGGGCATTTTGCTGCAACCCCCTTTTCTTTCCTCCTCCTCCGTTACAAAGCGCAGACACGGAGCGGAGCGCTGCTGGGAAGTCCTGCAGCTCCCGCTTCCCCCAGCCGTAGGAAGGCAGCGGCGAGAGATGAGTGGATTTCTTTGAAATCCGGGTTCACTCGGTTCTGCCGCGGTGACTAACGCGGTCGCTGCCGCCCGGGCTCGAAACCGGCCGGGCGGCTCGGAACGGTGGCGCGAGCGCGCGGCGAGGGAAGCGGCCTGGGGTTTGCCATTGATTATTTTGCAAAGCGACATCTGCTTTCACTTCCTAATTTGGGGCCTGGAAGACATTTGCTTTGCTCAGAGTGAAACCTCAAAATCCCCGCTGGTTGCCCAGCTGCTTTCGCATGAGCTCGGCGGTGTCACCGAGGGTGCCGGCACCGAGGTGCTCCGGGCCGAGGGCGCTGTGGCCCCGTGCTCCCCGTGCAGCGGGTGTCCTTCTTCTCCGTGTAAACTTCACCTTTCCGGGGTGTTTTCCTAGGGCAGGGGGTGGCAGGAGGAGGGAGCAGCTGAGGCCACCTTTACATGTCCCTTCCTGAGGACGCCCATGGCCTTCCAAGAGGGAAGAGCCAAAATTGGGCACTGAAGACGGGGAAGATGGAGCAGCTCTCGCTTGGCTCCCCTGGCCTGGAGAGGAGCCCGAGAGGGAGCCTCAGCTCCGAAGATGCTGCCTCCCCTCGTAGCAGCACGGCCAGGGGGTCCAAAAGTCCTGGGGAGGCCAAGAGGAAGCAGAAGACACCGAGTCCCAGGCGGGGAAAGTGCTCACCTGCCCTCCAGGGCCCAGCACAGGAGGAGGTATCCGGGGCAGCCCGGATGGGACAAAGCTCCGTGCGTCAGGAGCGAGAGGCTGGGAGCACCGGGTACAAGGTTCCCTGCTGGCATTTCCCATGGGAATATGCGGCAGAATCGCTGCACCCATGAGGCTTCACATGGGATGGAATGCGAGCCCGGCGGAGACGAGCGGGAGACGTCGCAGCCGCTGCCGATGGAGCGCTCGGGAAGCGGAAAGCCCTGCAGAGGGGCCGCGCGTGCGAGCTGCTGCACAACAACCGGCTGCCGTGCCGAGAATCCCGCTTCCCCTCCGAGCCCGAAAATAAAAAAGCAATTCAGGGGCTTCCTCCGTGCCCTGCCAAAAGCAGCGAAAGGAACGGCCCGCGGCTCTGTAAATCCTGCTGGCTGCTTCCTTCTTCTCCAGGCGCCTTTCCCTGCCAATCCAGGGACGCAGAGGGCTGCCAGGGCCGGGCATAAGCTGCACCCTGCTCCCGCGGCTTGTCCCTGGTGCCGAGGCACCTGGAGGTCCTTCTCTCCGTGGTTTCCCCCTCCAGCTTCTCCTTTCCAATGCTGCTTTTAGCATGGGTCACTTGTGGAGGCCGTTTCTTTTCCATTCATTTTTCCAGCTGCTGCTTTCCTGGGCAGGCCTTAGTACCGGGCACTGCGGGGTAATTGCCACAGCGTCCTCGCCCTTGCAGCTGGGTTTTGTTTGCAGTTCAGTTGGGGCATCATCTCCTGCAGCCCCAAAAGCTTCAGCTTCAGGTGCCCCATTGGGACTGGCTTGGGGGAGTCCTGGGCAAATGTCAGCAGAAGATCTAAGTTGCCCAAACTTGGGTTTTTTAATGTTCAGATATGATGATAACGTGGAACCCATCACGTTAGCTCTGATAACGACGGTGATGGGCAGGGCTTGCGCTGCGTCCCAGTAGCGATGTTAGTAGTAGTAATGTTAAATCTCATGTTGACAACGGAGGGCTAATTCAGTCATGGACTTGTCGTGTCCTGCTGAGCCCAGTCGGAGGGTTGTGTGTGCTGGGAAGCTCATTCCCAGTGTCCTAATGTCCTTGGTGTCACCGGAGCTCCTGGGAATGGGGAGAACCAAACTGGGAGCCTTGGAGGGTGCTCGGGCAGCAGGTACCAAGGAGGCGACGCCCCGCAGGGCTGGAGTCCCTGTTTTTCCAGAGAAATTGGGCCTGGGATGCAAAGGGCTGAGGAGACTGATGAAGACCTCCCTCCTGATGGGCCTTTCTCCCCTTGTCCCCGCAGGAACAGAAGTTTTGCCAGCGCTATGACCAGCTGATGGAAGCCTGGGAAAAGAAAGTGGAGCGCATCGAAAATAACCCCCGGCGCCGCGCCAAGGAGAGCAAAGTGCGGGAATACTATGAGAAGCAATTCCCGGAGATCCGGAAGCAGCGGGAACTGCAAGAGCGCATGCAGAGGTTAGAGGAGAAGCGGTAGGAAGGGGCTGAGCCGCTGTCGGGCAGCCTTTCTCTTTTCTTCATTATCGCTGTGGGGTCTGGTTGCGGGGGGGAATGGCACGGGGTGGATGTTGCTGTGCAGGACCCATCGCTCCCCTTCTCTTGGAATAACCACATCAGGCTCTAACCACGGGAGGCAGCGAGTGAACAACCTGCTGCTCCTTCCTCAGGGAGGCTCAGCAGAGCTCCAGGAGGGGAGGAAAAATGTCAGGAATGCGGCTGCCCATCTGCCCCCAGCGGTTGGTTTGCGGGAAGGCCCCATCAGAGCTCATGAGCAGGTCCCTCCTCCTGGCCGCAAAGGTCACTTCTTCTGGCAGGTCCCATCACCTGACCAGGACGGGACTAATTAGGCACTAATTGAGTGCAAATAAAGATGTAGGAGACTCATAGATGGAATGGGTTGTGGGGTGACTTAGAACATGCTCCCGCTTTGATCAGAGCGCGGGCAAAGGGGAAAACCACCTGCAAAGCGACTGCACAAGAGGTAAGAGGAGGCACCTGATGTGTGCAGAACCCAAATCCTGGGGTCCTCCATCTGTTCCTTGTGCCCTGCAAACAGCTGGGGGGTCTGAAAAAGCCCCTAATCTGCATTTTTATCTGTTCCATCTTAAAGAGACGGGGAGAGATGGTTAAACTTTTATGTGTTTAATGTGCAAAGTTTAAACTTTGTGGTTAATGCGGCTGTTGTGGGTGGCATTGCGGGGGGATGGAAGTTCATGGATGGCTGTGAATGAAATGTCCTTGTGGTGTTTGCAAATCAGGCACTGTGGCACTGCATTGGTTGTCGCTTGCCAGAGCCAACGTGTTTGCTCCATTCCCATGTTGGGATGAGGGGAAAACGCGGGAATATGGTGGAGAGCGGGATGGGGTGGGAAATGCCCTGCTGTTTTAGCCGTGCAGGATGTGGCATTAGGGCAGATCAGGAAGCTAGTTGGGGTCTCTCTAAGGGTAAACCCTGAACCTGCAGGATTTGCCCCGGGGGGTGGTGATTTCCAGGTAGGATGAAGGGAATGGGACGGTGTGGAGTGGCTGGGGGGATGTCACCGCTCCGGAGGGCAGCGGGAGTAGGGGCTTGGGGCGCATCACCCCGGCCACAGCGGCAGCGCTGAGTGTTTTCCTGCCCTTTCCCAGCAGGATAGGACAGAGGGGCAGCGGCCTCTCCATGTCGGCCGCCCGCAGCGAGCACGAGGTGTCGGAAATCATCGACGGGCTCTCGGAGCAAGAGGTGAGGCCAGTTACGTGTCCTGCTCCTCCCCTTCACCCATTGTATGCCAGGAAGCCAGCAGAGCAGCCACAGGCCCCACAGCAGAACCTCTCTGTGCCAAATCCCACAAGCTCCAGGCCCCGGTGAGATGGGCAGGCTGCCGTGTGTGCTAATGGCCTGCCGGGACAGCATCCAAAGCGAGGTGCTCGTTTAATAACCAGCAGCATCTCCCTGCTCGAGCAGAGCTGTGCAATGGTCCTGCAGCAGGGAAGGGCAAAGTGCCCCCGGCGCTGGTGGCCAGCAGGAGGATTCCTGGATTCACCTGCCCCTTGGGATGTAAAACCCTGTCTTGGTGCCAGCCCTGGGTAGCCAGTGCCCCACGAGCAGGTTCTTCTGCTGCCTCTTGCTGCGAGTGGAAGCGGAGGCAGCAGGCGCCCGGGCGAAGGGGTTTTTCTGTTTCATTTTGTTTTGAATGGGCTGTGCAGCTTGACACAAGGGAATCCTATGGAATGAATGGTTTGTCGGCGAGCCAGTTGGCCCACGTCTTCTGGGAGTGCTCCATTCATCTTGAAACATCCCCGTGACCTTGGCTCCGCTTGGATCTGGTTTCACAAGGGTTCCGCTCGCTTGGCACGGCCGGCGCGGCACGGAATGGAGCGGGAGGGAGCGTTGGGGCTTGTTCCCTGCACGCAGCCCCTGCCGGGGGGCTTTGCCAGCAGCACAGGGATGCGGTATTGGAAGCAGGGGGACATTTCACAGCATCGCAGAGGCCATGGCCAAGGGCAGCGTTTTGTCATTGCCCCGACCTCCTGCACGGCGTGGGCTGTTAAATGCCACCCCGACAGCCTTGTGCGAGGCCGGGGCACTGCTTGGCTGCTCCCGGAGGAGGCAGCAGCACCGCGGGCTGCTGGAGCAGGAGGTGTTCTAGTGCAAACAGGGAATGCAACAGAGCTCCACTTCGGATTGATGCCTTCACTGACTGGCACGTGCAAGAAGGTAGTTTTGGCAACTCTTGGTTTGTTTGTTTTACCTGGGTTTTATGGCATGCAGTAGCTGAGGCACCTGAAACTCAACCAAAGGAGAAAAGAGGATGCGGATGCTGCTAGGAAATACCCTGTTGCAGCCTTAGGTTTCCCGTAGAGCAGCCACGAACCAGTATCCCACTGGGTACCCTTCAGGGAGGCCTTGCAGAGCTGCCCCACAGCCGTGAGCGGCCGTGGGTCTCAGGGCCAGGCAGGGTTTGCCCTCCTTGTGCCACCACCGCTCTGGCCTGTCTCTCATCCTGGCCAGCGGCCGACTTCCTTAGGTCAGGGGTTTTTACATGGTATCTTAAAAGCCCTTTATTTCAAAATGAAAGATTAATTGTTTCCTGGCTGACGGCGATAGCCTCTTTCCACGTTTAATTTACAGCTACTCCAGCAATAAAGCTGTCTGGTGCCTGCTTTTAAATTCCCCCGTTCCTCCGCCTGTCCTTTCCTCTGGAACATCTGTCCCCTCCCGCGGGCCACCGTGCTGACCAGCTGCTCTCTCTGCTTTCCCCAAAGAACCTGGAGAAGCAGATGCGCCAGCTCGCCGTGATCCCCCCCATGCTCTACGATGCTGACCAGCAGCGCATCAAATTCATCAACATGAACGGCCTCATGGACGACCCCATGAAGGTCTACAAGGACCGGCAGGTGATGAACATGTGGAGCGAGCAGGAGAAAGAGACCTTCCGGGAAAAGTGAGTGCTCAATTCTCAATGTCACTGCCACCAAGAGCTTTATTTATTTCGCCTTTTTTATTTATTTCGCCTTTGAGAATGGTGAGATGCAGCCCATGTAGTACCCTTGGCCGAGGTCCCAGCCCCGAGCTGGGTGATGGTCACAGAGCGACAACCCCAAGACAAGTGTCCTGCAGGAATTGCCCCAGGGCACCAGGGAGCTGGTGGCACTGGGATGGGCAGCTCGTTGGAAGAGGAGAGCAGTGCTGTGACCCAGACACAGTCTGCTTGCCCAGGTCCAGAGTCATGGACCTGGGCAGAAAGCTCAGGCCTTTCTACTTGGCTACCCCATGGGCCTAGATTGTCAAATATACTTTCACCAGAGCACTCCTCCTTACCCCAGGTTCGTTATTTTCCACCTTGACTATATTGAAAATGAAGGTCGGGTTGTAACATGAAGAAATCAACAGCAAGTGTACCACGGTGCGACAAAAAAACTTTAAGGACAGAAAAGTCTTTGTCCTTCATGATGACCCAGATGGTCAGCAGTCTGGCTCTGCCCTGAATCCTCCCCTCCCTCCATGTGGGAGAAAAATAATAGTTTTTCTGCTTCCACTTGACCTATTGTAAGAGCCAGCTTAAGGATAAAACCAGTGCAACTCAGCATCCCACTCACTGCCATTTAATTTGGGTTTACGTGTCCTTCGGGCACTGTGTGTCCAGGGGGTTCTTGGGGCTATCGGCATCAAACCAGCCCCTCAGACCCCCCCAGGCTGCGCTCGCCGCTGCCTCCCGCTCTGCCTTTCCCCGGGCTCCCCATGCTGCCGCCTCGAGGATTTGCCACCAGCTGCTGTTTCCATGGCTGCGTTCCCACGGCAGACACGTGCGCGCGCTGTCGGCCGCGTTTGCTCCTGTTTGCAAGCAGTGCTTGAAAACAGCTTCGCTGGAATGACTGGGATCCACTGGAGAATTCCCGCTGCCTTCCCTGGATAGGGCTCTGCTGTCAGCCGATGCTCAGGGACAGATTTGCCCCTATCTCGTGCTGCGCTGGGGCCACCAGCGCTGCTGGGCTGAGGCCTGCAGTGTGCTTGGTGCCACACTCAGCTTCGGGCTCCTTTATTTTTAAGCACACGCGAGGCTGGGATCACGTATGTCTGTAAAAATAAAGCTGGAGCTCGGCTGCCAGCAGGACCAGCTCCGTGCGCTTACTGGGATGGACAGGGGTGCTGCAGGGCAGGGGTGCATCAGCCCGGGCAGCATCGTCCCTCCACCAGCACCGTCTTGGTCCGAGACTGTGGAAAAGCACCGTGGATTACGAGCAGGCTCGCAGCCAGCACCAAGAGGAAAGCAGGGATCAAGAGGCTTACGGGGCTCGGGTTCCCTCTCGGATCAACACTCAGGCGCATGGAGTAGACGGAGCCAGGAGGGAAGGTGCCCAGAGGAAATGGGAGGGGAAGAGGCGCCTTCCCCTCGGGGCTCTCGGGGTAACGCAGGGGCTAGGCTGGATGGTTTGCATTATTTCTAGGTGTGGTTGCAAAGCCGCGGATTGGGACAGAGCTGTGATCACAGGGTTACGGTCGTGGTCATTAGGTGCGTAATTTAGATGAGCATCTGCACCACACCGAGGTAGGAACAGTCACCGTTGCCCTGCGGGTGAGTCAGGAGAGCCCCAAAACACCTCTGCTCTCTGCCCGCTGGCGAAGCCTCCTGCTTGCAGCTGAAATAAGGCATTGCCAAGGCACCAGAAAGGAGCAAGACAAGCAAACCACCTCTTAAGGCTTTTGTAGACGAGAACCCTCGTTGCTAATTAGCCTTCAGATGTGATACTCGAGTTTGTAAGGCTTGCGCACAGCTGACGCAAAGGCTAATTACTCAGGCTTTAATGGAGGGGCCATGCCTGGCTAATGGGGCTGGAAGAGCCCACACCCAGCTCTTGCATCCTGCCCGGCGTGGTGCTTTCTGTGTCACCGCCGTGTGCAGCTCAAGGCATCAATAGAGCAGGATCTCGGGGTTCTCACAAAACGCATTTTAAGTGGTCGGCGCTGCTGATGAGCCGCAGGGAAGGCCCTCCCCAACCCCACAAACCCAGCGGCTCCGCTCAGCCCTAAGCGCCGGCGCTCTCGGAGAAGCAGCCGAGCGGTGCAAGACCAAAACGCTCCAGGTCTGAACCCGTCTGAGCCACCAGAACGTGGTCATAAGTGACGTTATGATTTGACTCATGTTGGACAGAATTTGGGTCTCTTCGCTGCACACACGGCACTCAGGACTGCCAGGGTGGCCGTAGTTTGCCATTAAAGAAACAGGTGGGATTGTGGTAGCCCTTCACCCCACTGGGACACTGGGGCCCTGTGGATACATGTCCTGATCTGTGAAAATTGCAGGATTGTCCCTCTGTCCCCTGTGCTGCCCTCCTGCCCTAGTGTCACTGGTGACATGGCCAGGGCCTCGATCAGCCCCAACGCAGCTCCCACTCGGAGCTGCCATCCTGCTGTGTTCAGCCACCTGAGCTGCCTTTTCCCCCGTGCATTTGTGGCTGCTTCTTTCTTTCTTTCCCTTATTATTTAGTCCCGTATCTCAGAGGGTCTCCCTTGGGGTCCGTGTTGTATTTGGATAGTTTTGCCCTTCCCAATGCTTGATGGCAGAAAGGCTGCAGCTGCATAGGGGATAGAGGCTACGGGAGATCCCGTCCCCACTGCCATCCTCTGCGTCGCGGTGCTGGCCGTGGCATCGAGAGCCTCTGCCATCCTGGGGCTCCTGCGGTGCCACGAGGAACAGGGAGGGCCCTGGTGTCCGGGGGGATGTAGCTGGGCCTGGGACAGCTGCCCAGGGCCACCGCTCTAAGCGGTGACAGCAAATCCTCCTCTTATCTCGCCCTGCTGGTGTGCTCGGCAGTGACATGCGCCGCCGACTTCCCAGGCACTGATTGTGATTCCTCCGGGAAAGCAGCTTTTATTACCCATCCGGCTGACCTTTCCTTTGCCAAGCCTATTTTTCTTTTTTTTTTTTTTTTCCCAATGCATTTGGCATTCCCAAGGCCTGGCAGGGTATCCAGCCTCCTGTCCGTCAGGATGGGCTGCCTGGGCTCCGGCGGCGGCGGTGACCGTGGGATGGAGCGGGGTGACGGAGGGAGCTGTTGGGAGCTGCTGGCCCCTGCTGCCCTCTCCCAGCCAGCCCCTCAGCCAAATCCCGCGGGTCTAAATTTAAAGTTTCTGGCGTCCTGGGAAGCGGGTTGGCAGACAGGCATTTCTCAGCCCCGCGGGTCCCTAGAGGAGCCGGCCGCTTTGCACCCTCGATCCCGGCCACGCTGACCCTCTCCCTCCTTCTCCCACAGGTTCATGCAGCACCCGAAGAACTTCGGCCTCATCGCGTCCTTCCTGGACAGGAAGGTAAGGCTGGGGCGAGCTCACCTGAGCCCTCCCTCATGCTGGAGCACCCGGGGAGACCGTAGCAGGGGGCCTTGGGCCATATCCAGACATGTCTCCGCTGCCCGCAGGGCCACATCCAGCGTCTGGGGAAGCTGCTTTTGACTATTGGGCTGCTGCACGCGGAGTTGCCAGGTCGGGGAAGCTGCTTCCACCCTCCAGGCTGCTACACATGGAGCTGCCGAGATTGGGGAAGCTGCTTCCACCCACCTGCAGAGCAGCTTCCCCAGCGCGACGATGGGGCGAATCCCATCTAGGCCAGCACGGCACATTGATGCCGTGGGGACACACAGACACCCCTTCTGAATATCCTGAAAGCAGAATCCGATGCTATTTTTTAGGAGTAGCTCATTAGCAAGGGCTTGAACTTCCCCACCTGTTTACAGCAGCCTTTCTCTCTTTGCTGCCAATGGAGCTGATGGGAGAAAGGGGTGAGGTGAGACCTGCAAGAGCAGGGAGTCTTTGGTCTAGTCCTGATCCAGGCCAGGTAACTTCCACAGGAACAGGCCATGTGGGTGAATGGATTTGACCTGGAAGCCCAGAGAGGTGGATCTTGAGAAGAAATGCTTGGGAGCTGCTCTTCTCTAGTTCTTGGAAGTTGATTACAGTCTTTGCCCACCCCTTGCAGCATTTTGCCGTCGTATCTCAGTGCATTTCCCAGGAGAAGTGGGCTTCCTTCAGAGGAAAAAGGGATTTATTGAAGTCTTATAGCAAGGTTGGAAGGAAGGATGGAGACCTGGGGCTGGGTAGACACGTAGCCAGCCTGAGTGTGGGGGTATTTGTCTGAGCAGCTTTTGGCCCCTGCACCTTCAGGAGCAGCGGGAATGCAGTATCTGTTCAGTCTGGGAGAACCCCCTTGGCTTTGAGGACCCGGTGGCCTCCAGAGGTCCCTTCCAGCCTAAATTACGCTCTGATTCTGCCTGACCCGGCTGGGAAACTCATTTGTGAGAGCTGGACTTCCCTGTCCGAAGCAGCAGGCAGCCGGCAAGGCAGCAGCCATCTAGCATAATGTGCTCTAAGACACCAGGCTGTTTTCAGCCTTTTCCCACTAGTTAAAGCCGAAACTGGTGGGACTTGGATGATGCTCACAATCCACCCTGTGTTCCAAGCTGTAAAATGTCTTCTAATTTTATTTGTACTCGTTTGTAAATCAGGCTGTAATTATGATACAGAACACATCCATTATCCTGTTGGAGAGAGATGCAAAGTATGGCTCAATGTAATGAATTAATAGATTTTTAAATTGCATTATTAAAAAAAAATAGTGATCTTAGCCCTTGGAACAGATGACTGTAAGTTTTTGTGTTTGTGTGTATAATCAGGGGTGGATTGGAAAGCAATCCAATTAACGCTTTAAAAGTCACAATCTGGTTTGCGGGTGGCCCTGCTCTTTGCAGTAGGGGAAGAGAGAGAAGCCCGAGCGCCCGCTGAGCCCCTCAGCAGGACACCCTGCCCAGCATCTGCTCCATCCCTCCTCAGGGCAGCAGATCCATGTGGGGCTTTTTCACTCATGCTTTGCACCACTCTGGTGATTCTGCACCAAAGAGAACCCGTTTTGGTGCAGATTCTCAGAATCTGCAGGAGATGCGACAATCACAGGGCTGAATATCGCTGCTAACAGTGTGAGGGACCAAAGTGCTCCCCTCCTAACTCACCTGTGTCCTTGCAGACGGTGGCGGACTGTGTCTTGTACTACTACCTGACCAAGAAGAATGAGAACTACAAGAACCTCGTAAGAAGGAACTACCGGCGGCGCGGGAAGAGCCAGGTGAGAGATGGAGGAGCACATGGAAATATTGTGTCTCCTGCCGACCAAGGAGAAGCAGGGATTCACACCTGCGGCTTCTGAGCAGCCGTTTATGGCTGAGCATCCCAAACGCCCCCTCTCTTCCCCCTGCAAACGGAGATGTTGGTTGCAGTGGGGCTCGCGAGCTCACTCTGTATCGCTGCTCAGGACGTGCTGTTTCCCAGCAGTCAATACATGCCCTAAATACATTGTCCTAAAGCAGCTGTAAAAACAAAAAGCCACAATGCTTGAAAACGGGAGCGTAGTGAGTGCAGAAAGCCGCGTTGTCTGTCTGTGTTGAGCCAGCAGAAGGCTGGAGAGGTACCTGGAAGACCTCGGACAACACAAGGTGCCTGGGGGCAGGTGACTGAATCACCCCTTGCTGTTGTGCGACCTAGATATGAAGTCGTTACCATGCCAGTGTTGTTGCTGAGATCTCTCAAGGTGATGCTAGGATCCTCGGATCCTAAGACCTAGGGAGGACTGAGCCTCTACGTGATGCATAAAGCAAGAGGAAGGAGCCACCGGTGGGTCCCCATCTCGGTGAATTGAACGGCTGTTCACTCGTTGAGGAGAGCAAGATGACTGCAAAGGGAGTATCTCCCCAGATACCGTGGGGACAGGAATGGAAAAACTGGCCTGTCCCGTAGCACCACTGACACGAGCAGTTCCTCATGCTCCATGGCCATAAAAAGCAGCACTTGGGTCTAGAGGCTGATTGGAAGGGAGATAGGTAGCCTTGCTCCAATTCGATTTCTGCAGCATTAAGACACGAGAATAGTTCGCACATGACGAATGTCATGGATGGGGCCCAATTTTCCCTTCTTTTTCTCAGAGACATGAGAGATGGATAAAACCCTATTAGATTATGCCGTCCCTCTCCCAGCAAACACAGGGTGGTTCCCTCCAGTACATTTTTACAGTGTTTACCATGGTCTGTTTTGTTAGATCACAGCAACTAGAACACGAGGCCACATTTGTTTCTTGTTAGTAGTGGAGACTTTTAGCACAGCTAAATCTGGGTTTGACGTTAAGTTGAACGAGTAACAAGTGTGGCCGGAGGGAGAGGGGCAGTTTGCTGTCCTGCTCCGCACCTAGCTGGTCCCTCGCGGCTACCTCCTGTGCTGCCTCCTGCGTGGACCATAATAAATCCCAGGAGAGCTTTTCCATGGTGATATTCCTAAATGAGTGTGGTGGGCTGGCGGGCTCCGAGGTGGGTGGGTTCCACCTTTGGTGGAGCTCAGGACACTGTTGATTTTGGAAGGTTGGATCCCTGATTCCGGGATCAGCGTATGCTCCCGTGGCCAGGATGGTTGTCCTGCACGCCCACTGGGGACACGTGCCACCACGAGGGCGTTGGGTGCCGAGGGCACCATGGGGAGGGCGGCCGAGCCGTGTCCATGCCCATGGGTGATGTGCCTTGAAGTGATGGTTTGGGCAGAACCACAGCAGAACCAGAGGCTCTCTGAGCCCTTGCAACCCGTGGGGGCTGCGCGGTGCCGTTTCGGGGGACACTGCGCTCCAGTCCTTGCGCTGGGCTGGCCCTTCCTGCTAGGATGAGTTAAAGCAGCTCAGTTCCACGAGTGGGACTGGGTTTGGAGGAGGGCAGGATACAGGTTGCGCCCGTTGCCGCTTCCCCACTCGTTTTCTCGCGGAGAGGCTGTGGTCTGATTTGCTTTCGGAGGCTGCGCAGAGCTAGCGAGAAGAGAGGTAGAGATAATTATAAGTAGAAATAAACTGCTGCGGTGTCAAGATGATCACCGTGGCCTACTTATTAAAAGTACATTAGAAAATAAGAATCCCGTTGCTCCTTGGCTGATGGTCCCCTGGCAAAGGATATTCCTCGTAAAGCTGCTACTTATTGCTAAAACCCTCCCGCCAAGAGCGAGGACTTCGCATGCTGCTGCTTCCCGCTTGCCATAAGAACGAGCAGCCCCCAGATCCAAGGCACGGGCTCCGCTCCGAGGAGGAACGACTGGAGTGGTGTAGAACAAGCCTGTGCGATAATCAGTGTGTTAATGAGCGTGGATTTGCGGGAGCTCCTAACGAGGGCTGCGTGTCCTGTTGCTGGTGCTGCTGGGGGTACCCACAGGTGCCCCGTGTGTGATGCTGCTGCGCTGGCCTCGTCCCTGGGGCAGGGACAAGGGCTGCTGCGATGTAGATGGAGCCGCGTGGGGACAGGAACGGCTCCCTTTCCGCATGGTCATCCTGTGCGGAGCGGGGCACTTGGGTTCCGGAATGCCTTCCCGTCGACTCTGGATTCTGCTGTGGTGGTGCAGACATTGCGTAGCACCGGGGCGGTTATTCCTGCAGCCGGGCGTGCAGATTCCCCGTTGGAGAAACTGCTGGGCTCGGGTGCCTCTTGGAGCCGCGGTCCCAGGTGGAGTCGGGAGGCTGGATCTGCGCCGGGCCGTGGTGATGATGGTGATTCAACCGGGATGAAGTAATGGGAGCCGGCGCTGGCAGCCCCGCACGGCTCCCCCGGTGCCGCTGGCGGACGGCGCTCACATATTCCAGCGCGGAAGGGCCGGCGCTTTCAAGGATTCGGTGCGCGAGGGGAGCTCCCGCGGGGGAGGCCGCTGCGCCGGGCGTCCCGCGCCCCTTCCCGCGGGAAGCGAGGCGGGAGCCGGGAGCGCGGCCCTGCCAGCCGCAGCCCTTCCCGGCCCACCCTCTTCCCTGCCCCCTGCCAAAGCAAATGGGATGATCCGTGGGCCCTCCCTCCCCTCTCTGCAGCCCTTCCCAGCTCCATGGGCTGCCCAAGCACCCATTTTATAAACATCCCCTTCGGTTTACTCATGGAAGCTCCACGCAGCCGGGGGTTGATCCGTGGCTCCCATGTGTCCCTAGCCCAGGATCCCCCCTGGTGATAGGGACAGGGGCTGCCTTGGCTCCACTGCAGCCCCAAGGGCTGCAGCTCCCTGAAAACGTGAGTGCTCAGCTGGTATTCCTGGGAAAACCTCAAATTTTATTAGCCCGAGGACCATTTCCTCATTAAGGGCAAAGGGCCCAATGTGTTTTCCTAAAGAAGTGATCCTTGTTGCACGCGCTTTTGCAGGACACAGAGTGGCACACTCATTCCTGGGTGTCACCTGCCTGTCCTGACTGCCACCAGCCACCGGTGACTTGTCCAGCAAGGCTTTTAGGAGGGTTTTAAACTGAGCTGATGTGAGGAGCCGGCGCGGATGGTGCTGGGGCTGCCGCGCCGTGGGGCCGCTCGCTCCACTGGGGCCCTCAAATCCCCGCTGCGGTCGGGGTGTTGGAGCGACGTGACCGTGTCTGGGAAGGGGATGGGAGGGCACAGGTCGAGGGGGTCCCTGAGCGAGCGCTCTGCTGAGGCCACGCTCACATGAGTGAGTGGTTGTGACTGCCGCTGCGCTGAGGAGGGAGGTTGGGAAACTGGCTGGGATGTTGCAGATCCCAGCAGCACTGGAGCATCCTTCTTGTTGGGTCTGGAGTCACCATGCGAGCTGGACTGGGAGCCGCATGCAGGTGGGAGCCACGGGGAAACGGGAAGGCAGCCGAGAGCCTCCAGAGCGCAGCTGAAAATCCCTGTAGGAGCCGGCTGCTCCAGGGTGCCGGCTGCTCCAGGGTGCCGGCTGCTCCAGGATGCCAGGATTTCCTGTCCCTGGTGCCCATGTGCTGCACAGGGAGGCCCATGGAGCCCGGCAGTACTTAGTGTGTGCTAGGGCAAAGCGCCAGGAAGGGAAAACCCCTGTTCCCTGCCCGGGATGGAGCGGGGCTCTTCGCGCCGCGCTCTTCCCCTCTGGACATTTTCCCTTCGTGAGCAGTCAAGTCGCTTTGTTAAAAAAAAAAAAAAAAAAACCTCAGCAGCGACCCAGAAAAGAAACATTTCCAGTTATGGCAAAGCCCTCGGTGGCTTAAGGAGGGAGCGGATGAGCAGGGGCCTGTAAAAAATCGCTCCGAAACGCTGCGCTTTAGCAAGATGAGTGAGCGCCCGCGCGGTGCCCGTCTCCCGTTAAGCCTCCGGGAGGGGATGGCTCCCACTCGGAGTGCTGCTTCCAACAGGGCAAGTGGAGCCTTGCTCGATACCCCTATCCTCACCCAAGTCCCGACCCTCGGATTTTGGGCTGCAGCCCAGGGCACGGAGCGGGCGATGGGATCAGGGTGCCCCACAACCATCACGATGCCTCTCCTTGCCGCTCTTCCCCAGCGCCTTGGGTGCGTTCGTGGTTCCATGCAGTGCAGGGGGCACTGCACGGCCGGGGGTGGCAGGAGGGGCTGGAGGCTCCAGGCTGTCCCGTCGGGAGGCCCTGGGAGGCAGCTGCGCGATTCGTGTCCTCCTGCATCCACACGCAGGGCTGCTGGCTGTGTGTAGCGGTGCCGCGTCCCAGGGGTAAATATGTCCCTGCTGTGGTGTGGACGAGCTCTTTGGCCTGGGCAGAGTGGCCCTGGAAAACGCCGCTGCTCTGGAGTGGTCCATGGGGGAAGCGAGGGCTGGCACTGCGCTCGGAGCGGAGGCCGAGCAGGGGCACGTGGGGCTCCCGCTGCTCCGCCGTGGCAGCTCCTGGAGCCGGCTCCGTGTGCTCTGCCATACGGATGAAAGAAAGAATGTGGGAAAGGGCCAGGATGGCAGGACAGAGCCTGGAATGAGAACAGACGGAGAGGAGGAAGAGGAGAGGAGGAAGATGCTTCTAGTGGTGGTGGTGGAGAAGGAAGAGGATGAGGATGTAGGAGGATGCTGCAGGTCAGCACATGGGGATGGGCTCTCACTGCACAGCCCCAACCCAGCTGTAGGCTAAACCGATGCCCCGGACACTCCTGGGCAAAGGGGCACAGCCCAATGGGGCCCCCCAAGCCTGGCTTTGCCATGGGGTTCGGGTAGACACCAAGCAGGTCGGGGGAGCAGCCGACGGCCGCGGCGCTGGCCGAGGCCCCGGGGAGGCCGGCACGTTCGGCGAGCAGCTCGCGGCGCGCCCCAGGTCCAGCTTGGCATCCTCGGAGATTAATCACGCCGGCTGCAGCCGGCACCGAGAGCCCCGGTGACGAGCGCCGTGGTTTATAGGCGATGATTCATCGCCTCGGCTTAGAGCGACCACGCTATTCCAGCAGATTGCAAAATCAGAAGAGGAATGCTGTGGTTAGTTTACGGCTTAACTATGCAAATCGTCAGGAAGCCTCCGGAGCCGGAGAATGTGAGGCGCAGCGAGGCCGGGCGGCGGGGCTGCGCGCAGGGGCCGCGAGCCGCCCATGGGGCCGGCGGGGACCAGCCGCGCGCGCGACGCCCAAGTAAGTGTCCCCGGGGCGGCCGGGGGAGCCCGCGGCGGCCGGGAGGGCGACTCCGGGGCCCCTCTCGCCTCCCCTCTCGGCGCGGGGAGGGAGAGGGCGGCCGTGGCGCAGTGGCCGCGGAGGAAGTAAACAGAGCGAGTGGGAGGAGCTGCACCTCTTCCTCGCTGGGGTTTTCTTACCAGCCGGAGCTGCGGCCTGTGGGTGGGGCGGGCGGCTGCTGGGGTTGGGGTTGAAGGGGGTGGGGGGGTTCATTGCTGCGCCGAGGTCGTCGGTTCTCAGC